>VYZT01034751.1:83422-124180 GCA_013400735.1 Pomatostomus ruficeps
GGTCCCCGGGGCGTCCGACTCAGGCCGACAGTTGCCGGCGCGGCGGGAGCGGGGCCAGCGCGTCCGCAAGGGGGAAGCGCCGCTCCGCCGCCGCTCCTGCCCCCGGCCCGGCGGGAGCGGGGCCGTGGCCCGGCTTCGGCGGGAGGCGGGCTCGATATTTTGCGTTATTTGAGCTAAGTTTGTCCTTGTCGGCTCGGGCTAGTGGTGCGACCCCGGACCCCGTCGGCCGGGTGGTCGCGGCCGGTACCGGTGTCGGCGCCTCCATCTTACAGGGGCGGGAGGAGAGGGCGGAGGGCAGTTCCCATCCCCTGCCTAAATCCGGTTGAATGTGCCAACACCCCAGGGATTGGCCTGCTTGTAGTTGGGTACCTCAAGGAACGGTGTTTAGTAAGTAATAAGGATTTTTTTTTCTTATCCGCCACAGCAGATGTACGTCCTCGCCTGGAACCCATTTGTATTCTTTGCTGGGAAACCCCTTCATAGGATACAAGGGTTCTTTTCCTACCTTTTGTCTGGATTTTTTTCTCAGATTGCTTTGGGAATGTATTTTTATTGCGTTGTTTCTTTTGAGTTGGTGGCCGTAGAGCCCCCTTGGGCATAGGTTTGAGTTTTACTTGTGCCGTGTCCAGTGGCATGAAATTCAACGGCTCTGCAAAAATCTAAGATTTAAGTAGTAGAGGTGATTTCGAGTGTGGTTGGCTTCATCTTTTACTAATCTCTTTGATGCTTCCAAATCCATTAGTTCGATCTTTCCTTTGGTCTGGAAAACGTCGGGCTTTATTCTGTTCTCAGTTGCGTTGAAGTACATGATTAACTGCGCTGAAGTAGTGAAATGCCACCTGGCTAACAGGGGTGTGAGCGAGGAAAGAGAGAGCGTTCACCTGGACTTCCTGGCTCAGATTGTGACGTTTTGGTTCTCTTGGGGGTGAGAGTATTGTCACCAAAGCACAGTCGGGTTCGATTCACTTTTCGGGCTTCCTGTGCCGACGTGCGATGGATTTTTCCTGTGTAAAGCACAGGTTTCAGTGTGCTCAGCCCTGTGAGGCTGCGGCTCTACGGACCAGGCAGGTCGGTGCTACCTGACTGGGAAGGTAATTTGTCCTTTACGTGTGTTTTTTACTGCAACTTTTGTCGTGTTTGGTCTTGGTAACTGATTTCGGGGGGCGGGTGAGGTGTGCCTTTGCTGAGGAGATGGGTCGGCAGCTGTGTTTGCTGTGCGGAATAGGGCTGTGCAGGAGCTAGCAGCGAGACGCCCGCTGTGCCCGGCGCTGCCGTCCGGCGTCTCCGCTGGCTGGGCCGGCGCTGTCTCCGCTCTGTGCCCGTGCAGAGCACGGCAGCCTCGCGGAGGTGGGAGCGGAGCAACCCCGGCTCGGCACCGGCGCCCGGGGTGTTCTCGTACGAAGTCACAGAGCTGCTCCCCCGCTGACCTACTTTTGCGGTGGATTTTCAAGGAGACGGCATATAAACCATTCATTCCGTAAGCCTAAACTCCACCTGTCAGAAACTTAAATGGGAATGCTTTTAAGGCATGATTCAAGCAGAGTGTTTCACCAGTAGTGCAGGTGCTGGAGGAGAGAACACAAGTTGCTTTAGATTTTTGTTACTTCAATGAGTTAAAAGCGGATGTAAATGGCAGCTCGCGGTCCGACTGCGGAGCAGCGCTGCTTTCATTGGGGAGCCGCCTGCTCCATCCCCCCAGCGCGGTGCAGCAGCGACGAGCCTCTGAGCAGCAGCACACGGCTCTGCAGACCTGCCTGGCCTTGGAGCTCCTTGCTGAGCTGCCCTCGGGGCTTCTTGTGCCCCTCGAGCAGCGGGAGATCCCCGGCGGCAGGTGAGGTTTGGAATGAGGCTGGCGCCGCTGTCCCCTGGCTGCAGGAGAGAGTTGCACGGCTTGGAGAACTCGGGTGAGTTTCCTCTTTTCTGGTTTCCTCGGGCAGGACGAGGCTGGTTCGGTGACAGAGCGGCTCCTGCCATCCTGCAGCAGAGGGTTTGTGGGTTTTGTAGTTCCTGCTGTGTCTTGTGTATCTGAGCTGAGCCGGGAGGACTGACCCTTGGCGGTGCCATCTTGGCAGCAGTGGCAGCTCTGAACTTGATCAGGGGGTGCTAAGGGGGTGACTTTTTAAAAACTTCCTTTTTCTAATTTAAAGTTCAAAAGGAAAAGAATGTACGTGGACAACCTTTTTAATTCTGTGTTCTCACAGCCAGGTACTTCTAGCCGAGGGCTTTGCAGAGTGTAGTGCCTGTGTGGTTTTTTTTGCGGCTGGCTCAGGGGCCCGGAATTTTGTTGTGCGCTGAGGTCGGTTACCTGTGGTTGTTGAATATTTGGTCTGTTATTTGAGGCAGGGTCATAGGTGGGATAGCAGGAGGAGGTGGTGTTTCTCCTTGCAGCTCCTGAGCTAAGGATTCTGGTGGCATGGGCTGGCTGAAGAGGGCAAGTGGAGCCTCAGACGTTACTGCCTTTGCAGACTATCTGGGGAACAACAGCCTTTTGAAAACAAAACATTCTCGATTTGTTTGTTAAACAGCAAATATTTACTTCCCTCTGCAGAAGTGCTGCCTAGGGTTTTATTCCTTAAACAAACCTGAACTTATGGTGTGCTGATGGCCGGGGTTGTGTGCTGCAGGATTGGACTGTTGCGGGGAGGAGGCAGCATTTGACGCTCGGCTCAGTCCACTCCTTGCTCAAGAATTTTTGCTGAATCTCAGCAGCTGGGATTTTACCAAAATTTCTGTTGTCACAATTGAAAGCAAATTGTCTCATGATGAAGTGTCTGGACCCTCTTCGTGGGCTGTCAGCCAGCAGGACGGGTTCAGGGAGTGGGCTGCATTCTCTTTTTCCAAATAGTAGGAACTATATGTTTGTGAGGTCAGTTTTTTGAGTACTTTTGGTATTACAGTTGCGTTGTTCCTGATGTAGGGCTTAGGTCTTGTTTAAAATGAAACCCTGTTTTTTAAATTCAATTCCGTATTGCTTCTTGTTAATGATTTTCACAAGTACTTTGGCTTAAAGATTTTTTGGTTTATTTGTGTCAGTTTTAAAGCTACATGTGTAGGAAACCTTCCTGGAAATTTATTAACTTTCATTTTCTGTATCAGAAAATGATGTAGTGAAATGATGATGTACAAGTACGGTTAAAACAGATATCTCTAAATTTAGTATTTAAATACTCAGTGCTGACTCTACATTACTAGTGGTCTTAAAAGGCTCTTGTAAAGACCTCCTTACAAAGGTGGATGTTGTTGCAGGAAGGGGCAGTAGCTATCCTCCCTCTGTCCAGACAGCCTTCAGAGGGAGCTGGAATGTGACCTTTCTTTTCCAGTGTCCCTCCGTCTCTGCTTCAATATGCCACATGTATCTGAAGGGAAAAAAACCCCCGGCCAACAAACCCAAACATTGCCAGGGAGTGTAACAAGGCTGGGTGGAGTGCTTGTGGAATACCGGGCTGGTTAATTGAAATGCAGTGCTTCCAGCAGCTTCCTGCAGCTTCGGTGTTCCCTGGCTTCCGCTTCCACACCTTGCTGAGTTTTCGCTTTGTAGTTTTCTCCCCGCACTTTGTGTCTTGTTTTCACCTTCCGTGGCTCCTGGCAGCCCTGTGTTGTGTTTGTGCTGTGTTAAATCCCGTGGGTTTGGAAAGGCAGGTTTGCCTGTGGGTGCTGGTGCCTGTCTTAACCCCTAGACCCACCCTATTCCCAGGGCCACTCTGTGCTGAGGAGCGGTCACGACACTGGGCGAATGAGTGCAAACTCTGTTCTCCCTGGACACGGCGCGCTCACTGTCCTTCTGCTCAAATCACTTTGATTCAGGGGGCTAGGTTTTTCCAGCCAGCTCTCCAGATAGGTTTCCAAACACAAACTCTTCGTGTTGTAAAAAGAAAGAAGTGAAAATATCTATGGCTGGTGGCTGCCAGCATTTAGGGTCAGAGTAAGTGACTGCCCTGGCCTTAGCCAGCACTTGAGGACTTCTGGGAAATGTGTTGTAGTGTTGAGAACATCTGTAGTATTGGAAGCTGAATAAAGAGATGGTTTATTTTTTGCTCGACCTGGCCAATAACATCCACCACTCCTTGGCTTCATTGCCATTAAAGTTGATGACATAATTTTAGTGAAAACCAAGGGATGAAGGAATTGTCTCAGCCAAAGAGTTGTTGGTGATGGTGAGCAGTGGTTTCGTTGTTCTGGTGCACTTGTCAGATTCAGCAGCCAAGCGGTGAAAGTCAGGCATGAACATGAGGAGCTGCAAGGAGAGGCTGAATCAACTGCACTGTTTGAACACTCCAAAATTTTCTTTTAGAGTAGGTACTTGTGTCCACCTTCTGAATATAAAGGAATTCTCCTCTTGTTCCATTAGCAGTTGGAACGCGCTGAGGCAGGAGAGGTTAAGAGGACCTTGTTTAGCTGGTTGGGGAAAGTAGACTCTGAAGTGTTGTGCAGGGTGGTAAGCGTATGGCACGAGAAATAAACAGCTGATTGTGTCACCCAGCCCTCAGCCAGTGTGTGGGCCGTCATTAGGGAAAATTTGGCTCTCAACTCTTCCTCAAAATGCACCATTTGCAGTTTTACCTAACTGGTGTTCGCACTGAATTTAGTTACAAAATGTCAAGAAACTTTGTGCTATGTGAAAAGGACAAAGGGACTTGGGAGTAGCATGTTACTGGTGGGGAGAACTGGGCCACTGATGCACAGCAGCAGTTTTAGCTATATTTGTGTTTCTTACAGTTTTAGAATTGTTTGTAGAGCTTGTCATAGCAACAAAGTATTTATCACAAATATTCCAAGACACTAAGGCTAGATTCAGTAACTTCTAGAGGAAAATTGTTTTGTTGCTCATCCTTGATACTGCCACCATTCCTGTGATTCCCTCCTCATTCTTTTTGGGCTTTTTCCTTCCTCACTTATTCCGTGCAGGCAGCAGTCATGGCCATACACATGCTGGTTTGTGTTGGCCTCGCTCCTGTTGTACATTTTTTGCCTTTGCCTGAACTGTTCAGGCTTTCCTTGCATCCTTCCCTCAGCCCCGGGCTGCATCCTGTGCTGGAGGACTGGGAATGCCTTTGCTCAGCCAGCATCTGACCGAGTGCTGGCATCCAGCGGAGCCCTGCTGAGACAGCAGCACTGCAGAGCTGGACCTGGTTATCTTCTCTTAGCCACCCTTGATTGATATTTAGAAATCTGCTTTTGTTGCCAAGAGATTTACAACTGTAATCATACAAATATTTCTAGCAAACAGAGTAAGAGCTCTTTGAGTTTGCTTCTGTTGCTGATTGTTTATGGATGGAAGATGCCAGGATTGAAGTTAGAAATAGCGTGGCAAATCCTGCAGTTATTTGGATCTGGAGCCATTCTTTGCATTTATTTCTTCCAGATGGAGTTTGTTGGATTTGTCTGTGTCTGGAGGTCAGCAAGTGAACGAGTGGCTATGGCAGCCTCTGTGTACTGTTTTTGTGGTGCTACTGGGGTGCTGTAGGGTCGTGGCTCTGCCACCTCAGTGGTTGGTCAGTGGTGGTGGGGTCAGCTGGATGCCTGCCCCTTTCCCAGATAAGGATGACATTGTTTTGTACCAAACTGCCCATTTGTAATGTTTAAACACCTCTTTCCTCTCTTGAGGTAGTTAAGCAGATGGCCAGCCCTAAGTTATTATCTCATAATAATGGGTTTGTAAAACTTGTGTTTGTGAGTTTACGGCTTACCTGTGATATTTATTTCCAGTGTGGACCTGTCTGCAGATCAGCAGCTGATCAGCACCCTTTTGGCCTGTTCTGTATTCTCCAATTACATGTTATATAGACAAACTGCGGTAGTTAATGGGGCTGCAGGTCTAAATTCACCTCCTGGATCACCAAAGATTTAAGAACCAGTTAAAGAAAAAAGAGGGGTAGGGTGTTGTTTGGAGAGTGGGGGTAGAGCACAGACTCTCTGTGATTTGCTGTTGTGCACTTTAAAGTTTTATGACCCATAGTGCATCCCTTGGGAGGATAAAGTGCAAGGAGCATGAAGAAACCCATAAAATGACGAAGGGTTTATGTGGTATAATTAATATGGAACTTTCCATGAACTTTATAATACTTACACTTTCTTAATTCTACACGAGTTTCTGGTTTGCTAATAAGTAATCTTGAAGATTGCTAATGGAACTTAAATTTTGCATTTTCATCCTGAATTATAACAGGACACATTGTAGGCTGCTATATTTTAGTCTGTAGCTTCCTTACTCGAGTTCTCAGCTGTGGCTGTGCCTGCCTTGGGAAATATTTTTGAGCTGTGGCCAGCTCTGCACTAAAAACCCCCGTGTCGATAGAGCTTTACTGGCAAATCCTCCCCATGCCAGTGTGGCTCTGCTTGCACAGACACTTTTTATTGACACTGGATGGATTTGCAGATCTCAGTGTTGTTAGTCGCACCCGTGGCAAAAATAAACAAGGAGAAAGTTCAAGTGAAAATCTGGATTTGCACAGTAAAACCAAATCGGTACTGGGAGGTTGCAGCTCCTGTTTTTAGCTACCGAGGAAATTTTAGTTTGTGATAAATGGAGGAGTTTGCCTGCTGGGTGCTCTGGCTGCGCTGCCGGGTGAGTGGGGCTGCAGAGCAACGTGGACTCTTGTTTCTCTGCCTTCACCAGGAGCCCCCATGGTGGTGGATGGGCTTGTCAGCTGTGCTACCAAGGGCAGATTTTATTGAAATCAACAGATAGCATGCCGGGGGGTTGCTTTGCTCCACCTCCCCAAAGATTTCACGGTGTTATTTGTGAGGAAAAGGAGCAGGAAAGTGGTGGTTCATTTGGAAGATTGGGAGCTCTTGTTCCACCAGTACCCTCAGTGCCACTGGGTGAGCAATCCTCCTCCCCTGTTCCCAGCTTCCCCGGGCTTTGCTCCCTGTGGGAATACGTTGTGAGTGATTCCAGAGGGCCGAGAAGCAAGTTTGAAGGCAAGTGTGTGTGCACCATTTGAGGCTATGTGTTCTTCACCCTCATAGCTGGTTGGCCGATTTCATCCTTTTCCAAGGTCAAACCTGGTTTAGAGGTCACTGGATTTAGGATTTTTATCCCATACTGTGATGGTTGTGTGTTGTTCTGACCACGTGGCTGGAGGGGTCCATAATGAAAAGCCTGTTGGATCGAGGCAGGAGGCAGTTCTACGCTGGGGATTTTTTGGAGTGAAGAAATGCCATTGCTAAATGCAGAAAAGGGAGGCATCCGTGAGACGTAGTCGTGTTACAGGATGGTGAGAATGACCTTCCATTGCTGTAATAACAGAAGATGGGAGATGCTAACAACAGGAGTTGGAAGGTTCAGCGTCAGCAAGTTCTGACAACTTCTACCAAAACATTTTAAAGGGCTCTATTATCCATAGGCACTTTCTGGATTAATAATACTGATAATTGATGACAATGGAAGAAAGTTAATAAAACGAGCTGAATAATTAGAGGTCTGCCAGCCCTGCAAAATAATGGAATGAATGATAGAGGGCTTGACTGATACGGAGGTAAGGGGAAGTAATACAATTAATGTCAATTAAAATGTGCCCATGGAAAATAAGCTGATGAGATGTAACTGGGATGTAGTTTGGCTGATAAAAGCAATAATGTGTGCTGTAAAATACTTTGCGCCTTAATGAATTGAATGTAGAGCAATGCGGTGTTTTGAATGAGAAATAGAAATGGTGTAAAATGAGTGCAGGGAAGTGTGAAGTGAATATTGGCTGCATTAGGTGGTGGATCTGGAAATGGCTGGGGGCTGCTGGCACTGCGGGCCTTGCCCGACTCTGGTCTTTGCCACAGACAAGTTGTGACTTTGTGGATAACCCCAGGTATCACAGCTTGGGTGTCTGTGAGGCTTTGAGTGGCCCGAGTGCAGGGAAATAGCAGTGACAGTTGCATATGCAAAGCATTGTCTGGGGAAAGGATGTGGCCCAAAAGCCCTGTAGAGTAATGGTCTGAAATACTCAATATCCAAATAAAAATCCTGGAATGGCGTAATGGAGAGCACCCTCTCCCTGATTTCTTTAGCAGTCTGGCAGAGATCGATCCTGCCCAGCTGCTCCTTGCCCAGGAAGAAGTTGGGAAGTGGCAGTCCTGTTGATTTAGTCCAACACAGTTTCACAGTAAAGTTCCCAATAATTCAGGGAGTGCGCAGGACTCGTAAATTACAGAGCAGCTCACGTTTATCATACACATCGCTGCTTATCTTGTAAACTCATCTGCTGGGCTTGCATGAGCAGTTGATTTAACAGCATGTATATTGTTGAACTTGACACATCCAAGAGTCTAATCAAGCTTTAAGAATACCAGGGATGTCTGGCTGCTGGTGCGAAGTCTCCGCAATTCCTAAGTCATTTCTAAGAATGATCGTGGGCCAGGCTCTGTCGGGTTCATTGCAGGTCAGAGGGAATGTCTGTGTCGTACAGAATTGCAGAGGAGTTTTATCATAGTGCTGGCATGTGTTTTATGACATTAAATGATTAGATGTGTAAAATGCAGAAGTTAATATCCTTTTTCTGTACATTTCCAAGTGGGAAATGACTATAAATTAATTTTGTAGAGTAAAATGCCAGTGAGTAACTGTACTGCTTGTGTAGCACTGCCCAGGATATGTCACAGGACGCATGAGGCTGGTGGAAGAAGACAGAGATATGGTGTGTTTGGAGGGAGAACTGGTAAAATTCTGCATTGTGGCTGATCTCTCCTATCCTGCTGCTCCAGTTCCCTTTCCTGTGGGGACTGATCTGGTTGATAAACACGTGCATTTCATGGGTGCTCTGATTCTTTTGGTGGGTGACAGAGACACATCTTCAAGGTGCTGCTGCTGGGATTGCTGCAGGCTGGTGTGGGATTGCAGGGCTTTTTGGTACTCAGATCTTTTAAGGGGAATTGATGCACCTTCTACATATTTAGCAATTAAAAAAGAATAATTTTGTATTATTTAGTATTTCTTCTTTTGAGACCCTTGGGTATGGTGAGGTAGGAAAATTTCCATCCCTATTCCTCACTCTCATGTTGAGGAACTACATCCACTTTCTGAGCTGTGAATGGAAATAGAAGTAACCTGGGTTTGATCAAGGTATGGTGTGTTTTAGTTTTAAATGAACTAATAGACCTTGAGTTGCATTTCTGCTGCAGCTTGACAAAATTATAGCAGGTGCTGGGGCTCTGTGCTTATTTACTTGCAAATCCTGTCAACTGTGAACTTCATTTATGACTTTCCTGGCAGGTCGTGCCGCTGTGGTCACAGCTTCTACAGTGTTTTGTTGCTATTGCTTGTAAAATTTGCCGCTGAGGGAAATAATGAGCTAAAATAGGCACAGGTAAGCACACACAGGCTCCTTGTGCCCAAATCCATCAAAGCTCTCAAAGCTCTTCTAAAACTTTGCAACCAGAAAGAATTAAACTGTATTTATATTTCCAAAATAAAGTTGCAGTTTCAACAGAAAGCTGTTATTTGTCTTATTGCCATGGCAAATTGCTGTTTTTGGACAGGGGAACTGGGGGATTTCCAAATCTTGTCCTCGCTTGAGTCTCCTGGTTGCAGCCACCCATTCTCCCGTGTGTACATCATGTGTCTCCTCTTCTTTCTAGATGATCATGGGAACAGCAATGGCAGTCATGTAAAAATCTTTTTACCGAAGAAGCTGCTTGAATGTCTACCAAAATGTTCAAGTTTACCGAAAGAGAGGCACCGCTGGAACACTAACGAGGTAGTTAAATATCTTATTTATTCTTAAATGTACCAGCTTACTTAATGCTTATGGATTGTTTTGTGAGAGCATGCCATGCGAGTTACAGGATATGAATTCCCTGGCTCTGCAACCTGTTCCATAAATAATAAGTCCTAGTAGATGCAGAAAGTGAGCTTTAAGTGAGACTTGAAGGGAAATGTGCAAGTTGACTGCCAGTACAGTAGGAGCCTATTGCTCATGTGTGTGTGACTTGTCTCAGAGTCGAATCTTATATCACCTTAATGACCCGTTTCAAAATGGTTTAAAATTAGATAGGTGTGTTTGTACCGTGCTGAATAAAGTGTTATCTCCTGTGCATGAAGAGTTCTGAACAAAAAAGCGATGTGTGTTCTTTCCTCTGCTACACAGGGTCCTGGGAAATAACCAGCTTACCTCTGTCTGAGTAATCTTGTTAAGAATAAGGGAAACATAGAACTGGGTGTTTTTTACTGGAATCCGGTTACCCTGAGTATGTTGGTTCACAGGTTGCCTGTTAATGCACTATGGTTGGGGTAATTTAAATAAGAAAGAAGTATTTAAAATTCTGTGGGCCAAGGTGAAGTTACAGAGCAACCCAGGTAGCTCTACAATCCCTAGGCTTTTTTCCTGCTGTGCAGCAGTGCTGGATATCCCATGGCAATACCCACAGTGTGTAGTTTTAGTTTCTAGTAGCTCTGTCTTAGTGTAGCTTTGCCATTATTGTGGGCATCACTTAGTAACAGAGGCCATCTGCTTGGAGAAATGACTGTAAAACTCCAGGTAGTGTTTACTTGTTGGGAGCTGACTGGTCCTGTTCCTCTGATCCCTCATTTGTAGATCTAAACTTGTTAACAGAACCGGTGCTCATGAGTTTAACACCTGCAAGTGGCAGCTGAGTGCAGGATCAAACACAGCTCACTTGTGTGTGTATGTTTGCTGAGCGTAGAATCAATCACAGAGCAGTTCCTGTGTGTATTTTTCAAAATTGGAGTCCTTACCCCCCTTCCTTCTGGTGTCTGGAAGTTACAATCAGGGATCTATTTTTAACATACCCAGTACTGTGATAGAATGAATCGGGTCTTTGGGGGAGTTGCTGGCCTTGGCTTTTTTGTGTAGATGTTTTTGTCCTGGGTCATTTGAATTGAAATGTAAATCCTAAAAAATGTGGGTTGCAGTTTATTCTATGGTAGTGTTTATACTACTGGGGACAGAGCATGGAGCAGTGGCAATTCAGTGGCTCTGGCAGGTGATGTTTGGACAAAGACCGTTGGGGGAAAGCAAGCTCTGCACAGGTTTGTGACAGAATGATGCTCATCCCTCTTACTGGAAAGAGCTGCTTGGGGTGGGGTTTAGTCACATGAATATTGTTGCTGTCCCTGGTGCAGAACTTTATGCACGCACTTGCACACCTAGCTTTGGGCAGGGTTGGTGTGTGGAGCCTCCTATGGGTACAAGATGTGGCAAAGTTCATAATAGAGCTGAAAACGGTTATTACTCATGAGCAGAAGCAGGAAAGTGCAGGTGCTTGGTGTGGTGTATCAGGTTGGGATGAGAATTTGGGAGTGTGGCTGTTCTCCTAAGGATCGTGTTAGCGTTCTGGGCAGTGAGGAGTGACCGGCTCTGCCGATGCTCTCCAGTGTATTGCTGGGGTGGGTTTGTCTGGTGCTGTCATTCTGGATGGATTATCTGCTAATAGACTCAGGTCATCAGCTGGGACATTAAAACCAGACCCAGCCCCTGTCTGTCTTGTTGAATGTCAGGTTCCTCACTGTCATTTATATCCCCTCTTCGCAAATCTCTCACTGTGGCTGTTATGCCATGAGGATGTGGAGCTGGGTCTGTCCATGAGTTGCTGACTGCCGGCCTGTGTGGTGTGGCTGGTGCAGTATCCCTGTTGCATGTTTTAAATGAAAGAGCTTTTCTTGTGGCCAGAGATTTTTTGGCCTCATTAGCTCAGATGGGGGGGGGGGGAAACAGAAAAAGCCGGAGTCTTATGCCTAGATGAAGTCTTGGAAATTTGTGTTAATTATGGGGGAGGAAGGAGCTGAGCTTCCAGATTTTATTGCCTTCCCCACCCCCATCTGAAAGTTTAATTCTGTGCACTGTTATAAAACTTGAATTTTTCTTAGGGTATAATTGAATAATAATGTTGGACTACATTCCTGAGGCATTCCTAAGGGAAAAAATTTTTTCATCTGGGTACACAGGTGTTCTGCCTGTGCTAGTGAAGACACAAGTTGTAAAGTAGAGAAGAAAAAGATGTATTTTATACAGTGGTATTTTCAGAATTTTTGTACTGATTTCAGAATCCCTGATCCTGGGTGTGAGGTGTGTCCTGGATGGGGAGGTTTAGTAAAAGATGGAGAAGAAATGAAGTGCGTAAACAACTTAGAGATCTGAACGCGTGTGACAATGCTGTCCTCCCTCAAATGATGTGTGTTGGGCAGTCACGGGTGTCGAGTCTCACCGTGTGTGAGTGTAGCAGGCACTGGTGTGGGATTCATGCTGGGGGGCTGTGGGCCAAACCCCCTAACCCAGCCATGACCCAACTCCTTTCCAAAATCCTTAAGCGTTCCCTTTTGCGCTCCTTTGCATGGGGATGATTCAAGGAAACTTGAACATGGCTCTTGCCTGTCTCTCAGGGCTCTGAAGCACAGCACACAGGTGTTCCCAGCTGTGGGGGTGGTGTGTGGTGGGACAGTGCAGTCACTGGGCCTGGACTCCCATCAGGTTCTCCGTGCTGCTGGTGCAGAGGTCAGGGAGCAGCCAGGGTAGAGCACATCACCATGGGAACACCAAAAATAACTTTTCCTGAGCACATACGTCTGTAGCTTGAGAAGAATGGTCAGATGATACTCTGGATTGGGTAGCTGGGATGGAGAAACTGTTGTCTGAGAGCTGGATGGGTCGTGGTTGATTCTACACATAGTAAAATCATGTGATGAGCAGGAAGAGAAATGGAGCGCTTAAAAATGGTTCAAACACATTATTATGGTGCTTGCTTTCCATTGTATCATGCATTTGCAACTGAAATGTTTGATGGAAATACATTTCCATACCAAGATGTCATCTTGTCTTAAATCAAGTTTATAGCAGTTTTATATTTCCTACTGAAGGAAGTGTTCCTTCTAATTCAATCTTTTTTACCCGAGATAGAAAATCTTAAGTTAAGCCTAGCAATTTAATTACAGATTTACATTTTTGAAATGCTTGTAAAGGTGCATTGTGCTTATTTCTCCGGCTCTGGGAGACGATAGAGATGGGGCTTTCATATGATTTCTCACATTAAGACAAATGAGTGAGTTGCCAGAAAGTTCTGCAGTGCTTTGTGCTTGTGAGGGAGTTCCTCACGCTAAGGGTTTAGTTGTTCAACTATGAACCATTTTAGGGTTTGTGAAATACAGATCCAGTTTGGTTTCAGTGAGTGAATGGAGCAAAGGCTTCTGGCTCGGCATGCTGGCAATGTGCCTCAAGCGAGAATTTCGGGAGCACTGGATCTCAGCTCCCTTCCATGGGAGTGGGGCCAGGCTCCCCAAGCAGGGCTGCACAGAGCCACCCTCCAGGTGCCCCAGCTGAACTCCCGTGTCCCGTGACAGAGGTGGTGAAGGTGGTGCCTCATGACTCGCTAGTCACTTCGGGGAGCAAGATGCATTGTCTGCAGGAGATGCATCCCACTGCTTTCTGCCTGGGAAGCCGGAGCTTCCCGGGGTGCTGGGGCTCAAGGATGTTGGAGTAACCTTGTCTCTGCACAGCGCTTGCCAGGCACCGGATTGCAGCTCTGAGCAGAGATGCCGTTCGTTAACAGTTGGCAGCCGCAGTCATTAATCATCCTTGTAAACACTTAATGACACGGTGCGAGAAAGAAGAAAAAGTTAAACATTGGAAATGTAAAATGCTATCTTGGGCTTTGGTTCCAACGGGATTCTCTATTTACAATCTGTTGGGAGAAGCCCAGGACTTCCATGGTAGAAAAAACCAGCAGCAATTGCTCCATGTGCTTGGGCTTGCCTGGAGGGGCATGGCAGAAGTGCCCTGCTCTCCAGAGTCAGCCAGCATCCACACTTCGCAGATTCCAGGCTCAGGTACTGCTTGGGAGAGTGTTCAGATAATGCAATTATGAAACTCTGTATTGGAGCATTATTTAGCATAGGAAGAAACTCTCTCCTGCCTCGGGGCCCGAGTCGCGTGTTCACTGACATCTCGATGTGCTCTGGCGTTCTTGCTTTGCTCGCATGACACTGACATTCTCCTTTTCGCTTGACAACGAGTTATTTGCCATCTTTTCTCTAAAGCGCAGAGAGGATCTTGAAGGTTTGCAGAATTGCCTGAGGGACGTGAGGAACCCAGACTGATGGGGGAGCGAGTCTGGAGCCTTCGGGCTGGCTGTGATGCTCTGAAACGTTGGCAGGGAGGAAGCGAAAGCAATGCATCCCTGCCGCCTGCTCCTCCAGCTCCCCTCGGCCGCCGGCAGCTGAGTGTCGGGCACCCGGTCACCGCACAGCTCCTGTCGCCACACGTTTGTTCATTGGAGTCCCGCTCTGCTACAGACCTGGCAGCACGGCTACTGCTACTGCTTTATTTTTTTTTTCTTTCTTTTAATGTTTCTAAGCACCTTCTAGAATTGACTCTTACATCAGAAAACTTTAAAACCACCTTGTTTTAAGGCTGCCGAGGACGGTGTAGTGTATTGTAACCCCGCACTGCATGTTCCAGTTCATTCCTTATTCACCAAAGTAGCTGAATGGGTTATAAATTTGTGATGTTGAGCAAGTGTGTGGGACCAGTTTGTGTTACCAGCACAGTTGGCACAGGGAAGGGGTGTTGGTCCAGGTTACAGTATTCCCTCAAGATAGCAAAACTCCGTGGAAAAGTAGCAGTACTCAGTACAGTTCCCTGTGGACTCTGAAGTCCAAAATATGTTTTTAAATGCTTTACATCAATTAATTCAGGTGTGTTCAGCTGGAGCACAGGGTTCCCAAAGCCAGAGGCCACCGGAGGCTGTTGTGAAAGCTGTATGCCTGCTTAGGGCACTCACAGGGCTGGGACATCCTTGCAGTCTGTGTTAGCTCTGGGGTTTCTCAAAAGCAATAAGAATATTGAATTTAGACTAATTGCCTGCTGCCCACGTGATCGCAGTATAAAATACTCTGATGGTAATGGCAAATGCTGTTACTAGAAGTGCTGTTGGTTTCTGTTCCGCCAGGTGATCCCCTGCTGGAGGAGCAGCAAGGAAGTGGTCGCAGACCAGCTCATGTGCAGTCCCATATAGGGGCTCTTCCTGCCCCTGCTGTGCTGGCATCTGGGGGTGCCCTTAACGGGGTGCTGAGCTGGGGATCCCAAGGCACTTTACTACACGGGTTTGGGAATGGCAGGTGGGACCTTGGTGGGGGCAAAGTGTTTGTCAAGTGCTGGAGCAGCCAGAGCATCCATAAAACCCAGAGTGCCAGTGTCAATTCTCACCCTTCATTTCAGTGGTGGTGGTCTGCGAGGCCCTGTGCCTCAGAGACACCTGTCCCACCTGGCTTTGTCACCAGCGAGCTGGGTGGTACCTGTGTCCAGAGCCTGTGCCTCCTCTTGCCCACCCACAGGCACATGAGGAACCCCACTTGTTCTAAAGAAGAAAGAGCTTGGCAAGTGAAGTGTGAGGGAAACAGCGTTTATAGTGTGAGGAGAGCAGAGCTGGTATCGCAGTGTTTGCACACCTGACTGGGGCTGTCTGGCACGTGGGGGCGGCTCCTCCCGTTGTGCTTGTGGTTGGGGTTTGAGGCTGCTCAGTGAACGAGACGGCACTTTCTCTAACAGAAGCACTTAATTGTGGGTTTATTTTGTGAAATTAATGAAATTCTGTGCTTTGCTTAATGTGCAAAGCAGGAATGTGGTGCTGGCATTGTGTTTGCAGTTCCTCCGTTGTGTTTACAGCCTTAGTGACTGCTGTGAGCGGGCTGGGGACTGAGCAAAATTGGAAGGTTACCTACCAGTCCTGGTAATTTTGAACCTGCTGTGCTGTTCATGCTCAAACACAGAGAGGATCCTCATCTTCCTCTTAGGAAAACCTAGCTTTTTTCCCTTTCCCTTGCTTCTTGTTTAGGGTCAGTGAAAAAGAGCTGACCTGGGAGTGCTGGTAGTGACCTGGGCAGTTAGTATGTCAGAGTGCTGGAATTGGAATGGCTCCTGTAAAGCAGAGCAAACGGAGGGTTGAGAGTAACGCACTGCCCTCCTGATATTTTTTTTAACTCCAAGTGAACTCTTTTGAATAAATTAAATTAGCAAATTAACTTTTTTACACTTAGTGGTAGACTAAAGAAAAAAAATTACTTCATCATTAGTTTTAGTATATTGTACACAAAGTATAAAATGGTGATGGTATTTAACTGCCTATTTGTCATTAGTAACTTGTCAATATTGGTCAGTGGTATTAGGTTTTTTGGTTGTTTGACACTTCCAGGTTCCCCCACAGAGAGTGGGTGTTGTAGATGACCATAGTTCAGCGGCACCAGTTGTGTGTCCAGACACCTGGACGGTGACTGTACAGTGGCTCCAAATCCTTTGTCTGTCTTGTGGGAAAACACGGTGGAATATTATTTCCTCCATTTGATGTACCTGGTGTGCTTTTCCTAACCTGTGTCATCTGTTGTGGCTGGTCCTTGCTAACTGTGCATAGTTATCCTGAAGGGTAGTATCGAATACGAAAGTGGAATCTGGTGTGTGGGGAATAAAGTTGGAGTTACCAGTTATGGAAACCCTTCTTGAAACATGAGGGAGTCAGGAGAGTGGATTAATTCAGTTAGTGTTTACCTGTTCATCTGCAGGAACACCTGCAGTAGTGGTAGGTACCACTGCATTGTGTATCTGAGTCTCTGGCTTGCCCAGCACTGAGTGAAATACTCACTGGTGTTACACAAGTTGTACTTCCATGTTTTGCAAGGAAAATGTTACAACAAAGTCAATTTAGAAAGTCCATCTCTCTGCCAGGGCCTGGCACGTACACACACAAAGGAATTGGTTTACTTGGCAAATGAATGAGAACTGAGGAGATTGTATTTGGTAAGGGTTTGAAATCCTGTTTCTTGGTCTCAGGTTTGCTGCTTCTAAGGGTGGCTGTTTCATTTGGAAGAGGAAAGTCAGAGAATTTAGATGAGAAAGAAAAACTAGATACGAAGGAGAAATTAGTGCCAATGAAAGCAAAGGTTTTCTGCAGGGGCAGTGCCTAAGGAAAAGAGGGAAAGAAGCAGTGATGTTTGTGGGAAACAGTGTTACATACAGTGATTCTCTGACACTGGGAGCTTCTTTGCCTTACAAAGGCAGAGTTTTGTGCAGGGAGTTCGTTTCATGGCTTCAAGCACAGGGCTGGTTTGGTCCAGATAAGAGTCTCCCAAAACTTAATGCCTTTTGAGGCGGGGGAAGGATGCTGGAGTGAAGAGGGATGCAATGCCCTTGGTGGTTGTCTTTCTCCAAAAGTTATCTGATGTAAATATTACGTTCTCTGCATAAATTTAGTATAGATAATTGACTGCATCTTGCTTGGAAATGGGTACCAAAGGTTGTTTTATAGCTTCTGTGTAATTGAAATTCCAGGAGGAGAGGCCTTTGTCTTGGAAACCACATTTGAATTACTTTTTTATTGGAGTGTTAAAGCAATACGTTACGATGTGAGGGGTTCAGTGTGTGTGTGTGTCAATAATTACCAGATTTCCACAGTTACAGTGAATAAAGCAAACTGTTGAAAAAGCATGTCAAGCTTTCCTTGAAAAGCAATGATCAGCCAGGAGTGTTCTGACCTGAGCAGAGCCTCCCTGGCACAGGTAGTGGTCAGTGCCAGGACCTGCAGCCGACGCTCGGGCTGCGCTGTCTCGTACCCTCGGCGCTGAAAACTGTGAAACAAGAAACCAGTGCTCCAGCATGGAACTGGGAATTCTCACAGGAGCCTGTCTACAGGGAGGTTAATGATAACAAGCCAAAGTGGCTGGAAACAGGAGTCGCCCAGTGTGACCAGGGCAGGGTGGCCGCAGGATAGTCAGTGGCCACAGGCATGGTCGGTGTCCACAGGAGGGTCAGTGGCTGCAGGAGGGTCAGCAGCCACCGGCACAGGAGAGCGGCTGAGTGTGCTGCCACGGGCTGGGTGTGGAGTGCGAGAACTTTGATGTGCTTCCATAGAAGGTTCTAGTTTTACTCACTGAAGCTCCTTTGTTTTGCAGAGATCTTGATGCAGACGCCCTTTTGGATTTCTTTTTAATAGTGTGTGACCCTTCACCTTTGATCCCTTGACCTGCATTACTTTGGTAACCATTTCATTTTTTTAATTTCATTTCATTTTTAATTTTGGTGTGTAAGCTGTAACATTTCATCATTTTAAACTGTAGCGTTCTTTGACCTCCCCAAATGTCTTTTTTCTTTTCTATGAGGATGCGCAATGTTGGCTTTTCTTGAATAAAGATTATTTCAGTTGTTAATAAACTGTGTAATTTTCATTGGGTTTTGCTTCTTTTAAGTTTAACTGTGTGTATGTTGCCTGTATAATACTTTACCTTTTTTGATCTGTGTTCTTCCACTTAGTCTATTTTGATATTTATGTACATCTTTGCTTTTAATTTACATTTTTTCTACAGTTCTTTTGTTCAATAAAACCCACGATCATGGCCTGTCCGTGGCCCATCCATGTCTCCCTTTGATCAACTTTCATAGCTTAAAGTAACTTTGGGAACATTTCAGATACACTTACAAATAAGAACTATTCTTTGCTGTTAAAATTTTGTTCCCTGTCCTGAAGTTAACTTTTCCTAACCATCAACTCCAAACTGATAGCTGTTTTAATAAAAGATTAGGCTTCAGACCAAAATGAAAATCTCAATTGAAACTCAATTTGCATTTATTTTTCTGTTATCGTTGGAGCCCAAAGGGAAGTCATCGATGCTTGGAGCTGTGCTGTAGGCACGGCTGTGCATAGGGAAGCAGCACCGTGTGTGTACGTGGGATGGCAAAGCCCCCAAAGCTTAGTTAGGTCTTTCTATTTTCCTCTTGAAAGGGAAGTAGTGGATAAGACAGATTTTGGCCAGATTCTATTTTTATCTGGTAAATGATCGTATGAAATCCACTGAGCACGGCCCACTGAAGTACAGATTACTTTTTAAGTGTCTCATTATTTTATTCTCTAACATTTAATGCTGAAGTTTTAATTGCACACAGATGAAGCTGCTAAATGAGCACTGAAATGGATTTAGGTCTTCTCAGAGCCTTGTTGATGCTTATAAAACTTTATATCGTTCATTAGGACTACAGATTAAAATTGTAGCGAGCTGTTCACATAGTGCCACTGGCTCTGCCGGTGCCTGGCCTCTGGAGGAGCCTGAAGCTCACCTGAACACCCTCCTGCTGACCCTTTCCCCAGGGAAACTGGACCGCATCAAGCTCTGCTCCCCTGTCTGGGGGTCCTGCTGACCTCCAGGGCTGAGCCTGAGTTGTCTGCTTCCCCCAAGTCCTCTGTGAGTCCTGAGGGATTCAACCCCAGCAGGTTCTGCCTGAACAGTGGGGATGCATCATCAGCACCAGAACCTGGTTCAGGAAACAGCTGCTTTGAATTGGCATCTTTGCCTGAGAAAGGTATTTCCAGCACTGATCTCTGTGTTTAACCAGAAGATCCCTGTTTTTAAACTGCCCTGTGTGGCAGGATTGCCTGTTAAAGTGGTGGCAGATGCAGTAGTCACAGAATTTCCGGCCCAGCACCTCTGTGTTACTGTGTGAGTTTCTCTGACCCTGTGGCTACGAGCTGTGCTGGACTGTCACAGCTTCCATCAGTGCTTGAAGCATTCAGGTGGATTTTCCCTTCCCCTCCTGTTCCAAATTTTAGCTGTAATAGTTTCTGTAGATCTGGAGTTGTCAATTCTGGTACACAGACTGCCACTCCTCTCCGAGCCTCTCTGGGATAGCTGGGATGTGGCTTTGGCTTGGGTTTAATGCTGCCTGTCAGCCTGAGAAGAAGAATCCTCCAGAAACCATCTTAAGCAATTTCTCCAGTCTCCAGAACAGGGTTTTTAAAACTCAGTGGGAAAAATACTTATTTTGCCCAAGAAAACTCCTCGAAGACTCTTTTTCTCCTCATAACACATATTTTATGTGGGCAGCAGTTAGATGTGAATGCCTTGACTTTTCCAGGGCTGCAATTTTAAAAAAACCTTTATTTAAACATCTGGAAGCTGAAGGGAATCTCCCTCTCTGTGCAGAGGGCTGGCTGTTGGCTGCCTCCTACTAGAACAAATAGCAGGGAGAAAGAAGAAATGGAATAAAAATATCTGATGTTGGGAATTGGAGTCAATAACATAAAAACAGAGATTAAAAGATGGTTAGAATGTCTTGTTTCTTTTTTTTTTTTTGTCTCATTTCATGTTTTGTCATGTCCATCCTGCCTTCTTTCATAAGGTAAGCGCTCATGGCACTCTCCGGGGGTAGCTCCCAAGGTGGTGGGATGACAGTGGTGCATGCTTTGTTGTGGTATTTCCACGTATTGTGTTAGATGCAGATGGTTATTCGCAGAAATCGGTGTAAATAATATGGGTTATGCCTGTTCAGCTATTGCATGGGCTTCCAGGATGCTAGAGCTGCTGAGGGAGGAGGAGGTACAGCCCTTGGGAAGGGAGGAGCTAGGAATTGTCCCATGTTTCTTGGATAAAACCCAGTAAATATTGGCAAGAAAAACTGCTTTATTGACCCAGCAAGAGCACTGCTATTTGCCCCAGTGTAAAATCTGTCCCCAGGTTTTTGCTGCAGTGCTGCTGGATACAGCAGGACCAGCAACAGCTGACCCTTAGATGACAGGAAATGATGGAACTTAATTCACTTTACTGAGCTTGTTTTTCACTGAGCAGGAACTCAAATACATGTTTTCGTCAAACACTTAATCAAAGAACTACACAAATGCTGCAAAATGTTTGCAAAGCAAAACATTTGTCTATTTAGATATTGAAAGAATACTATATTGAGAGATTTGTTCCTGCTTACAAGGTTTTTCTGTTACTCAAAGCCAGAATCTTGATAACATCCACTCCTGAAACAAGTCCTAATTTTGAAATCTATGCAATATCTTCTGCTGCTGGAGGCTTTTATGTATTAACCTTAACAGAAGGCTGAAGGGCTGAAATGAAATACTTGGCACACGTACAGGATTCAGAGCGTTGCAGTTCAGGTAATGCAGCTGGGGTTGGATTAACCTAATCTGCTTTATTCAACCTAATAGACACCTGTGTGTCATCTGCATGTGCTGCTCATTTAATAAAATATAGGCAGCAGCAAATTGCTCACTTTGGTCTGACTTCTTTTGAAAATCAGATGTATTGGTCAGCACAAACACAGTTTTCTGTTAACACTGAAACTCATCCAGAGGTGCAGGATGAAAGTACAGGACAGGTCTGTATTCCCCGCCCAAGACTGTACCTGGGAAAACACAGATTTCCGTGCAGCACCTGACCGTATGCGATGAACTGCGCAAGTGCCAGCTAACCCTACTCACGTTTCAGGGCTGGTGGGTTCTAGGCATGGATCCTGCTGCTCCCACTGCTCTTGTGCTCAGAGGGGAAGGGAATTCCCCCTTTTCAGAGCAGAGCCCGAGTGCTGCTCTGGCCTCACACTGGGGTACCAGCTGTTGGGGCAGGACTGGGATCCTTGGCAGCCATTCCACAGGGAAGTTCTCTTCAGGGTGGGGGTGAATTTCTTAGGCTTGTCACCCTGCTTGCTGCTCTGGGTGTGCGTTGGTTTGCAGAGTCCTTAAATAATTTAATTATTGCTCCTGCTTTAATCTAACTTCTTGACTTGCACTAAGGACTCTGATGGCTGAGGGGTTGAGCCGGCGCCGTGGGGCAGCCAGCCCTGACCCTCTCCTGTGCTTCTGCTTTTTCCTCTGCTTCAGAAGTAGAACTGTAGCCCTTGACACCCTGCATTGGCTTTGTGTCTGCTAGAGCAGGGTCCTTCCTCTGCCTGTTCCCTGCTCGTAGCTGCACATTCAGCTCAGAAAATGCACAGTGATAAACATGTGTTTTTATTTCTCCTTCAGGTTTGGCTTGTCTGCTTTTCAGCTCTTCTAGACATTGGAAATTCCAGTTTGTGTTTATTTTCTCTGGATTCCTTCCCACAAGACAGAAGTGAATTCAGCATGGATTATTGGGGAGAGCCTTGGCTGGGAATAAGGATAATTGCAGCCTCTGGCTGTGCCACAGTTTCACTGATGATTTCTTTTAAGTTACTCACCTGCACTGTATCTGTTTCCTCAGCTGTAAAATGTGGGTAATTACCTCCATTGTAAAATGTTACAGGGTCTGCTGGTAATTATATGAACGAAGTGCTAATTACAGTGATTATCCCTTGGACCTAGTCTAGATCTGGCTGATGTTCCTGTTGTGATGAACGTATGAAACAAATACTACAACTTGCCTTTCCCCGTTCTTTGCAAGAGGCCTGGAAGGTGCTGTGTCACGCAATGTGTTCCCAGTGAGAAGCTCTGCTGCCCTGTCACCCAGGTCCGTCTGTTCATTTCTCATCCCCCTCCGCCCTCGTGTGTTTCAGGGCTAAGGAGGGGCTGAGGAATTACTGATTCAGTAGTTGGATCCACGTATGATCTGATAGCCAGGGTTTATGCCGTGGCTTCGCTTTTCCTCTTGGGGATATGTAGAAGGCAGCAGCCAGGGAATGGTGCTCCCGAGGTACCAGTCTGTGCTGCTGTGTGGCCTCTGTTCCTTAAGAAGTTCTGACCTTGATGCCAGGAGAGGTGTCCTTCCAGCTGTGGAGATTATTTGCCTCCTGTAAAAGCCTACAGCTTGCAAGACTTTATTATCAAGCATTTTATTTGCCTTTCTCTTCTTCATTTATTTAGGACACATTTTCTTTGTAGCTGGGAATAGCTCTACTATCCCCTGAGCAGGGCTGGGTAGTGGAAAAAGAATTGTTATTCTTCAAGGTAGAAATGGAGTGTTCTCATCCAGAAAATCCTGCTGCTGCCGCTGGGAAGGTGCTGTAGTTTTTGATGGTAGTAATAAGTCACATCGTACATCCAGTAACGATGAGAATCTCCTGTCCTACCCAATCCCTTCCTTCCCTGGACACAGACCTCATGGCACAGTAACAACAAAAATCATGTGCTTGGTTCATCTTGCTGCAGCTCTGCCTGCTCTGTTCTGCCACATCTGATTCCCTGCCCTCCTGGGTTTTGCTGGATGGATTTTCAGCCTTCGCCTCCAGCCTCTACAGACTCGCTTCCCATCAGCCTCAGCCTTTCTGTGCCCTGGAAGAGCAGGCTCAGTTATGTCTTCAGCATTTGGTAGCTGAGCAGCGCTTCCTTTCTCAGAGTTTGATGAGTGCAATGAATTTTTAAACTTTCAAGAGGAGGTTTCAGTTACTGTCTGGGATGATGGTTTGGAAAGGCTTTCTGGCAATGAAAAGGCAGCCTTTAATTGCAGTTCTGCACCTGAATTTTCCAGACTAGATGCTGTTCTCTGACAGCTTCTGTCTGATTGATTCTATGCCCGTTCTTTTCCATGACAGGATACTCGAGTGCTGCAGAGATGGGAGCAACGTGCCACTCCCGATAGGTGAAAGTGGTCTTTGCCAGGCAATGAGGGTATGGAAAGAACTTCCCTTGTTAGGTGGGGGAAAAAGTAGTGAGGGGGTTATCATCCCTGCCACGGTTTGCTCTTGCCTTGCTTTAGAGCATCTAAACTAGAGATGTGTGTCTGTAGTGTGTCTGCGCTTCACGTAATGCTCATCTGCCAGACTTGTTTAAAAATCCTTCATTTGGGAAGCAAAGAATTTGTTTTTTTCCTGCAGAAGCATCATCTATTAAGATGAATTAATTTGGTGTGAGAGGCTTCAAAAGTGAATGATGCTATATCCATGTTCTTGTTGCCTATTGCACAAGTGAACTGATTTGTGTACTCTGCAAGTCACATGCTGAAGGATGTTAAATTACTTTGTAACCTGGAGGGTAATCAGTGATTCAGATTTGAGATTTATCCAAGTCTAATTTTGCAGCATTCTTGCAAAAAGTGGGAAGGTGTACAATACCTGGGATTTCTGTATCTTGGCACCTCTCAATGCTGTACATTAACGGTGTAGGTAACACACAAATTTTCTTTTAAACTTCAATGTTTAGTACTGTAATAATTATAAACTTTCTCAAGTCTTCCTTCTCTTAAAAATAAGTGCACTGTTTGGTTTTCATTGAGGTGCAGAGTGTTGTGTAAAATCACTGCAACTTGTGACAAAAATGCTTCCAAGTATCTGAAGGAAAATGCAGCATCACCCTGAAAAGAAAACTGTTAATGCGAAAGTGGTTCCAAACGAGGTGCTGCTAAATGAAGGTTTTCCTGGTTCTGAGTGTGGGTTTTAAGCACTGATACACCCCGTGGGGGACAATTGCACACCCCAGGGAAGGAGTTGAGGTGCACTTTGTATTTATCAGAGGTTGCTGCAAAGAAATCTACTCATTTTTACTTCTTTTTGTAGTTACCTGCGCTTGGCTTTGTGAGTCAGTAGGTTGTAGACAAACACTGGCTGGTTGCACGCCGAGCGGAGCAGCGCAGCATCGCCGCTGGGTCAGCCCCACGGCTGCCTGGCCTGTCCGGGCTGTGCCCGTGGTGCTTTCGGCACCCGCTCGGTACCGGGGACGCGGTGTGTGCCGGCGGCACGGCCTGGTGCCTCGGAACCGCCGGCCGAGGCTGCTGGAGCTGCCTGTCCCCGCCGGTCCCCGCGGCCTCGCCCGAGGAGGAGGAAGAGGAGGGTTTCCATCGCGCCCCGTTTCCAGCTGCCCCCGTGTCTGTACGGACGCGGAATCCCCACAGGAGGGTGCTGCGAAGGCACTGAATGTGCAGGTTTGCAGGGAAGATCAGGGCTTGGAGGAGACGGCGATTGTAGGGCAGCCAGCGCCGTGGCTCTGGCAAGGGCAGCTCCTGAGCCGTGCCCGGGGAGGGGCCGGGGGAGCTCGGCGTTGGGGCTCGCAGCACCCCGCTGCCGTGCTGCTGGGCTCCCGTGTCCGGCTGTCGGAGTGTGAGCGACGGCAGCGGGAACACTGACACTCCTGACACTCGGGTGCTGCAGGGTCGAGGGACTGGTGGCTGCAAAGCCTTCCAGAGCTGTTCCCCTGACTCCCTGCTGGTGCTGGGACCCTTCCCCTGAGCATCCTCCGTGGCCAATGGGTCGTGTAACTTCTCTCCAGTGAGCCTTGGGGCCCCCCAGCTACTTTCCTGTCTGCACGTAGTAGGTTTAGTCTGCACAAGTGGCTGTATGCATTTGCTTGCAAGTGGAGACAGCCTCCAAGTTCTGTCCTAAAATACTTTGGAAGTTGGACCGTTTTTTCCAGGGTGATTGGATGAGAAACAACAGTGAAACCTCCCTTTGGTTCCTGGCTGTGCAACCCTCTTCCAAATATTTTAGTTAAAGGGATTATTCCTTTTGCATAATACATGCTTATGCCAAAACATTTGTCTGATAAGGCCACATAAGCAGCAGTTTCACGTGATTCTCCCTTTAGCTGTGTGCTGCTTCACCCTGAAATTGTGTGACCGTTGAGAAGTAAACAACCCTCCACCCCAGGGGCTGCACACATCCACTCTGCCCCTCACTTCCTTCTGCTGCTTTTCACTTTTTAAATAAACTTTTGAAACGGAAGATGATGTAACTAAAGTAGAGACTTCTCTTTGGGATGACCTCTAGGACATGTGGGGGGTTTAATTCTGTTACATGGGAGCGTGGGAGCTCTGATTCTTTCTGTTTAATGGCAGCGGGATCAACTGATGGAGCTGTGTTAGGGAGGGGGTGTAAAATCAGCTACTCATTGCATCAGAGCACCTCACTTGGAAACCTGGGACTGAGATCCATGTGCGAGGCCCAGTGGGGTTCCCTGCTGGCCACGGGGGCATCACTGCACGTGTCAGTTCAGTACCTGGGTTTGGATCCCAGGTGTTTGGATGAAGGACAGTGTCCAGTGGTGACAATGCTTTGTGTTACGCTGTGGGTTTGGCACTCATCTGAAACTGCATCACCCAAAACCCCTTTTGGTGGGATGTGGGGTCCCAAAGTTTGGTTAATACACACTGTGAAAGAGGTGCCCGGCAGCAGCGGGGGCTTTGCCTCAGCACCTGCAGGGCAGGACGGAGCTGGTCTCGTGTCCGAACGCTGTTAGATCGGCTGCAGGCGAATACAAATAGACTTGGATTTTGGCCCTGTAAAGGGAGACTTTCAGCTTCCCCCGGGAATTCTGCCTTGGCAGAAACCAGCTGTAGTTCAGTGGTTTCTGTTACCAGGCAGAGTCTGTTTGGATGTTAGAAAATTAGAGCAGAAATTCCTGCAGCAGTCAGCTGTGTCTGCGTCACCTCTGTGACCTCTAACTGCTACTCCTGCAAACAGTTGCCATTAAACACAGTCAATAACCCCCTTCTGCATTCCATCGGATCGTCTCTTCCTGCCATCTCAAATGAAAAATAAACAAAAGAGCTTAAGCGTGCAACGTGCTAAATAGACTAATCAGCTGTGAAAATATTTTATGGGGGAATCTGGGGCAAGAGCTGTCAGTGGGAGCGAGCTGATTGGAGCTGCAGCAAAACAGCTCCAGGAGGCGGGCATGGGGACAGAGAAGGGAAAGATTTGTTCAAATGTATGTGTGCTATTTTTTTACCCCTTTCTGAGTAGTTTTAGGAAATCCCTCCCTCTGTAAATTGATTACCTCTGCACATCAGAAGGCCTTGGCTCTAAGTACGTGCTAAGCTGCTCCTGTGCTGATTTGACTTTGCCTGTTAAATGTAAAACAGGTTTTAATCTTCTCATTTAGATGTTTTAATAGAAAGTAAATGTTTAACTTGCTTTGCTGTGGCATCCAAATCTTTAATCCGTGGGAACATTTTTAATGAAAGGAAAACGTGCTTTTGTTTAAAGCTCGGGGTGATACTGTGTGCAGCAGTGCTGGTGGGGGGAGCTGCAAACCCACATCACGTATTTTCGGCACTGGTGGATCCTGGATTTGGGGATGATGGGTTTAGGAATATACCAGGGAGAGTGGCAAGGACCCCGTCTTGGGACAGTCTGTGGCTGGGAAGGGGTCAGTAGCCATGCTGTAAGTTCAGTGTTAGTGATTCCTGCCCCCGAGTTCAGAGTCCTCCCTGTGTTCTGATGGTGTTACAGGGCTGTTTCTGCTCCAGCAAGGGAGAGCAGAGCAGAGCCATGCTCTTGCCAAGGAAACCACAAAGCAGGCAGCACCGGGTTTTGTTCTGCACACAAAAGAGGGGGTTCTGCTCTTCTGTAGCCACTCAGCTTTTTTATGATTTAATTTAATGTAATTTGTTAAAAAAGACGTGTGGCTCCAGGACGCACATACAGCTGGCAAAGTACCATGACAAAGTCGAAGTTGAACAAGAAGTGGAGCACAAAGTAAATGTGGATAGAAACCACCTGCTGGGGGCAAGCGCAGGCGCCTGTGTCCACTCTGGGGCAAGGACCCACAGCTGTTTGCCCCTTCAGGTGCATTTTCTGCCTCAAATTAAAATCGGGACTTTATCAGGCTAAAAGTGCAGCAAGTCCTGGAAGATGGAGAGTGCTGCCAAAGGATTTACCTGTGTGTTTCCCACCAGCCTGTGCTGCCAGAAGGGAGACGCTGTTCAGAGCAGCTCAAGGCAGACAGTCACCAACAAGGGAGGGCTTCATAAAAACCACTTCCCTCATTGGAAAGCCAACTGCACTGATAAAGCTTTGGCTGGGTAAATAAAGTGCTCTGATTTCCAGGCCTGTATTGTAAGCTGTCGAGCTGTAATTGTGTAAGTGCCAGTGTTATAAATAGCGGGTGCAGCTGGCAAGCCCCAGCCATGGCACACCGAGGTACCGGTGCTCTGTAGCGAGAACTGGGAGGATTGTTCTCGTTGGGGTTTTGGCTTCTCCACACTTTTCCCACCTGGGCTTGCAGGGGCTGGTTCCTGTAGCCAGGCCTGGCTGTCCTTCGTGGGACAGGGGCCAGCTTGGACGCAGGAGCATCCTGCGGCACCTGAATTTGTACCTGATCTGTGCATCAGCTGGGCCGTGTGCAGAAGACAAAGAGAAGAAAACTATTAGTAAAATAATAAATCGACTTCAAACCAAAACAGTTCATTACTGCAGCATCAGTACACTTAAGGGGCTGGTGCTCCATCACAGGTGTGTGGATGCCCGTGGAAAATGGTGTCATATGGGGTGTCCCAGCAGTATCTGCAGTGAAGGATTCGCTGTTTTCCACAAGATGACTGGGGAGCAGTTCGCATCGATCCATGGGGAAACAGCTGCTCCTTCACTGTGCACCAGAGAGATGAGTTACGTTTACAACACAGTAACTTAAATGTTGAATTTTGTGAGTTGTCATTGTTCTAATTAAATTAATTTGCATTTTTTTTCTGTTTGTCTTTTTCCTTTGACTTTTTTTCCTCTTTGACCAAAATCCTAACAACCCTAACAGGTCACGGGCACACCAAGATGCTGGGACAGCGCCAGGGGCTGAGGAGAGCAGAACCAGGGCTCTGTATGGAGGGTTGGGGTATGGCAGGAGACGGTGGTGGAAGTGTTTGCCTTCCCTGTGGGAGTGGGTTGAAATGCTGCATCAGACGTGTGTCACCAAAATAATAAAAGTACTATGAAAGCAATCAAGTACGCGTTACCCACTTGGCGTGTTATAGGCGGCTCCTCCCCGTGCAAGGCCAAGCCATTCTGAATTCATCCCCCGGGATTTGGCGTTAAAACATGTTCACTGCCAGCTGACAGAAGAGTCAAGCTCGGATTTATTACACCGGCACCTGCAGTAAAAAATGACAGATGATGCGAATGTATTTAATTATCATTCAGCGCCACGTCTCTGCCTGCTCCGGTCGCGGGGCTGCAGCTGGCACACACTTTTACTAAAGTCAGAGTGCTTCTCTGGAGAGGGGCCCGGAGGAAGCGGCTGGGGGAGCCGGGAGCTCCTGCGGGGCCCGGCCGAGCAAACGCGGTGCTCTCCACACGCTCGGTCCCCCGCGGTGCCCATCCCTGGCCCTCCCGCAGCTCCCGCTCCGCCGCGGAACGCGCTCCGAGCCCCGTGCTGGAACTGCCCGGAGCGCCTGTCCCTGCCATGGGGAGTCCCCGGTGGCATTCCCCGTCCCGGAGTGCGGGCACGTCCGCTGCCACATTCCCCGTCCCGGAGTGCGGCTGCCATCCCGCGTCCCAAAGGCCACTGCGGTTTGCAGCAAGGTCAGGGGGACACGCCGGGACTGCCGCAGCGGCGCTGGGAACGAAGCGCGGCTCCGCCAGCGTTCACGTGTGCCGGTGTAACACGGAGCTGCGGTTCCGGGCAGCTGTGTGTGTGTGTGTCGTGTGTGCAGATACATGGACATGCAGCACGGAGATACATGCCAGAACATAGGTACACATGTGCATACACAGATAAATACATGGATGCACACATGCATGCACACACAGACACAGATGTCCACATGCACACACAGATCCACATGGCCATACTTGGAGTGTGGGAAGTGGCCCAGGTGCTGCTGCCCAGCTGCCTCAGCCCCAGGTGCCGCAGCCTCTCCCAGCTGCTGTCAATGAGCACTGAGGAGGCTGCCGGAGGAACTGGGACAAGCCCGGCGCCTGCCCAGGGTGCTCTCGCCTTGCTGGGGTGTCCCTGTGGTGCAGAGCCTGGTGTCCCCTCAGCCCTCAGTCATCACCCCCGTGTCCCCCTGGATGCCAGTAAGTGCTCCTGGTCAGGCAGACCTGTGCGCTGCCACCAGCTGGACCAGTTTTTTGGTGGGGGGGGGGGATAGGCAATCCAAGGGTGAGTGGGCAACTTGTACCTCCTGAGGGATGAGGATTTGGGGTTTTTGAGGGGGGGTGTCCTGCTTGCCTCCGTGCTTTGTAAGAGGAAAAGCTGCTGTTGGGGTTTTGTTATCGCTTGTTTGTTGCCTGTGCTCACCAAACCGTGCAGGGAAAAGGGGATTTGGGAAGGATTAAAATATCTGATTCTTGCTGGTTACTGAGCCTTTTGGACGTGAGCTCCAGCAGCTTTGTGCTGCATGGAGAAAACAGGAACCCATGAGGAGAGGTGGTCAAAGGAACTGAGCAAAAAGGAACAGAAAAATCTGATTTTTTGCAAAGCTTAAGAAGAAAACTGAAGAATTTTGATCTTGCCAAAATTCTTTTGACATTGGAGTTTTCCTTGTTTTTAATGATTTAAAAAACAGTTAGTTGAAAGCAAAAAAAAATAGAAGCCATCTGGAAGTGAGGGGTTTTCCTCAGTGCCCTGTCACAGGGTGTCCTCCCTGCTGTGGAGAACAGGGAGATGTTTGCTTTTAGGGGACACTTCTGGCATGAGTATGTTGCACACCAAAGCTCACTTGTTGTGGTGGATGTGGCATTTCCCCCGTGGGTTTTGGCTGGAGGAGCTGGGCAGGCGCATAGAGCTGTGCTTGTGGGCGCTGCTCTCTCTTAACCACACCAAACCCCACATTCAGAAGTGGAGCAATCAGCTGGGGATATTTCAGAGCGGGTGGTGAAACGAGGCAGTTTTTAGTATTCATGAAAAATGCTTGTGACAGCCTTACCCCAAGTAATGAGCAGCCACCTGCAGTTCGGAGCAGTGCTTGATAATGCTGTAATTAGATTGGAGATGCAAAAAAGCTCATTAAAATTAAATAACATATTTGTCACTGTTTTAAGAGGTGCAGATTGCCTCGAACCATGCTGGTCTCTTGACCTTGAGTATTTTGGCATAGTCCTCACTGTTGAGCACATCAAAATAGCGTTGGAGCATCCCATGGGCAGGTTCGTGGTGGGGGTTTCGGTGCAGGGCTGCAGGTGCTCACCTGCCCTGGTCACATCGTTTGGCACCTCACCATACGGGGCCATGCTACCAGCACTGGGATGGCACAGGGGAACACAGGCTTCCAAAGGCATGGGTACCTATCTCTTCAGTTTTTGAAATACAGTAAAATGTGTTTTGAGTCCCCTTCCTCCCTCCTGCCTGAAAAGGAACATGCAAAGTCACTACGGTGTCTATTAACAAGACTGTAATTTTCCAAAATTCATTTTTAATGACTAATTTGTCTTGTTTTCAGATGTTTTATACAACACCTATTGTTTAAACCACTTTTGTTTCTTCACATGTCAGCACAGCAGAGGCAGGTGTTGGGTCAGGATCTCCAGCTGGGACATCCACTGCTGGCTTGGCTCTGCCCTCGGGAGGGCTGCATCTGCCAAGGAGGGGCAGCTCTGGGGAAAGGCAGAGGTCATCCTTTCCAGAAGGGCTCTCCCTTTCTCCTGCCTCAAAGTGGCTCTGCTGTCAAAACCCTGTTGCCCTCACTCCAGCTGTTCTTCCCCTCCAGAGATGGTGACTGGCTGGGGCTCCTCTTGCAATACTTTCTATGCACAGAGAAGAGAATTAAAAACAAAAAGGTTTTTCTTCCTCCTCTTCACTCGTCGTGAGTAATTACACGTAGGTGTCTCGGAACGGGAGTGTTTACAGACGCTCCGTATTTTCGGCATGTGGGATTTTCCCACTGTAGCACTTGGGTTGTGAGCAGCAGCAAAAGCAGCGCTCAGCCTGGTGCCTGGATCACCACTGGTTTGTCTGGGAACTGGGGAAGAGAAGGAAGTGTGCCTGAGCATGGAGTATCCTTGTGGGATCATGGCCCTTCGGTGCCCACAGGAAGGGAGTTTGTAGCACAACTTCTGGCACTTTATAGAGAAACTTTTTTTTTTAACCATCCTTTTTTCCCCCACTTAGGAATGATCTTGGAAGGGCTCAGATTTGGGTTGTGGCAGCTTGTGCTGCCTTGCAGCTGGGTGCACTGCTTGGCTTTGCTTGCTGCCATTCATGTCAATGTTTTCTGTTATATTCCTGGCACCAAATGGGAATTTTCTCGGAGCTTGTTCTGACTAATGTTGATGAAAGGGCAGAAATTCATTATTAGAGTGAAATAGCTGGTGATAGACTGGGGTTCCCAGGTGGATGAGTGAATATCAGCAAATGTCTGTAGTGAAATTTTTTCTGTAGATCCTTGCCTGTGACCGCCCCCGCTGTGGCTGTGTGGGCTGAGCTGGGAATGCCACACAACCCCAGGAGTTGGGAACAGCACCTGTACGGCTGCCCAGGTCTGTGCCAAGGGACTCCCCCCAGCCTGGGCACCCACAGCTTCTCTGGGCGAGGTGGCTGCACGGGGTCCCCAAAACCAGCGTGAGAGTCTGTGACGGACAGACAGAGCCTAACCTTAAAAAAAATAAATAATGTGTTTTCAAGGTCCAGATTGAGATGGGACCCCCATCCACCTCTTCCACTCATCTGGGTACTTGATTATTGGCAGAGTAATCTTTGTTCTTTGTCCAGGGTGAGATAGTTGGGAGGGAGGGAGCTGTGAGTGAACAGTTTCATCACCAGTAAGTATTTCCAGATAGAACAGAATGTGTGATTCCCATTGTGCTTGGAGCAGAGTGAAGGGCTGTGGCTCAGGCTTCTGGTCAGATCCAGGTGGGCCCTTTAGGCTAGTCTTGGGCAACTTTAGAGGAAAAGAACCCCCCAAAAACATCTGGCTTTTTTTGGTTATGCTGAGGAATCTGCTGGCAGAGTAGATCCAGGGTAAACATCCTCAATTTGCTGCCTCCTGAAATGGAGCGGCTTTTGGAGTTTGGAGCCACAATTTGTATTCAAATGAAGGTCATTTGAAAGGTGTAACACAGTAAACAGCCATTATTTCATTTTGATAGTGGTACTAAAATTATAGTGTTGGTTGAATTATTTTAGTATAGGACCATTACCATCTCCCTAAAACACTTAGAGGGGTTTTATATCAGTGTTGCAGTCCTGAAATTAGAGGAAAATTAAAAATCACACTACTGTGGTAGAAAAGTAATTTATTTGCAAGGATGCCTTCATTTTATCATGGAGTCTCTTTCGCTTCTGCTCTGCCAAGAGAGAGATGTGCTCCCGACACCCAGACAGGCTCCCAGGGTTCGCCTTGCTGAACCAGGAAGACATCAGCTTCCCACGAGCCAGGGCTGCCATAAGCCACCCCCAAAACTTAATTTTTAATTTTTTTTTCTTTTTCAGTAAAAGTGGCTGCCATGGTATTGCGTGACTCAGTGCTGTCAGCGTGTTATATTTCAAATGTACTCGTGTAGGGGGCTAGGTACACACTTAAAATCTCTCTGCATTCATTTCCTTCTAGGAATACATGCAATAGAAGTTGAAGTTAATAGAGTGGCAGTGATTCCCTCATTGGGGTGTCTGGGTGAGGGTGCCTGGATGGAGCCCCACAATTACGGCTGTTGTTGGGTGGAAGGAGGGATGCTCAAGGGCTGCGCTGGAGCGGGAGCTGGCGGACGTGAACGAAATCTTAATTGGGAAATTCCCGTAGATTATTACAGCTGCCTTCATTAACATTTTCACACTTGGCTGGTAACAAATGAGGAGAAGGGCTGTGTGTGCCACTGGATTTATAGTGTTTCAAATCTGCTCCTGGGGTGTGCGTTTGAGGAGAAGGGATCGTAGCTTTTTGTGGAGTGGTGTTCTGTGAGGATTTCTGTGAAAATCTTTACTGGCAAGGAGGTGGTTTTCAGTGAAAGCAAGGAATACCATGCACATAAAATTCCTAGATGCATCTCTGGCAAAGTTCAGTTTGGGTTTGGATCTGGTTTTTATAGGGTTTTTGATCTGTTTGTGCTTAAACTCCAGGGTTTTGTAGTTGCCCAAGGAGGATATCAATTGTATATCCACTGGAAAAGAGCATAAACTCCTAAGCACTGTAAGTTGAGCTGCTTTAACAATACCACAGCTACCATAAATGAAGCACCAGCCATGAAAGATGTTGGCCATGGAAGGCCAGCATATCGTGCTGCAGGAAAAGGACATGCCTTGTGTCTCTTCCCCAGCTTCACCAGGCCCTGGCTTGCTCCTGCTCACACTTTACTGCTGAAGCACGCAATGCTGGCAGGGCCAAAATATATTTTCATTATAAAATCACAGGGTGCTCACGCGCTGGGTGACGTTGGGGTGGATGGTCCCATCCTTGGGTGAAGCTGCTCTCACAGAGGAGCTCCTCGGGAGCTCCTTCAGATTGAGGGGAAAACCTGCAGCTGGATTAGGATGCCCTCGGAGATGAGCGTAGCAACCTGTTCCATATTTATTACGGGTAACAATTTGACTAAGGGAGAATTTAGATTAATAACATTCAGCCCAGAGAAGTAATTTCCTTTGAGAAAGCGATTTACATGCACTCTGCCAAAAAGAGCCGTCACCGCGTGCTCTCCCTGTGTCAGCTCCAATAATGAAGTTGGAAATAACATGGGAGGTTAATAGGTCCTACTTATCTCCTTAGCGCCGCAAAGGAAGATTTACAGTGCGCAGCCTGGTTTGCATATTCCCGTTGGAAACGGAAAGGTTTTTCCCAGCCGAGATTGATGAGACATTGCAGGGTGTCTGCTCGGCTGAGGCTGTAAACCTCCATCCCAGGGACACACTTCTGCCAGAGGGAGCCGCCTTTCCCGGGTCGCTGGCCAGGGACTGACTGAGATGCTGGAGCCACCATTCCAGTGGTAATTATTTTTATCCATCTGTCTCCTCTAAGCTTGGAAGTTCATAGAGACGTGGCTGCCACACTGTGTTAGGAGCTGGGTTGATGCCCAGTGGGTTTTCCCTGGGAGCCGCCCATGGCGTGCGAAAGGGAAAGTCATCTGGGGATGTGGTGGGAGGTGGTGCTATGGAGGGTGTCTGTGTTACCCCTTGGGCTGCTGCCTGTGTGGTGCCAGTCTTCTGGGCGTATTTTGGGTGTGTTGTGTCCTGCCTTCGCCCCAAGGAGGGGGATCTACATGCTGGGCCATGGGGCTGGGAGCTGCTGGAGTGTGCTGGTGGGTTAATCAGGACCTGCTCCCCTAATTGGAACCAGTGATGACCTTGCCATCATGGGGGAGGATGCTGCTGCCTGGGCTGTTGGTGAGGCTGGTAGCAGCTGGAGCTGCGTGTAGTGGCCCCTTCCCCCTTGTCTGGCTGGCCCGGGGACGGCGGGGACCGGGGACGGCGGGAGCCAGAGCCCTGTCACTTCACATTACTCGTATGAAATCCCGGAGGACCCGTGGCACGTTATGGGCTATTGCAGGAGCTGTTTCCTTGCGAACAGTGGAGCTCTCTGGGCTTAGAGTAAGGAAAATCCCCAAATTCTGTCTCTGCTTTCCTCTCCGCGGCTCCCCCCACTGGCTTTTGGGAAAGAGCTCTGTGGCTGTTCCCTCCTCCCAGCGGGGTTGTGTTGGGTCCTCCCAGGTTGTTGGGCTCTTCCAAACTGGGAATAAACCAAACTTTTAAAAATAAACCAAAATTCATTCCCTCTGGATAATTTAAGTCACACGGTTCCTGAAACCTGCATGGGAGAGGGACTCTGAGAGGGAAAGAATTGTTAATAAATGTTCTGTCTGCACAAACTGTAAAATATTCATTTCAGTCAGTTATTTCACGTTACTGTGCAAGTGCAAGAAGAATGAACTTTCTGAACAGCTTAAGGTACAATTCAGTAATAACCTGAGCCATTTAATGAATGAAATATTTAACATAATTTGCATACATTAAGTGATGGGATGGCGTTTTTCTACTTCTGTGTACTCTTTGTGTATCTGGAACAGCGCAGCCTTTCCTCTTCACCATTCCTCACAGTGCTCCAGGGTAGGCACTCAGGAAATGGCATTTTTCCTCGCCATTTGGAGCCAAGCAAACAGGAGCCACACCAGCTGTAGGCAAGGGCACACACAGGCACAGCCGAAGTGTTTTCAGCTTGGCAGCGTGAGTCGGACGAGCATTGCTTCTGCTGCCATTTTTGCTCTTGATGCTCCCAGTCCCACAAAACACGATTTGTTTCCTTTTTCTTTTTTTCCTTTTTTTTTTAATCAAATAGTATTTTAAGTGCAGACAAGGAGCTGTCTGCACATGCCAGAGACTCCTCTTGGCAGCGTGATGTGCAGTGCCTGGGAGCTGCCCTGTTCTGAAATACTCCCAGAGCAAAGCTGGGACTGGCACAAAGCCCATCCCTGGGATGGGCCTGCCAGGCTGTCCCTTGTGACACGCTGGCGCCTGGATGCCATCCCCATGTGCCCGGCACGTTTGGCTCTGCTGGCCCCTCCAGAGTTGTGTCTGGGCTGTGCTTGGGGAGGCTGAGCCTGCCTGTGGTGTCCTCGAGAGCAGCATCCCTGAGCTGCCACTGCTGTCAGATGGGCGCTGGGTAAATCAAAAAGTAAGGCAGTGAAAACCTCAGGAATGGGAAATAAAGGGGGAACCCCCATAGAAACAGAGAGAGCTGTAACAGGTGTTGGGTGACCAGCACTTCCTTCTCAGCAGCTTGCTCTGGGAGGAGGTAGCTGCTAACTCCCATGTAACCAGAAACTGCAGTTCAGAATCCAAACAGTGACAGGGCTGGATTCTCAATTATACCCAATGAAGGTGTGACTTCATTAGTGTTCCCTAACTTAAGTGCACTTTAGTTCATTAAACTCTTTTTCTTCTGCTCTGTAAGTGGTCGCCCTTCAGGAAACTGTAGAGGGAAATGAAGTGTCCCAATGAGTGCGTGTTTGAGTGTCTGTATATAGATTTATAGATTCACAGATACGTAGCTCTCTCAGTATCCCATGGGTGGGGTTTGGGTGGTTGCCCAGAGCAGGAGCCCTGGGAAGCACAGAGTGGATTTGGGGTGACCAGTGTGGCTCATGGTACATCCAAGGTGTTGATCGTGCTGTGCCCTGATGCCTTCACTTACCCAGTGGTGATGCCATTAGGGCCGACCCTCACAGGCTGGATGAATAATGCATCTTGTTCTTCCAATGCCCATTACTTTGTGTTTTTTGCGTTCCATGCACTCTGTGTTGTGTCAATCATTTGCCCAGTTTGCAGTTTGTTCAGGGCTCTGGGCTGGTTTTCCAGCCTGTCTGAGCCTCACTCGGAAATGCCTTCTGTCATGTTCAAGTGGCACCTTCACACTGCTCGCTTCCAGGTCGTTGGTAAATATGAAGCAATAAAGGAAATATAAAAGGAGTTCAACCAGGAATCCCCATCTGTCTGGGCTTGCAGAGCTTCTGGATGTCAAAACTGCCTCTCCAGAAATTTAAAGACTTAAAACCAGAGAAAAGCAGAGTAATTCTGAAATATATCCCTTTCTTCGATCAGTAAAATTCTAATTTTTTAAAAGGTATTTATTTTCAAACTAATATGAAATGAGCCCACTCCTGGGGATGTTGAAGCACAGCCTGGCACAAGGGTCCCCTCTCAGCTGCCGGATTTGGGCTGCCTGAACAGAGGGAGGGCTGTTTTCAGCAGGGCTGCTGTCAATGTGCCTTGACAGAGCGTTAAAGTCAATATTACCCTAAAAATGTTCTGCTTTCATAACAGGCAATTTTGTTGGTGTTGAAAATGCTTTGTTTGATTTTGGGAGCCATTCATTAGAGGATCAGGGCTTCAAAGTGAAGCCAATTAGTTATAAGAGCTGCTTTTAAAAAGCTTTTTCCAAACACCAGCTTGAAGGTTAGAATGTGGTGAATGGGGACCCTGTGCCGGGGCGGCCCCACTGCGGCGTTGAGTACCACTGGGGCCACATCCCCCTCGCTGAGGCCGCATCCCGGCGGGAGCAGGAAGCTGCAGCCACGCTGCATGTGGTGGCTCGCCCCTTTTCTATATTTAGTAAGAAATGCATCAGCATCCCTTTTACTCCCCGAATTCCCTCTGGGAATGGAGCTGGTAAATAGCTGTCGCACTAAAAATAACACCTGCAGCAGCCACTGGCAGCCACGTTCCCTTCCCTGGCTGAGCACAGAGCCAAAGGGCTCCCACCCTGGGAGAAGATGTTGGGATTTATGATTATTTAAAAAAAAAAACCAAACCAAAAATCAACCGCTTAGAAATGTAAAGAGCATGAAACTGCCTGTGATGCTTAACCTTTGCAAAGCAGCATCCACGCTCTCTGCCGGCTCCTCTTCGTGAGAGAGGACACAGCAGCCCCAGCACAGCCTCCAGTGATGTTCCACATTGCTGGCAGTCCAGAAGTCACTGGAGTGCCGTGGCATCAGCCCTGCCTTTCACCAGCCTTCTAGTCCCCCTTTCCAAGGAGAAATGCAGGGAATCCTGGGCAGTTTGGGCAGTTTGCTGTCCTGGCACTGCTCAGAATGGGAAACGGCTCTTTCACACAGACAACATCCTTTTTTCTGGTCATTTTTTTCCTTCATCCCTTTTTTCTTACATGTTTTCTCAAAAGCAAGGATTAACTAAACTTTTAGAAGTCTGAAAATAACTCGCAAAGATATTAAAGTTCCCCAATGCTACTCTGGTTTTACAGTTGTTTCCTTTCAGTGCCAAAACATACGATAATTCCAGGTCAGAGGGGCAGTTCCCACAGATGGGAGCCAGCTGGCAACTGCCAGCCACTCTGGGGAAAGACCTGCTGTGCCCCCTGGGCCCTGGTTAATCGTCATGGCTGGATCCTGACGTGGGGCAGAAATATTTCCCCCTTCATGCCCCCATGGAAGGGAGGATGGTTTGATGACAGCTGTGAGTGTCGTGAGTTCACTGGAGCTGATCGGCACTTGGGAGCTGCCTCCACAAACCGGACTTGTTGTTCTGATTTTGTGAAGAATCCATCAAAGTGACCCTGAGATCAGCTCATTTGGTTGAAGCATGGTGTGAATAATGCCAAGGTCACAGGTTCCATCCCCAAACGGGTCACTCAGTTACGAGTTTGGCTTGATGATGCTTGTGGGTCTCTTCCAACTCAGAATATTTTGTGATTCTGAATTTACCAGGGAAGATCTGGGGAGAAAAACCCCAAAACAAAAACCCTCACCAAAACTGACCAACCCAGCGGCATCAGCCAGGAGCTGGGGACATCAGCACGACGGGCTTGGGGCTGAGCTGGGCCTGGGACAGAACCACTCTCTGAGGTGTCGGAGGCATCTCCCACAGTACAGTGCAGAGAGCCCTGGCTTTCTGCTAATGGCTCTGTTGTTTCTGAATAATGAACAATTAATTATATAAATATCTGAATAATGCTTTTTCTGGCTGCTTCTACTTGTTTACTCTTGTACTTGATACTGGTCCTTCCATTTAAATTTTGTATTTCAATGGAGCCGTATGAGATTAGGGACTCCTGCACAAGGTCGGGTGTTGTGCTTCCAGGAAGGACAGCCAGAAAATATGAGCCTCTTATAGGCTGTGGTTCTTTTGGCATCTTGAATGCTTAACACCCCTTTGTGAATTGTGCTGGTGCTGCCCAGGTTCATTCCAAACACTGTTCCTGAGTTTTCATCAGCCTGGCCATGCCTGGGTACAGGGCTGCGGGTGCCGTGCGACTCAAGGCTCTACCATGTTCTCTGTTCACAAATGCAAAACATGAACAATTCTTACAGGAATGATGATAATGAGTAGCATTGGTAATTTTTTTAACACTAAATGTTGTTTGCACAGCGATACAGGACACTTGTGTGGTATTGACAGAGCTGGGAAAGCCTTCAGTGTAAATAATGGAAAATGAATAAACCCATTCAGTAATGACTTCAGGTGCAGCAGCTCCTTTGTGGAACTGGATCTTCAGGAGGAGAGATCCTTGTACTTGGGCTGGAGTGGGATAGATGGAGCATGAAAGCAGCAGCATCCAGGACTCCCTTTTGCACTAATTAAGATGCGAGACTGAGGTGGTGGCATGACAGCAGAGCGTTGGTTGAACCAGTAAAATGTCCCAGTCCCTGCTATTCCTGGATTCCCCTGCTATTCCCAGATTTCTGGGCTTTGTGGCTCTCAGTCTGACCGGGAGCATCATTTGAATGCAGCTTTTATCATGATTGAATATGTATCTTTTAAGAAGGATTTTAATTCTGTTTGAAATAAGAAAATGCCATAAATCAGCAACAGAATCTTTTAACATTTACAGTTTTAAATGAATTCCTGGTGAGAGTCTCTTAAGCCAGATTTATATCTGACTCTGCATTGAGCTGTCATTACGTGGGACTGAAAAACTCTGACAGAATTAGGCATAATGCAAAAACATGCTGAAAAGACAGTTTTGCAGGACTGTGGCACATTGTTATGTCAGAGCATATGGGAGCGAGGAATATGCAGAAGGGGGTGATTTCTGGGGATATTTCCCTTTTAATTATCTTTGCATGGGAAGTGCTTTGGAAGGGCTTGCTGCTGTCTCCAGGCAAGAGAAGGCGAATGGAGCAGGCACTGGTGTTCTCACCTCGTTGGGGACAGTGGCTCTGCTGCTGAGAGCGGGGCTGGAGTGTCCCCCCATGGCAGGAGGGACCGGCTGGGCTGGGGAGAGGCCACGGCATGGGCAGGTTCACAGGGGATCTGCTCCAGCCCCGTAAGGCAGTTGGACTTTGCTTCTTGGTAGAGGAAAGCTGCAGAAAATTCCATGTTCCTCCTGGTTTCTGTGGGAGTTGAGAGCAGGGCAGCATGCCCACTCTGGAGCAGGCGAATGTGCTTCGGCATCTTCAAGCCATGTGACTGTTTGAATTGTGTAAAATAATTGAGGTTTTTGCTATTATGCTTTAATGAATGCATTGTAAACACTGGGATCTTAGTTAATTTTCTTTTTTTTTATCCCACTGCTTATTTGACTCTTTCAGGCTGCAGAGGACAAGTGAATTGAACCAGCAGTGCCAGCAGGATGCCAATGTTCATGGTTCTTTAAATCACAGGGTTTAGTCCAAGGTCGTTTAAAAGAAAAAAATCACATAATGACCTGTGGGTGTTTTCCAGTAACTCAGAATTGGGCGTTATTTGTTACTGCTCTGTTTTACTAACTGTCCCTCAGTGTGGGGCCTAAATGGAAGATAAAATCCATCCTAATCCTATTAGGCACGGGCTGATGCAAGGGCTGACTTTGCTCTTACTTGTGACTAACAGCGCTTCTGAGTGGTTCGGGGCAGCCATGGCTGGGGGGGCTGTGCTCAATTATGCTCTTGCTGTTCTAAAGACCCACTGTGTGTCTCAGTTTGCTCTTGTCCACGTGTTTGGCAGGTGAAGGAGCTGAGCAGATCCAATGCCTGTTACTCATTGCTTGTGCTCTTGATTGGGTTTTTTTTTCCTTCTCCT
>VYZT01034752.1:0-37290 GCA_013400735.1 Pomatostomus ruficeps
AGTTGCTTTCCCTCCATGACAAGCAGGCAGGACATCCTCAACTGATAGCCTTGGGGATCCGTGCCATCCAAACCCACCACTCAGGTCCCAGTGTCAATCCCCTTACCCTTTGGTGGGACTGGGTGGGGGGCCTCCCGGGGCTGTCTGTTGAGCCTGCTGAGTTTAATCTCCTTGCTGTGTCCCTTGTCACAAAAGACGGTCTGTCTACACCGTACTGTGTTCAATTAATTTCTGATTCCCCTCAGTCAAATAAACATAAACAAAAGGCCCGGCACCAGAACAAATATAAAGCTGCAAAATGGTGTCACATGATTGCCCATGTAAAAACTGATACCACCTTAAACCAAACCCCAAAACAGCTCCCGAAAGGAATGTATCTTTTGTGCAGTGATCATGCATGGGCAAGTATACCTTCTCGCCCTCTCAAAGGTCCATGTACTTTAGGGCACTTGACGCTGCTTAACCCCAACATGACCAAAATTTTAAAGTGACAAAACAAAACTGGATTGAACCATAAAAAGAGATTTAAAAGAATTGGATCCAAAATGTCATTCAGATATTTACTGTTGGTTTCACCTCTGCCGCTCTGCCATTGCATCATTTTTGCCTTGGGTAGCAGTGGCGAAAGCTCTAGGAGAAATAGGCACAATAGTGTTGGGTGGCTAAGCAAGCCAATCTTGCCTTAAATGCCATCAGTGACCTTTTAAGGGACGAGGAAATTACCAAAAAGGCAACACGGCAAAACAAGGCGGCCGTTGATTATTTGCTCCTGCTTCATCACCACAACTGTCAGGAGTTTGAGGGACTCTGCTGCTTTAACCTGTCATCCACAGCTCCAGACATTTGCTGGACAGTTGAAGAGATGCGAGACTTAGTCCAAAGCATCCAAATAGAAACCAAAACCTGGTTTGGGGGACATTCTCTTAGGGCTGGGACTTTCAGGGTGGTGGACATCCCTCATCAAGGATGCCTTCATGTTACTTCTAATTTTGCTCCTTATTTGTTTATCTACTTGAGTTCTTAAAAGGGTTGCTGTTAATTCCATTCTTTCTTCCTTAAACAAGAAAGGGGGAGATGTGGCAGTGACCCAACCAGCTGCCTCCATGAGAGCTGGAGAAATAACTTGGGATAAGGACACTGGTGGTGAGTCTGTTCTCTGTGCTGTGCTACACAAGTTAGAGAGCCCAGCCTGGCTTGTTTAAAAACAAAGTGTGGTAGGAACAGCCATCACAGCAGCTGCTGCAGCTCAAGGAGAAATCAAAGACTTTTTAGCAGGCAGAGGAGTTTTCTTCCTGCACCTCTCTGAACTCAGCAGAGCCTGAATACAGCTCAGTAGAAATGCTGGACTGGGGATGTGCTACACGGCATTGGTATGCCTCAGAATTGCTAGCAGGATCTCAGAGATCCCAGGAAAAGGTTCTGGGTTTGAATGCATTCCCTTGATTATCAGACACAACCATCTCTGGTTCCCAGAGACCCCTCTCCTCAGTTCAGTGATAAAAGCACTCTTTAACACCAAAGCTGTTGTGTTCCCACGCCTGTTGCTGTCATGAGGGAGGCCGCTCCCGAACAATAGCAGAGGAATAAAGAATGGCCTCACTAATCAATATCCTGCCTAGACGCTGAGTCAGGTGGCAGCTCGGGCCTCTTTAAAATTCCTACATTGTTCCTGATATTTCATTTGACTGTGGTAAATTTTTATCTTTAAGGAAAGAAAACACATGGGACTGACTGTCTGCCTACCCCACTGTTCCCTTCCCACACCACCCCCACTCAGTTTTGCTGTCTTTTGTCCTGTGGTGGCCTCCAGCAGTGAGGAATATGGATATGATTTGCTGGTTTGGACTTGGAGCTGAGTTTGATGTACTGTGGTCAGCACAAGGTGACTGTGGTCTGAGCAGGTCACCCTAAGTCACACACATCTGCAAGGCTTTACAGAATGCCATTTTTCACACCTACATTTCCATGCGGGCTCATATTTATGTGATTGGTCTTAAATTGGTCAGAAGGCAAGACAGGGATGCAGGCACAGGTTTCCAGAAAATTTCTCCATAGATGAATGTTTGGAGCCCTGGCAGGATGCTAAGACAGTCTGTGTGTGAACAGACATTTGGAAAATTGACAAAAGTGATATTTGCTTAAACAAACTGCAAGATCCAGTAGCTGAAGCTCTTGAATCCACCTCAGCTGCACTAAAAACATTTTCCAGAAGGAGAAGGGGGACAGGGAGGATTTTTGATATCTCTGAATCTCACAGGGCCTTGCAGGATCCTCTTTGGGGGTTTCATCCAGCTCCTATCATCCCTGAGCATCACCCCAGAGCTCCTCTGACCAGCCTAGACCGGGGCAGGGGGAACTGTGGCTCTGCGTCTTCACCTACAGTGGAGAAAGCTCAGAGACCTTCAGGATTTTCCTCAGGGCTGGGAGGTCCTCAGTAAGTCTTTGTAGCTCTTTGGCCCTGCTTGCCTCCCGCTGAAAGGCCTCAGCAGAGGGGGAGAGTATGGTCCTGGCTGTGCTGCCGGGCAGGAACTCTTGGAGCTGCAAAGGGAACCGGTAAGGGTTACATTTGCGCGTGTAGATATGAGATAAGAACTGACCTACCCTTCACCCCAAACTGAACTCTCTGACGCTCAAACAAGGTAAGCAAGAGCTTGTGAAAATGCTGGGGGGAAGCCTGCCAGACTGGCAAACTTGCTGCTTCTGTCTGGGGCTGGGAGCAGACCTTCAGCCACTATCCATGGGATCCATGAGGAGCTTGCTAAGCTCTCAACTACAATGCTTGAGGACTGATGGGACAGAGGAATCAGGAGCTCAGGGTGCCTGTCGGGAACCAGAGAGAGGGGTGGGGGCAGAGGGAGAAACAGAAATTACAGACAATGGAGAAATCATTTCAAATTAAGCTGAATAGCATCTCCAAGATATTTGAGCCGGGCCTTTCCTGCACGTAGTCTCTGGTTGTTGCTCACAGATATATCCGTACAGCAACACACATTGCAGATACTGTCACAGCCTCTTCGCCTGTGCAGCTATAAACAGGTCAACATACACATCTCAGCATGTGACAGTTCCCATATAGGAAGTCTGTTCCTTCTGGGAAAGAAACATCTCCTTTAGTGATATCCCCAAGTGTTTAAGTCTCCTGGGAGCCTCGTATGTGTTTTGCACAGCATGGGAAGTGGTGCCTGCCAACACAAGCATGGCATGGCATGGGGAGGGCTGGCCTGACCCAACACCAAGCTCTCACCCCCAAACCCTACGTGCATGCTGTCCCGGGAGCAAGCAGGAAGATCTGCCTGTGCTGCTACTGCCTGTGAGGGGCATTGGTGAGATTTTTGTATTGGATCTCAGGGGGTAGGGAGAGACTCTTTTTACCCATGGTGTCTTTATGAAAACTAGGAAACAGAAAGCATGGATACCTCATGAAGTGTTTTCCAGCAAGCACACACCAAGAAAAAGTGACTCTGTCTTCTCTCTACGAGTGTAAATTCAGGGTGCCAGAGGATCATACAGCTGGGGTGGTTAAACACTCAGTGCAGCTCAACCTTGCACAGGTGGGGACTCCCTGGAGGAGAAATGAACATTTCTTTTGAAACCTGGGTGTCTGTGCTGAGGCTGCTCATAAGGGCTTCATTGGCACCAGCTGGGAAAGGGAGCAGCTGAACCAGCCACCCCGCCCTGTGGGAATACAAGGGAGTCCTTTAGCTCCTTGCAGAGGTTGTGGGGGTTTGCTGTCTGTTAGGGTCTGGTAGCAATGCTGTGGTGAGTTGGTTGCTCTCCAAAGTAGTGTTCCTTGAGCCACGGGGCCCCAGCTGTGGTAGCCCAGGCAGTGGGGGCATCCTTGGCACATGTGTGGGTCCAGATTCCCAAATTTCAGATTGTTTTAAAACACTCTGATCAGTCTGTGGCCAGTTAGGCTGTCTCTGCTGTTGCCATGTGGAGTTAATGGTCACTGTGGTAAGGATGGATCCAGGATATTTTTGTTCTAACAGCATATATTGCCCTGTGATATGGTTAAGCCTCTTCTTTTTGTGTGGGACTCAGCTCAGGCAATGTGGATGCACAACAGAAACAAATTTCTTATGAGCTTCTTCACCTTCCCCTGAAAATCTGGTGGAAAAAGGCTTAAGTCCTAACCAAGCTGTTAGTCACAGCAGGTTTCCCAGGCCTTGGGGCTTGCCTGAGCAGGGGGCTAATCTTTATGGGGTGTGTGCCAGGTGTGCTGCTGGGGGCTCTGCTCCAGGCATGTGTGAGAGCTTACCTGGAAAAGCAGTTGCTCCAGGCAGCGAATCTTTCTTCCCTGGGAAGAAATGTTGGGCAGGCACGAAGCAACCAGGGTACGCGTCCATCAGCGTGTTTGAGCAATGAAAAATCCCTTAAATGCTCACCGAGGAACTCACGGGGGGCTCATAGGAAAATGTTTGTTCCCTGCAGGGCTGGTGTTGTGACAGCTTCCAGTGGAGATGAGATGGATGGATGAATGGGCAGGAGGCTGCGTACCAAGGAGGGAAGGAGAAAAGTGCCTCCTCCCAAGGCAGCAGCTGGTGAGAAGGAGCCTGGGCTGCTCAGTGTCACCACACACGTGGCCCGTGGGGAAGCGTGAGCCCAGCTTCAGTCCTTGTCAGTGGCACCTCGTTGACTTTTAGCGCTTCCTTATCGTGTCTGCGTGCACCTCGCACGGAGCTGATAAAATGCCATGGTCAGGGCGAGCTGCTGAGCAGCCCTGCACAGAACCTTGCAGAGCTGAATATTTGGACCTGCAGAGCTGAATATGGGAGGCTGAACTGCTCGTGGCTCCAGGGCACAGCAAGGTAACAAAGGAATGCTCTTAACCCCTGACAAGGTGAGGGCGGGATGATCTCCAGGGTGTATGCCATGGGACTGGCACAGCAGCACATGAATTTTGGGTCAGGATAGGGTTTTGTAGAAGTTGGGCACGCTGTGACTTTCCCGTACTCAGCAGAGTTGGAAGTGTAAGCCATGTGAAGTGATTACAGGATGTTAGTTCTCAGAGCTATAAACAATAGAGTTGGGAAGGAATGTCCAGGATTGGGGGTTTTTTTAAGCCTTTTTTTCTCTTCCTCATTTATAATATATTTTGCTCTCTTGGGGTATTAAGCACCTAAGTAGTTCTGGTACAAACCTTAATTATCACTAAAAAAAGGTATTATTTTCCAAAATGTTATTGCTACCTTACCTCTAGGGTAGGCCTACCTGTTGGCCCACAGCTATTATTATAGGTGATTTTAATTTTTTTCTTTTTTTGCAGGTGAACAACTTGCAGTGATACACTTGGGAGAGTCTTCTTTATGGGTGTGAACTAAGGGCCACTGAATATAAAACATGGAGCATCGACTGAGCAGGTATGTAATTTTTGAAACCTGTAACTGGTGCCAAACTGGTGTACAGTATTTTGCCACTACAGGAGAACAATGAAATCTGACAGGCTGGAAGGAAGAATTTTCCTTCTGAGAGTGAAATTTGGATGTTTAAGAATGCTTTATTTTTCTTTTCCTTTATTTTTATTTTATTTTTTTAAACTTATTTTTTAAAGGATCTTAAAGTTAGTGTTCTTCCTCCTGAATGGGAGAGAAAATCAATGATGCCAGAGTTCCTTTCTGGAGAAAAACCTCTCAAGTTTTTACCACAGAACCTGGGGTCAAAGCCCTTTACTTTATTTTCATGGTTGAAGTTTTGACTTTACCTTTACTGGTCCAAATATTCTAAATGATGAAAGGTGAAACAAGGGACTCCTTTAGAGGAAGGAATTAGTGTTAACAACAGACACTTGCAGTGAAATCAATGAAAGGTTTCAATTTGACTTGCTGTTCTACTTTTACATCTTATTCAGAAAATAGGCTTATGCAGCTCCTGGTATATTTTTTTCTTCTTTGGCTACAGCTCTACTCTGTACAGTGTTATTCATTGAATGTTATTATCCCAGATCTCTTATACAGCACTACTCTTGGAGTCATCCCTGTAATCACTTCCACATGCTGCAAACTTCCAGAATGCAACAAACTCCTTCCATATTCCCTGTATTCACATGAGCTTTGCCAAGTTTTTATTCTCCAACACTTGCTGGGATACCACAAAGTTTATTTTCAAAATCATAGTCCCAAAGCTCTTCTCACAGGAATATCTAGTGTTGCCCCAGTCACCTTTAGGAGTCTCTTGCTTTTTTCCCCACCAACTTTGATCTTTTCTGTGCTTTTGAACAGCTCTTCTGCTTTCTTTTGGTTCTGCCCAACATCTTGTACTAGCATCTCTTTGTTTCAGTGTCTCATCATTTCTCCAGTTTTCTATCATCTCCTGCCAGCATCTGGAATTCTGTGTGGGAATCCTGGGCCTTTTCCCAAGACCACCACCCTTCATCACCTCCAGCACTTCCGCACTTCACCCTGACAGCGACATTCAGATTCCCACACCTTTTACTGTATCTAAGCTCTGTCTTGCATATGAACCTGTAAAATCTCATCATTTCTTCCTCTGAAACCTGACTTTTTGTCTATATTGGCTGGTTGAGAAACACCTTCATGGCTATTTTCCAAGCCTTCAAAATTTATTGTACTGCACTTGAACATTATTGGTCTTTTTGATTTTTTTTTTTTGACTCTGTTCATAGTAGGCAGGATTGAGACCACAACACCTTGAAAACAGTGGATAACTAATTCCCCCTGACATGAATACTGATTGTCTGCCCACGTAGGAGTTAGGCAAGGAATACTAAGGTGTTTGTGTGCCACCTGGCACCCACTGTTATCCCTTTGAGAGCAGTACTTAGATTCCTAGTGCTGCCGATGCCACCTTGCCCAGGAAGTCTCTGATATCTGTCAGTAATGCCCTCAAAGTCTGTATTTTGTAACAGACTGAGGATGGTATCTAGTTCTTGCTTCAGTCTGCTGGGATCCCTCTGCCTCTCCCTCTGTCAGGACTAGACCTCATACAGGTTTTTCTCTGAAATTTTAAATGGCTTTGTCCTGGGGTGATTTTTATGCTCTGGTTTTTGGTTTTTTCTATCGTCTGCTTAAGCCCAGGAATGGTTTCTGTGACCTTGAGCTCACAGAGAGAAAACCTGGCATGCTTTGCTTCTATCTCTTTGGGATAAAAGCGCAAGTTTCTTTCCTTTATTTTTTTCTTCCTTAGTTTCCAGTAGGAGTCTGCCCATCTGTGGGTTAGGACAGGGGGTTTTCTTTCTCCCTGGTCCTTTTTTTTTTCTCTTCCTTTTTTTCTGCTTTCCTGTTGGGATTGCAGGGTTTTTTTTCCTTTTTTCCTTTTCTTTTTTTCCTTTCTTTTTGGGTTTTTTTTGGACTGTTTGGCCTGGGGTTTTTTTTTCCATCTGAACAACCAGATGATCGCTGGGGAGACAGTCGGTGGGACCCTCGCCAGGAGCTGCCGGACCCCCCGGCCCAGCTGGGCCGAACCTTCAGGAGGAGTTGAACTAAAGAGAGACTCTGAAAATTCCACCATCTTTTCTCCACGGTAGAATATTATTCAAGTTTGGGGTTTTGTTTTTTGTTTGTTTCGTTTTCTTTGTGCCTGCGTGCACATCACTTGTTAATAAACGGTTTCTTTTTCACGTCTCTCCAAGAAGATTTTTAATGCCGAACCTTGGCTGGGGGGAGGGGCTGTAATTCTGCCTTTTAGAGGAGATACCTTTTCAGAGTCTCCTCCCAAAATTTGTCTCAAACCGGGACAGGCTTCCTTGTCAGATCTGAGTGAATTTCATTCTAGAATGTGCTTCAGCCTGAAGGGCAGAGCCCTTTGTCCAAGACACTTGAGGTCAAATTGAGAAAGCATTCAACTTGGTTTTTTTCTTTTTTCCCACATTCCAGTGAAATGTCCTAATTAGCGACCTACTGGGCCACATAGCCACCAGCCTGACGTATTATTTTTTTTCCTGGAGTGCTTTATGACAATCCCTCCTGTATTTTGTGCATAGACCAGGAAAGGCAGCAAGGTGTGGAGAGTCCCATTTTCAGACGGATGCATGTGCTACAGATCAGTGTGAGATATCCATGCCCTTAGCCACCGTTTTTCCATGGATATCCTGTGTGGCATCCCCTAAGGGTGCTGGTGTTTGCTGGTGCTCTTCTGAGGCACCCAGTGTAACCCACTTCTGCTCTTTGTGCAGCAGTGAGGGGATGTAAGCTGCTCCTGCAGCTGAGCGGCTCCTGTTTGCTGCTGACCTAGTGAAACAGTTCACCGTGCCAACAAAAAAGAAAGGTGGAGGAGGAGAAAAAGGGAATAGAGAAAATAAAAAGCAAAGCATGAAGTTAATGAAAGTGGGGGAGTACTTCTGGTATTACAATTTTACCAGACTTAGGTTTCTTTAGCTCCTGCTGTGCTTCGCTAAAAACAAGTCTAGTTAGCAGCGGCAGATGTGAATGTAACAGCTGTACAACTGTCAGGGGAATGAGAGAAGCTATGAGAAATCCATGAATTAAGTGGATTCTCTTGCTTTCTTTGTGTGGATGTCTTAGGAGTGGCAGTTTTCAAAGTGAGTCCTACTGGCTGCACATGTAAAGTGATTAGGATGTTGTGGAAGGTGAGAGAAGGGTGCAGCAAGCAAGATGCATGATAGGTTTTCAGCCAGGAAAAGGAGACCATTTGGGGAATGGGTTACTGGAACTGCCAAGGGATGATGAGGTAGCAGGGAGGAAGGATGTAGCTTAGGAGTAGACGCTAATGTTGCAGAAATGGGGATGGGAATTTGTGCAGCTAAGAATAAATGCCTTTATGGAAAGGATACTGGTGGTTGTTTGGTAACCAGAAGCTTAAGTGATCAAAGAGTTTAGTAAGACCTTCTGACTTTGCCTTGCCCTTCCAAAAATGTATCATGGCTGTGTGGAAGGTCACCTCCCATCCCTTCTTAGATGTTAGTCACCCCCTTCACTATAAGTGGCCTATCAGATTGCATGGGCTGGGTAAACACTGGGATATATGATAGCACATTTGCTCGGCTGCAGGATCTAAAGGTAAGGTTGATATCTGGAATGCCAAGAGATTTGTGAGGGGAGGCAGGAATCTTGCTCCCTCCAGCTGCTTGCTCTCCAAATGGAAGGAGAAGGCATTTCAAATTCCTTGCAAGCTCCAGGCTGTAAACAGGCTCTTCCTGTATGAAACAATAAGGATCTAACAGTAATCAGGGGATGTCTGCTTTTCTGAACAGGTCTAATACTACTGGGATATGCTTTTGTCGGGAGGATGAAGCCCATCACTTGTGGGGACAGAAGCACCCAGTACTACTGGTGTAGATCATCCAAGAAGATGGCACTGAAGACAGAGTCACAGGGTAAAGAAGAAATAAAGTCCCATCAAGCTGAAGCAGAGAGAGACAGAAAGGGGAAGGAGTCAAAACAAGGAGAAAGCAGGAAAGAGGAAGAAAATAATTAGGCAAACGTCAGAGAACTATTAGCATTGTTTTGTACAATGGAGAAGTGGCTCAGCCATTAAATACACTCCATAAGCACTGTATTTTTTCAGCTAGCTAGGCTAAGGGCCTCTGTGGGGGCAAGTACACAAATGATAGGTCCCCAAGCCCTGCTGCTCTCTACAAATTCAATGAGGGCAGAATTTATCACCTATGTAACTGTCCTGAATTTGTCTGGGGGGAGGTGCTGTGGCTCCAGCATGGTCTGGCTCCTATGTATCAGATTTCTGAGTAAGCCTGTATTCCCCAAAATAATGTGAAGGTTCATATGAGCAAGGGAATGCATTTGGTATTTTACTTTGTGGATCACAGGGTGAGTGACACATGCAGTGGTCATGGATGCTGTGTTTATCCTCACCCCTCTTGCTAGCTTGAACACAGTGGTGCTACAGCTTGAGTCTCTGAGGCTGTTCTTGGCATGCAGGCTCTTTGCGTTAAAGATCTCCACGGGTCTGTCACCACAGGCCACAGCCTTTGCTTGGGGTGCAGAGCATGCAGGGTGCTGGTGCTTTGGAATTACTTGTGAGATATTGCTCTGTTTTGCCTGGTCCTTGTCAGGGGACTGAAGTGAAGGTTACTAAAATGCAAACCACTTGGGTGATGCAGAAACAGAAGTGTCCCTCACAGTTTAAGTAAAATCTTTCAGGAAGCAGATTGTTCCCACATCCATCAGCTATGACAGTGGGTGGAAAGTGCCTGTCCAGGTAGGACCTGTTTCACCTGCACCCCCTATTTGCACTGAGCAAAGCCATTGGATTTCCTACCTTCTAGTAGAGTGATCCTACAAAAAAATGTGAAAGTTCAGACGTTCCTGTCAGCACAGACTATGTGACTCTGTCCCAGATGGGAAATCTGCATGGTAAAAAACCAGATCCATGAGCCCTCCTCCTCCCTGGGATGAAATTCCATTTTTCATTGTGAATCTTACCAGCAAAGGGTGTTGCCTCACCTTATTCATTAGCCAGCCAGTGTCGGGGTAATTAGGGGTTAAGTAGTTAATCTTAAAAAAATCCCTTGGAAGTCAAGGAATCCATATATTTGCTTATTTGCAATTTGTATACTGCCCCCGAGGCAACCAGGCATGGGAATGCAATCCCATATTTGTGTATTTAACAACTGAAAAGGAGCTGTGAGTAGAGGTTTGAGTTGACAACAGTGTAAAGAAAACCTTTGACTGTCTAACCTCCTGTTTCATCTTCCTGGTGCCCGATCCTGTGGAAATACTGTATTTCAGTGGGCATTGAGACTGGCTTTTCTGACACAGGATAGAGCTGAGAGAGTGCTTAATCTTGCTTTTGTCCCCGCCAGGGAGGCGAAGACTGTTTCTTCATCGGGGCCTGTCTGTGGTAGGCTGTACAGAAACACTTATCAAATGTTGACTTTACTTAAAGCTCTTAACATTCAATTACATGAGGTAGGCTGAACCAGGAATAGATGGTGCTGCTACAGTGCTTCTATAGAGGTTTGTTGTTGCTGGCTTTTTTTGCAATGCAGATTTTAGAACTTTAAGGGAAACCCATCAGCCCTTCAAATGGGTGGAGATGTGTAGTTGTAAGGGGGGAATAAACATTGCAAAGTTGGTCATTTGTGGCTGAATGCTATTGAGCAAGACCGCAAGATAGTAACTGATCTGTAGGAATGAGTCAAAAATCAGCGAGCTGCAAGAAAAAACCCCAACCACAAACCAAAAAAACATTACTGCAATAGTCCGGATGACTCAGAAAGATGGGGCCAAGCATAACATTAGCTGCTGTAAGTCACATGTCAAAGAATAAGGACTACAGGCTACACTTATCAGTTGGCAAGTTTGTCTTGGGAAGCAGTGGGGGCTGGCGCAGCTCACTGGCTGAATACAAAATTCCAGGAGAATGCTGTTGCTGGGGGAACTCACGCAGATTTCAGTAAATAACTTCAAACTGAATGGCTCTAGGAAGCGCTGTGTGTGTGTCATTTAGCACTAACATGGTCACTTCCCCTGTACTCTGTTTCGTGCTTCTGTTGGTGATTCCTGGATGGAAGAGGTTTCAGGGACAATGCCTGAGGGTGTTAAAAGAATTGGAAGTGTGCCTTCCAGTAAAAGAGATGGAAGAGGTAGAGGGAAAAGGGAAAGCTGAAAGCTATCTTTTTCAGTGTTTACATATACTTACAAGGAAAATAAACTTCCTGTAGTCTAGCAGACTGAGGGGCACTACGACCCAAAACCAGGCACATGAAACTGGATTTTTAAAAACCCCAAAAAATGATATGTGGAAAAGCACTGTTTTTTAACATCATCTGTAATTAACCACTAGAAGAACTCAGTGAGGGTTTTGGAGGATCCTTCCCAGGAGGCTTTTAAGTTGTGGCTGGATTCTTGTCAGAAGGTGGACCCTTGTAGAGATGGGAAGGATTTCTGCCAAGTTTTCTGATGCAAGTTTGTGAAGATGTGGGTCTGGATGACTGTGCCACTTCTCTCTGGCATTACACTCAGATGTTGGCTCGTAGCTGTTGGCAGCTCTGGGGTTGAGAACTGGGACCTCAGGGCAAGAGCAAAAGGCACCCCCTCTCAGCCCAGGCATTGCTCCTTTTCAGCCTGCCCTGTGCAAACAGTCACCAGTGTTTGGTTCACCTTTTTATTGGATAATGGTGCACTGACATCCCAAAACTACATGAGGCTTCATTGGTGTCCACTGAGATGCTCAGTGATGAGGTACTGATTGTCATCTATCAACATTGCTTTAATTCTCCTCTGGCCAAATCAAAGCATTCCTTTCACATACCAGCATCTGTGGCTTTGTCATCCTTTTCAAAATTTAAACCTTGAACAGTCACTCTCCTGTATTTCTGAGCCAAACTAGAATGAATTTTTCCTTCTGCTACCTCAGTGAGCATCTTAATTTCTTTTTCTTGGGAAAAGCTATATTCCCGTGATGCCAGGGTTTTGCTTAATTTACCTTATTCCCCAGAGACTTAAACTTTGTCAGAGGCCAAGTCTGTGCTTGTGGAAGGATCAGAGGTGCAATGTACCATTAGGAATCAGGTCTGAGAGCAGGAGAAAGATGGGTGTTGGTGCAGGTGGAGGTTGGGAGAGCATCTGGATGTGCTGGCAGAGGCTCTGAGCCTTTGCACAGAGCCAGAGTGGCCAGGTACCTGCTGTAACAGAACTTCCTAGGAAACACAATGGCCACTTGTGAGCCAGCTGAGGAAAGTCAGGCAGGGCAGCGTGTCCCTGTGGGCAGCAGGGCTGGTTGGGTGGGGCGTGCGAGGATCTGTGGATGTGACCGCCGAGGCTGTGCCGGGTGGGAAGCTTTTCCTCTTGTGACTTCACCTGGACTGTGTGCCAACCTCAGTACACAATGTTATCACTGTGAGCCAGCACATGGTCAGGATGGCTGGGCTCTCACAGGGAGCCCCAGGAGACTTTCTCCAGTCCTTAGAGCTTTTGGTCTTGATGGCTCTTGTCAGAAATATGCCCCAGCCCCATTCTGTGGTTTTGTTTCCAGTGGTACCAGAACTGCCTCTGCCTGTGGATGACCTGTGCTATCGAGGTGGAGAGCTGGTTGTGAGGAGTAAAAGTGAAAGGTTTTGTGAGGATCTGAAGTAGGGACCTCTGCTCTACCCCACCCCTCCCTGGCAATCTGGGCAGCTCTTGGCTATTTCCTTATCTAGGGCTTATTGTTGTGTAAAACAGCTGAGCCCATGAGTCATTGAGAACACTCGGTCCCTGCTGCATGGGTACTTTGCTGGATAGGACTCATTCCCAAGAAGTCCGTTCTGTAGCAAACACACAGCTGTTGAAACCTCTTGGATAGATAAATGCAGTCCTTCAAGGCTCAGGCCCAGTCTGTGGCAGTGGTTTCCATGAGCCAGGGATGCATGGTTTGCCTACAACTATCTTCACTTTTGTCACTGTTAAATACCTTGCCTAAAAGGGAGAGTTGGGCCTGGATCATCAGAATCTCTTGGCAGTTTCACAGATCTCCTTTCATGGCAGTCTACTGAAGCTCTATCTTCTCTCTAAGGGACACGTTGTAGATTAAATGCTGCCTCTACAAGTCCCAGCCTGAGCCTGTCCTCTTCCCTGCACTAGGAGAACCCCTACATTGTTTGTTTTGTTCTGTTGTTCCATGAATAAGACCTTTTTGCCCAGACAAGCTCAGGCATCCTTTCCTTAAACAAAGACCCTTTCTGTAATTTTTTGGCAGACTTTGGTTTTCCCAGGACAGATGTTTCTAAGACATCCAAGTTTTCCTTGCTTTGGCAGGATAGGCAATACATTCAAAGAGTGCAGTAGCACTGGACTAGTTGGCAGAAAGATGAAGTGGTTCCAGCCTTTGACATGTGAAGTTCATCAGTGTCTGGTCTTTGGCATCAGGGAGATGCAAGACACTTGTTCATGCAAGTGTCTGTCTCCAGCTAAATTAAAATCTGCTTGCAGGACAGTCAGGTGGCTTTTGACAAGTGTGATCATGTGAGCGCCAAACAGCACCTAAGAGAATTTGCAGCAGCCTCTGTACCGTTGGGGGTCTCTTTCAAGTGCATGATTGGTGGGTGGTTCAAAAGTCTTTGTAAGTTCATCAGCAGCTCTCCAGGACTGGTGTTTGTACTCCAATGGAGTTGAAATGGTGCAGCACCAAGCAAGAGGTTGCTGGCACCCTCATGCTGGGCATGAATGCTCAGGGTAATGCAGCACATCACCACTTGTGGCACTTCTTTCTGGGCTACCTCAGAAATCATAAATTATTTTTGGGAGGTGGACTAGAGATGAGCAGATTTAAGGCCTTAAAATTATGTACCAGCAGTCCATGTGTGTTGGTCCAACCCTCTGAGCCATCAGGTGTGCTCTAGATCAGCAGTTCCCTTTTTCATGATGCACTCCTCTCCAGGAGGTGGTGACTTTTGTAAAGTGTTTCATGTTTTCTTCCAGCTTATTGACTAAAAATATCCTGATGCCAAACACCCTCCAGGGTCTTGGTACAAACACACCATAAAAATCCCCAATCACTTCTAGTTCTCAGTTGTGTTTTGGAACTAGTCTGATAGGTCACTTAGAGTCTGTTTAATGACTGCTATCTTATTTTTATGCCAAGCAAGTTCTTTAATCATAGTGCCATATGATAGAAGGGACACTGCCTTCCAGGATCTCAAATATATTGTACCAGCTTTGTTATATTTAACAATGGTATGTGCAATTTCCTCAGAGAAAAGTAGGAACACAGTTCAGTGGGAGTGAATTTTCTATGAACCCATGTTGGTTGCCCCTAGTTATATTTCCCTCCTGTTATTCCTTGTGTTCTTTGTTAGCCACTTCATTATTTAGTTCAGGTCTGAGATCCTATCACAGGTCTGTAGTTACCTATGAGTAATTATGAGATAATTATAAAATAATTATGCCCTTCTACGTAGTCTTTACAAAATGCCAGACTGTGGGATTTCTTCTCCTCCAGAATTTACCCATTGCACCAAGAAGTATAGAGTATGAACATAATCAGAGGAATTATGTGTGCAGCTTATGAAAAAAAACCCCCAAACTAAAGAAAGTTAGAAATTTTCAGTGCAAGGTACCCAGTCCTGGTGATTTAAAATGCCTGATTTTAGTAGGTGGTATTTAACTCCTCTGAGATACTGCAAGAATAGACATGTCATCAACAAAGTCTTCATCAACTACTTTCTTTAAGCAACAGGATAGGAGTATTGATTGATTTCTTTTATTGTTCTCTGCATTGTTATTGAATAATCAAAGATTTCCATCTGGTAACAGATCAATACTATGAGTAGGATTCATTCTGGTCTTAATTTACTTTTTTAAAAAATACATTTTTCAGTCTTTTTCCCCTTTCACCTCTGTCATATTTTTTATAATTCCTGTTTTCTAATTTATATTCAGCTTCTCTCTTACTATTTGTTACATGTGTTTTATTTATTTTACTTACTTTAAGCTGCCTCATTTCAATCTTACACCAGGTTGTGCTTTTTCAGTTGCACTATTCTTTCTTTACTGGAGAGTTGTGTATTTTTGGTGCCTTGTAAATGATTTTTAAGCAGTTGTTAGAGATTATTTATATTTTCATATTTAAATAATTTTTGGTGTTTATTTAGCCCAGAATTCCCTTCAGGGCTGGGAAACAGGACTTTTTAAGGCAACATGTCTTTCAAAGCATGGCATTACCAGTTTACACCTTTCTCTGCTTTCGTATGAGTGCAGCAAGCTGGGGATCAGTGAACCTGCTACCAGTCTCATTTCTGCCATCATTTTACCCCTCCAGATAAGGGAAATACAAGTTTTGTTCAATTTGGATTTAAGGTTTGCCAAATGAGGAAGCTGTTAAGAACATTAAAAAATCCCCAAGGCTGTTTCTGAGTCAGCAACATCACCATGTGTTGAACTAAGCAATAACTTAGGTTTATTTTTTCTTTGGTGAATGTTTGAGTAACCAGTGCCACCATATTCCAATGTTGCTTGGTTATCCACTGTGGACCTAAATCATCGATCCACTTGCTGGAGCACCAGCTCGCAAATATTGAGTACTGATAACGAGGAAATTGGGATTCAAAGTCACAACCAAGCTAGCAGGTGTTTTTATTTTTGCCACTTCTGCCCTCTCAGTTTTTCTTAGGGCTACACCTATTGATTTTAACATTGTCTTACAAACCATCCCAACATCTATTCCAGTGTCTTACAGCTGTAGTCTCCTGGGCAGGCACAGCCTTGATGAATATAAACTGGAAAGGAATGCCACAATTGTGTGCAGCTAAAGAGGATGTATTGGAGTGGATCTGACTTCTATATTGTGTTTCTGTAAAGGAGGGTGCACTTTTGAAAAGCAGAGTCAGGGCTGCAGCTGCATAAACTCAGCACTGCCCAGGGGGAGTATAAACCCACCAAATCTGCTGCTCCCTGGGCCAAAGCAGTGGGGCAAACAAATATTAGAGCTCATGTCCTTGCTTCAGAGCTTTGGGGAATGGAGAGACACAGGGCATTAAAAACCCTGCCTATATTTTGCTGAGGAACTACCTGTAATAATAGCTGCGTTCACTGTGAAGGTGTTTATCAATCAGACAAGAATGGGGCCTCATAGCTCAGGGCATGTGAAAGAGTATTCAACAGTTGCTGTGCCAAACTGGGATTTAGAGATTTGCCACAGAAGCAGCTGCTGAAAATTCTGCCAGGTTTCACACAGGACAGGGGATCCCTAGGAGTCTTAAAGCTTCTTTTAAAAGGATCCTGATATGCTTTAAACCGTATTCCTCCTAAGAATATCATATTCACTGAGCAATAACAGGGCTGCAAGGGATTGAAGTTTGCTGGAAATAATGCAGAAAAAACTCTCCAGGCCTCTCCAAACTGGAGAAGCCCTTTGGCTCTCCCACCTATGCTTTCTGGCAGTTCTGTACATAGATAATCCTTGACTCCGTCCATCTGGTTGTTTATTAGTTTGAAGCCAAATTGTCTCGGGGAATGCTGAACACCTCTAGATGAATGATATACCTATGGTCAGCTTGTCATCTTGATCAGGAAAAGAGAATGGCTCTCAACAGCTTCCAAGTTCAATAACCTCCCCTACTTCTTAATAAATTGCTGAGGCATGAGAGGCTTCCGTTCCTTGCTGGCATCTTTTACACTGTGCCCAAAGAAACAATCATATCAGGCTCAGGAAGACTGAAAGGGCAGGGAAACAGGAACTGTCCCCACGGATGTCCTCCCCAGAGAGGCTGGGAACATGCTCTGCTGTGGGAAATGGGAAGCTGAGGTCAGCCAAAGTGCACAGCAGGTATGCACATCTCTAGGGATGGGAAGAAGAGATAATGGCCTGCTTTGCCATCCCCATCCCTGCCCTGCCTTGCTGAGGAGGTCTCCTGGGCTGCCTTTGCACCTTGCATGCAGAGTGCATCTCCAGTGTGTTGTTCCATGGTGTGGAAATGAGGGCAGGGAGATAAAGGTGGAGAGTGGGTGGTGACAATGCTCCTGAGATCCCTGAGCCTACCACTCAGCAAGGCAGGCCTTGGTGGTGTGAGAAGAGCCCAGAAGAAGGGAGCAAGGAGTAGGGAATGAGCCCCCATCAAAAACTGGAAGGCAAAAATCCCCATGGACAGTGCGGTAACACAGGATGCTTCCAGACATACAGACTTGCTCCGATCTTTCAGAAGCTTTGTCCCTTCCAGCTCCTTGTGCCTGGGAATGTTAAAAGATTGTACAAAAAGTCTTGATAAAACAAACATATGGAGATCCCCTCAAGAGGGTGGGAGATATTATTAGCTCCTCTTTTACTGGCAGGCCTGGAGCAACTAATTACTACCAGAAGTATTATCAGGTACTTGTCACTGCTTTCCCTGGATCCACTTCACATAGTCCAGATTGGCTGTAGGCAACATGTTCCCTGACTGGCCTGATACCTCACAGCTCCTGATAGCAGTTCCTCTGTTGCTCTGAGGAGGATCTCAGCAGTGGCGCAAGGGCCATAACCTCAAATGTATGCTGAGAGAAATTTGAGTTCATGGACCACTTAAATACAGAGCATGCCTATATTTTTACATCTTCTCAGTGATGTTCTCCAGCTGGTATGCTCTACCTCTGTGACCAGGGATAAGTTCTAGGCAGAAGGCAGAGAAAGGGACAAGTAAGAGCATTTATGGGGACCTAGGAAAGGCATTTTGTGTATGATGGCTCCATAATGCATGTTTAACAATTTGTCTACAAGCTCTGGACCCTGTCCCAGTGCTGCTCTTCAGAAAGAACATCTGCAATAGCATAAGAACTTAGAGCTTCTAACCAGCACACTCTTGTAAAGGTCTGTGCTTCTAGAAATAGTTTGGTCAGGTTTTAAGTGAAATTATGCTGATCCATGAAATCATGTGTCTAAAGGAGTGCTCTTCTCTTCCTGGCCCTGGTGCTGCTGCAGCAGTAGCACAGCACCTACCTATGAGATGTGAGAATTCATCTTTTTTGCCTTACTTGTTCTTTGTAGTTTTAGTGAATTTTTACTATTGATACACTTTTAATGAAGTTTCTACTATTAACCATGTTATTGTTAAAGGGAAAATCATGTAGGTCAGCTGGTACACCTGAGAAATATTTGCTGGGAAAGGGATGCAGGTTCAGGTGAAAACACAGATTTTACTAGTAAAAAAAGATGCTTTGTCAACAAAGTTTACACTGAGTCTATAGGTAAAATTAGAGTCAGTTTAATTCCATCTATTTAACCATCGTAAAAGTACTCTAAAAAATCGTATTCAGAATAGGTATCACAGCATCACCACAATTTTCCTTTGTTTGCTGCGCCTTAGTTTTGTATCTGCAGAGGAAGTTTAAGAAATGAGTGGAGAGAAAGGCCGCGTGTAGCCAGGAGAAGGCACCGTGTGTCCGTGATGCTGTTTGTCACCCACAGTATCCCTGGGCGCTGCCGGCGCATGGATGAGAACACACCGCCCGCTAGTGGCCCGAGCTGCGGGAGCCGCAGGCTGCTCCTCCCGCTGCTCCGCTGATGCTGCTTCAGCAGCTGCACCGGGACAAGGTGCGTGCCCCTCCTTCCTTCCTCCTTTGGAAAAAACCAGCCCCTTTGGGAAAGTCCTTGCTGGGCTGGGCGAGAAAAGGGAGCAAATTGGTTAAAATGGGGTTATGGGGAGCAAACACCTCTAAATCTGTAGCATGTTCAGAGCCATCACTGGAGGCAAAGAACACACTTATGACCCTCCTGAAGGTTCCCTGGGGACAGTGCTCCTCGCAGGGCAGCGTGGAGATACCTGGGGTGAGTGATGGGAAGCCGTACAGCAGCACCATGCTTCACACTGCCCCAGCTAATTAGCCCCACTCCAGAGGAGATCATGAACTCCAGTGGAATTCCTTGCTGGCACAGCCAACCTGCTCCCAGGCCTGAGCTGGTGTCTCCCCAGGCCAGCACTGGACTGGGGAGTGTAGACAACCCGCAGTGTCCAGGCTCAGTTTTCAGAACTGGTGGCAAGATACCTTTTTTTTTTTTCCCCAACTGAAAATATTTCTCTATGATTTCTCCAGGTCTTTGGCCCTACACAAAACCATAGAGCCAAAGACCTGAGAAAGGCTCCCTCTCCCCCTGCTTGTTTTTCTGCATATGAGGTAAGATCATCCTTAACAGATGTTTGTTTACCTCTTCATAAAAACCTCCTGTGATTCTACAGCCTCCCCAAGTAGTGTGCTGCTGTGCTTTGCTATTCTTACCATTGCAAAGTGTTTTTTTAATGTTTAGCTATATCATTTTTATTGCAAATTAAGCTGATTATTTCCTCTTCTACTTTTGGTGAATGTAGGGGACAACTGTTTAGTCTCTCCACCCATTATAACAAATGTTTATGTGCTGGAAGACTGTTATCATGCCTCCCCTCCTGTTGTTCTTTTCCTAGAGAAAACAAACTCAATTATGTCTTCCGTTCCTTATAAGTCATGGGTTTTTTTCACCTCTTATCATTTTGCTGTTCTCTTTTGAACTCTCTCCAACTTTTCTACATCTCCTGTAAAATGTGGTGCCTGGGAGTGGACACAGTTCCTGCTGGGAGCTCAGCAGTATTGAGTAAATGCACAAAATGATTGCTTCCATTGCCATACACACAAAATCCACATTAAAGCATCTCAGAATGAGATTTGTCTTCTTCTGTGGGGATCCCACTTGACAGACACACACTGGGTGCCACCTCAGCTCTTTCTGCTGGACTGGTCACAGTTTAGTTTGGAGCAGCACACTCGGTGTCTGTGCAGTCACCTCTGCAGAGGCATCCCAGTTCTCCAGTGTCTCACATTCCTCTCAAATTCCAATCACTTCAGCCCCCTGCCGTCAGGATGGACTGCTGACCCCCAGCCCAGCTGTCATCTTCTTTGTTTTGTCCTCTAGTCTGCTGTCCAAGACACTCAAGGAAATACTGAACAGCCCTGGAGGCAGAACTTCAGGGACACGATTCTCCCAGCTGGAAAAGTGAAGCCCTGATAATTACCCTTGATGATGGGACTTCAACCTGTGTACCCTCTGCACAGTGACTTTGCTTGCTGCCCTGGGAGCCTGTAATCTAGATATTTTCTAAATGTTCACTGAAGTCAAGGTATTTTACACCTACCATTTCCTCTTCATCTACCAGGCCTGTTAGTCACAGAAGGAAATTAGCTTGCTTTGACACGATTTGTTCTTCAAAATTCCCTGCTGGTTGTTTCTTATCAGCTTATTGTCCTTTAGCTGCTTATAAATTGATTGTCTCATAATTGGTTCCAGTATCTCTCTAGGTATCACAGTTAGGCTCACTGGTCTGTAATTCCCCAGGTCCTCCTAGAACAGTAATTTTCAGAGAAGAACTGCATTTAACAGATACTGAAAGACATTCCACTTTTGCCCCGCTTATCTTTATTAATTGTCTGGTTTTGTTCCATCTCTTAAATTAAAAACATGTTTCCCATAAGTATTCATCCTCCACTTGAGGCTCAGCACAGCCCAGCCCTATCTTCACCTCTTTGGTGTTCCTGCCCTCATGTGACATACTTCCCCAATTTCCCTCCTCTTCAATGCTTTATATCTTCCTCCCTCTCTTTTCTTTATGGTTTGCTTGTAGCTCCCTAGCAAAATATATTCCCCAGCAATTCTTATCCACCAGTGCCTGAAGAGAGACCTAGAAAAATCTGAGAGTCTGGCCCTAAAAATGCAGGCAGTGACATTTGCCAGGCTTGCAGGAACGTGGTAAGGTCTGCTTAAAGTTTTGTCCGGAGCTGGCTACACTTAAATGATTTCTGAGACCAGTAGGTGGCAGAGAGGTGATAAAATCTGGGATACTGATCCTGGTGATCAGAGGATGAATTGCTTTGGCTCTGAGATGGACAAGGACAGGTCACCAGAGAGCTGGTGAGTGTCTGGCAGGGGAGAGCGCTGGGTGAAGGTCCCAGCTTCTTGTAGGGAGGCTGACTGTGCCCAGTGTTCAGCCTGAGCCGTGAGAGAGGTTTGTGTGCTCAGCAGAAGAACAGGAAGCGTGTGCCACTTTCCAGCTAAGCAGATCCTGAGAAGATAACTTTGTTTGAGGGAGGGGTATCGTTATCCAGGGTTGTGCGCTATATAATTGCACAATCTGCTATCATGCATGAACAGAGCTGCTCAATAGCATGGCCCTGCCTTGTCCTGACATCATGTCTGTGTTGGAAATCCATTTGGAATGAAAAATCCCACATTCCCCAAGTGACCTCGTAGTCTCTGAGCAAAAGGCTGAGTTGCAGTGGAGACTTCACAGACTCAGTGGTGCCAGGGACAGAAGCTCAGCCACCAGCCTCAAAGCAGCTAAAGGATGAAAAGTCAGCAATGAAGCCAACTTCTTTCCAAAGAAAATAGTATTTTAAAAGTGCAGGAGATGCCCATGATTCTTTGAAGGCAAGAAAAGTCCCAAATGCAAGGAAAAGCCACTGTGAGTTAACGGTGTTACTTTCACTAGGTGTTACTATTTTTAGCACTGGTTTTTGGGGATGAAAGTACTCAGCACATCTACAGGTTGCCTAATGAGAGCATAAATACCGAGCCAGGTACACAGGTTGGGAGTGTTTGCCCTTCTCAGTCTGGCACTGTCAGTGCTGCAGCTCTTTAGCAGACTCGGTGATTGTCACATGCTGCCTGTGAGGTCCAGTCCTCTTGACCTTTGCTTTTATGGTCTCTGCTCCTTTCTTTCACAGTCACTGCTTTCATGCTACAAAGGCAGCCCTGACTTCCAGCATTACCCTGGTGCCTAAGAGAATCAAGTCTCCTTGCTCTTCTCATGCTCTGCCTTCTCCTCTTCATGTCCATCTCAAAAACCCACTTCCCTGCATAGCCCCAGCACAAGAGGAATTCCTCACTGCCCAGCTTCACCTTCATTTAGACCCTTTTCTTCAGAGGAGAGAGGCTCTAGTGAGCAGGAGAATCTGACCCAGAGCTCAGCAGTGCCTTTGTGAAAGGCCTCCAGATGAAGGGAGTGTGTGGTTTTCCACAAACCAGAAGTGTCCTGCAAACTGGGTGGGCCCCATGCTAAAGGCTCTGCACTCTGTGATACCAAAGAAAATCAGCCTGATCATTTGTCTGAGGGTAACATAGACCAAATAATCACAGACTTGAATACAATTTCTGCATCAGCTGCATATTGCAAGCTGTTCTGCAACTTGTCAGACAATGTTTGATAATTGGATAGTGTTTGCAAAATGCAGATAGAAGGTTAATGGGAAAGGTCTCTGACAGTAGCTGTATGTAATTTAAAGATGGACTACAGCCATGTAGTTACATACCAGATTTGGGGTTTGGCTCATTATATTAGAGAGGAAAGGCCTAGAAAGGGATGTGCACATTCAGCTAGAGGTGAGTTTTCGAAAAAGAGAGTTTTGATCTGAAAAGGAGTGGGCAGTTTAACATCTGAACCACCTGCCCTCTGTGATGCACCAGCCTCCAGGTACTCTAACAGTGCTGGATGCTGGTGGTACCATTTAGCCCTCCCTCTCTTACTGCTTCCCAGAGAGGGGTTGAGGGTGGCAGTGATGATCACTCACTCAGGTATTGATACTAGTTTATCTCTGTAGAATATAGTAAAACAAAAGAACAAAAATGTTCCTTCCTCCTCCTTACTGTCCTTGCTCCTCTCATTGATCCAGCCATGCCTTTTCTTATTCACTTCCTCTTCTTGGGACTTGTGAATTCTCCCCTGTGTGTCCTCTCTCCAGGAAGACTGTTCTCATGCTTTATGTAGCATTGGCTGAAAAATGCTCTGCTACTGCTACCCTAAGAGAGTGATTTCTTAAGGTGTTCAGATTATGACTTTCAGTCCAACTACATGAATTGATTTTTCTTTTGTGTCTCCAGGCTGGTTCCTCTTGCAAAATATGATTCTTTTCCATCTCTCACTTATCCTTTAGCTCTTTTGAAATCCAGTTTGGAAAACATCTCTGCCTCCAGCTGTGCTTTGGACCTTGAGGCTCTGCAAATCTGCCTAAAAGCTGTTTGGGAAGACAACTGCTGAGATGAGGCTCTGAACTTGCATGGACACAAATGCCCAGAAACACCGAAGAGTGGCTTGAAACTGTTCGTTTCAAGGCACAAAATTTTGTGGCCCTTGTGTTTTAATATCTCATGCAAATGACAGCTTTTCTGGAGACAGTGTGTCTCCCAATGCCATTCTGGGAAATTAAATTCGGTGTTGAGTTTGCATAAAGAGAGAGGAGAGCTTCTTGCTGCTTCATCACTTTATGAACCTGGCATCTGTATCATTGCTTAGCAAATCTTGCTTCCAGTAATCCTCTTTTTCTTCAGAGCTGAGCACCAAGAGCACATTCTGAGCAATTCCTCCAGAAAGACTACAAAAACTATACCTCAGAGTAAGGTTATAGCCCTTGACTTATAATTAAAACTCTCAGGGTGTTTAGCTGTACTTGTGGCTGCATTACTGAGCCTGTGATTCCTCTCTTCTGCGTCCTCTCCAGCATTTTTGCAGGTGGCTGGGGGTAGGCGAGTACGCCTGGGGTAACATTCCTGTGTGCTGGGCTGCTTGAATTCAGCTATGCTCCTTAGCAAAACAGTTTGGTTTAGACATTTTTCGTGCATGTGCACGTGCAAGATGCATTTGGAGGAAAAACTAAGCAGAGCTAGGACATTGAAAGGTGAGGTTGTAAAATAGGTCTTTCTCAGCTTTGATTAATATTGAGTGATAATCCTCTTTTCCCATTCTGCTGCTTTTTCCAGGTAAAAGATGTTAAAGAGCAGACCAAAGTATCTGACTATGCCAAATATAAACCCAGTACTTCAGCATCTGCCTGAAAATCAGTAATGCAACTTGTCTGTCAGAGCTGGGTGTAGGGTGACAAATTAATTCAATTAATGCTGCCACTGTCAGAGATGTTGGTGTTCGCTTTTCACCTGCCACACCACAATACCTGAAGACCAGTGAGTGTGGACACACACAGAGCTGTGCTGAACCACAGTGGAATTGCAGACATGCTTTGGTCCCTGCTTAACTGAGCAAACTCCCATTTATGCATGTATTAGGTTTTCACTGCCTGTCGCCTGTTCCTCTCCCCCCTCTGCTTTTTCATGTTCAGTGGACTCTCCTCTCTGTGTCTCTGCCTCTCTTTCTCTATTTTTTTTTCTCCCTATTGTTCCCCACGTCACTGACTGTCACTCACTTCATAAAGCCGTCTGGCTCGGAGCTTAAATATTGCAGGGCAACTAAAACCCACCATCAGAGCCAATTCAGTCATATCTGCTCAGTCGTGCGACAAGATTGGGGCTTTTAGGGTAGGGAAGAAGAGAAACAAAAGTTCACTCTTCCCTGCAGAGTGCCAAGAGAGGAGGGTGACACATTTCTTCGGTGGAGCCTCTCGCAGCGGCAAGTTGCTTGATCAACATCCTTAACCTATTCAGCCTCTTTCGCCGGTAGCGTGCGCAGGTTGTGATGTCTGGGAGTGCAGGGTGGGGGTCTGCAGCCAGCCCGTGGGAGGTCAGAACACAAACCTGTTGACTCTGAGTGGGCTCAGGCAGAGTCCTGCTCTTTCCTTGTGACAGGCAGTTTCAGGGAAAAGGTGACTGCCTAAATACTTCGCTTACACCTTTATTCTGAGGCTGGAGGGGCTGGCTGCTTGCAGGTGGAATCCTAGGTGTTTGAACTGATTGTGCCACTCATCATTCATCCACCCAATATTGTTGCTTGCAGTTGAACCAGCTGGACAACCTCGAACCACTTCACTTGCAGAAAACAGAGTGGGGATGGGCATGGCGGAGTTGTGAAGAACGTGGCCGGTTGGAAGTGATCTCAGGAAGGGCTTAGCCAAATGTAGCAAGCTGCGAGCAAGACGTGTGATGGAGTTAGGCAGGAAACATTTTCCCCTCTTGTACAGTGAGTTTTCCATGTGATAAGGTTTATCACATCCAGAACGTCGCTCTTGCGTGCTGCAGTGGAAATGCCCAAATGGTAGCATAGATATCAGTGTGACTCACAGGGAAAGAAAGGGATGGAGTTAACCGAGGTGCCTGGGGGACAATGGAGCTTGTGCTGCGTGTAGTCATGTTTTTTAGAGTTGCACACGATTGGTAACGGTCGGGTGTACTTTGCTCTGTGAATTTGCGGAAAGAGGATGTTTAAATCAGTTTAGATAATGTATGTAAACAGCATAATCTTCTGCTAGACTTGTTAATGTAAGCGCTGACATTAACACACTTCTTTACATGACTTTAATGACTGAGAAAGTAGCAATTTTCCCTGGTGATTAAATTATATGTTTGCCGCTTATCTATGCGAGGTGTTTGTGCAAGCTGAAGGAACTGTTCTGTTCTTCACTTTCTAACATGGTTGTCCAGGATAAAAATGCTATGAGGTTTGAAGGCAAGGAATATGAGTCCATCTTGCTTTAGCAAAATGCCATCATAAGCTTTTTTTTTTTTGATTGAAAATTTGTGAAATTCCCCTGAGCCATAGAATTCTCAATATTTTGCATGTTTGTCTATGTGTGAATACGTACACAAAGTAGCTGAAACAGACTGGTATGCGTTGGTGTGTCATAACATATGGCATTACAAATATATCCCAGTGGTATTGATGCCTGAAGGAGGAGGGATGTTTAGATACTCAGATTTCCATGCTGTTGACTGTACCTTCCTTTTCCCAGTGCTTGTGTAAGTGTGTCTGCATTTAGGGAACTATAGATGGAGGTAGTATCTAAGAGATGAACTTCTAGATCCCTGCAAACAGCTATTTTATGAATAATGTTCCCTTGTCATGCTCTACAAGTCAGTCTTTTTGGGCCACCGTAATATTCTGCATTCCTCAGAGACCTCAGACTGCTGTGATGTGTTAAATCAACTCATACAAAACAACTTTCATCTCTATTTCCCTCATTCATAGATCTTCCCTTGCCTGAAATTATAGAGTGGGAAGTTCAGGATATGCAGAATGAAGCCCTGACCTAGGAGTAATTTCTTATCATGCAAAAATAATGACAGATGTAATGTTTGACTTGCATTACTTGAAGACGGGCGACTTTCTTAGCTTTCCAATAGTACATCTGCAGCTGGCTTCTAGCTCTGTGTTAGCCTGAGCTAGTGGCACTGACATTTTAGAGACAGCAAATAGTATTTTAGGTCTCAGTTAGAGACCTTGGTGTTCTCCCCAGTTTGGTTTCACTGTCAGTGTGGCAACTGACTTCAGAAGGGGATGCAAAGAATAGCCCCAATAGCACCAAATAATTATATTGCATATAACATACTCTATATATCAAAACTAATCTATATCATAGTTATGAAGCTTATACAGCATTACTAACATAGTAATGGTGTTGCAATTGCTGTTCTTACCAAACAGAGTGATTGCTAAAGTAGAATTGGCATTTGCAACCTAGAGAGAATTCAGGTTTGTGTTAGGTGCAAGGTGGGCAAAGATTCAAGATCTGTTAGACCCGTGAGGGGTTCTGGTGCAGAAGAGCTCGTGTGCTAGAGATTCACCCTCTCTTCTAACCACTGCAGCTGCCTGCTGATAAATCTGTTCCACTGTATTGCTGGTGAGTGTTTGTACGTGTACAAAATCTAAGCAGACTCACAGAACTGAGCCTACAAGGCACCACAGAAGACTCTCACCTGCAAAAAGAGATAAATATACTACCTGGCTGAAAAGTAATTGCCCATTTAGAGCCACGGAAGAAAAAAATTTAGCAGGCAGCTTGCTCTGGCTTCCCAGCCCTTCGCCTGCTAATAAATCATTGTGAACAGGCAAATCAGCGAGCAAGCAACCGTCTTTCTGTTCTCAAGCATATTAGGGAAATACTGATTGAAAGCAAAAAAAGACATCAGTGGCAAAACCTGAAATCCTTAAAATTTAGCATAATTTGTGGTCTTTCTCTTTGTTTTTCTTCCTTTAGACAGTAAGAAATGGGTGACTGGAGTTTCTTGGGAAACATTTTAGAGCAGGTGAACGAGCAATCCACTGTCATCGGGAGAGTTTGGCTCACAGTGCTCTTCATTTTCCGCATCCTGATCCTGGGCACAGCTGCTGAACTGGTGTGGGGAGACGAACAGTCGGACTTTGTGTGCAACACCCAGCAACCCGGTTGTGAGAATGTCTGCTACGATGAGGCCTTCCCCATCTCCCACATCCGACTCTGGGTCCTGCAGATCATTTTTGTGTCCACGCCCTCACTGATGTACTTTGGGCATGCTGTGCACCACGTCCGCATGGAGGAGAAGAGGAAAGAGAAGGAGGAAGCTGAGAGGCGCCAGCAAGCTGAGGTGGATGAAGAGAAGCTGCCCCTGGCTCCAAATCAAAACAAAGGCAACAACCCTGATGGAACCAAGAAGTTTCGCCTGGAAGGTACTCTCCTGAGAACATACATCTTCCACATAATTTTCAAAACCCTCTTTGAGGTGGGATTCATAGTGGGTCAGTACTTCCTGTACGGCTTCCGAATTCTCCCCCTTTACCGCTGTGGGCGGTGGCCCTGTCCCAATCTTGTGGACTGTTTTGTCTCCAGGCCCACGGAGAAGACCATCTTCATTATGTTCATGCTGGTGGTGGCTTCCGTGTCCCTCTTCCTCAACCTGGTGGAGATCAGTCATTTGATTTTGAAAAGAATCCGGAAGGCTCTGAGAAGACCAGCAGAGGAGCAGCTTGGAGAGGTCCCAGAGAAGCCCCTCCCTGCCATCACAGTCCCCTCCATCCCAAAGGCCAAGGGCTACAAGCTGCTGGAAGAAGAAAAGCCGGTGTCCCACTATTTCCCTCTCACGGAAGTGGGGGTTGAGCCCAGCCCCCTTCCATCTGCCTACAATGAGTTTGAGGAGAAGATTGGGATGGGACCGTTGGAAGATCTCTCCAGGGCATTCGATGAGAGGTTACCATCGTATGCACAAGCGAAGGAACCAGAAGAGGAGAAGGTACGAGCAGAGGAGGAGGAGGAACCAGAGGAGGAGCAGCCAGTGCCTCCGGAAGAGCCAGGGGTGAAGAAAGCAGAAGAGGAGGTGGTGAGAGATGAAATGGAAGGGCCTTCAGCACCTGCTGAGCTTGCCACTGATATGAGACCCCTGAGCAGGCTAAGTAAAGCCAGCAGCCGGGCCAGGTCAGATGATTTGACTGTATGAAGGTGCAGGATGAGGGGAGCACATGAAAAGGAAAAGGTTGAAGAGAAAAGGAGAGATAGAGAAAGAATCAAAAAATATTTTTAAGCAAAGTGCTAAAATGGCCACTTGAATATTATTTCCTTTTATGATTCTCAACTGGAAAGGTACTACCATGGTAACTGTGCCTTATTTGCCCCATATGTCCCTGTATTTCCCTGTTTCCACATGCCAGCTCACTCCTTACAGTAATATCCACACTGTACACATAACTGATGTATTTTAAAGCCTAACATGGCAGTGATACCCAGATGTTGCCACTGTGACCATGTTTACTGACAGCCTTGTGTTCCACATTTCTCTAGGAATGTGGGGAGGATCTGTCTTGCAGCCAGTGAGGGGAAAGACTGATCAATAACTGTATCTAGTCTTTCTCTTTCTGTTTTCTCCTATGGCTCACTGAGCAGATCTCCCCTCTGCTGTTGGCATGGAATTGCTGTTATTTAATTCACAAAGTGAATTCTATGCTTAGCATCAACACACTAAAATACTAAGCCAAACTTCCCTTGTTTATTCAGAAAATAAAGGCAAACATGTTCCAAATTTCTCTGTGAATGCATATCTGAGTTAGGTAAAATTATTTTCCCTTGGTCAAAAATTTTTCTGCTCTTCAAGTGACGTTGACAGTGGGCACGGTTAACGGTAGCTCTCTAGTAGGACTTAGCAGATGCCCAGAGATGGATTATTTGTTCCCAAGAGGGTCATCCAGCCCCAAGACTAGTTCAGAATACTGGAAAGAATAAAGTCAAGTGATATTTTTTACTTGTAGCCTTGTAACTTAAAAGATCTGAAACTAGATTTAGCCAAGCAAGAGGGAAAAAGCTTCTGAGAAAGGAGGGGACAGCTACAGCCCCGAGAGCATGAAACCAAATATTAGCCTTCATGGTATTATCCTGACAAGTGTTCAGTTCCTGGAGCTCCCAGGCACTCAGCAAATCTCAGGTAGAGAGTCCTGAAGGCACCCATGAACCTAAACCGGGGGTCTGGGTAACTACATGACTTTTTAAACCTCTAAATACAAAACTGGTTGGTCAAGTTTGAAAAGACGCATACGGTAAAAGTCTTTTGACAGCCTTTGTTTTTAATTTGACAGATGGGAGCCATTCAGTGGGCTACTTCTCTATTAAATGCCAAAGTCTTCCTCAAATAAGACAAGGCCTTTCAAAGAATGATTTAGACCTTTTGTGCCAACAGGTCTGTACAGAACTCTCAGAGACTCAGAAAAATCTTTTTTTTACAGAAGGCAGAAAATGATGTGCTTGCAAATGTTTAGATGTCTAATATAGATTTCTAATTTTAGGACTATGGCAGCACCTTTTGGCTGGGACAGTGCAGCAATGTGTTCAAAAGCTTCAGGTTAACAGCTATGTCCCCCCAAAACTGAGCCTCATGCCAAAAAATTGCAGGTATGCACTCTGCTCTGCAAACCTCAGACCCTGCCATCTCAGCAAATTCTCTCTGCTGGGCTGCAGCCCATCCCATTGTTCCCAGGGCAGGCTCTAATCCAGGTCAGGGAAAAAAAAGTCTTTGGCACAATACATAAAACTCATCCCACCATTAGCTAGAAAAGACCCCCTGCAGCCTCCCATTGTAGCAGGTCTGACCCAAAGCCCATGCAAGGCAAAGGGGTGTCTGCGAGAGGTCTGGGTAGGCTTGGGTCCTATCCCAGCCCCAGTACAGGCAGTCCTGTCGCTCCTGATCCCACCTCTCTGGTGGAGTTCCCTGCCTGGTCCCACAGCCACGATGGTGGCTGGACTTCACTGCCGAGTGACATTAAGCTGTACATATGTAGAAAGTTTGTAGGGTGCATTGGGGTTCTTCAGCACCACAGAGGTGCCACGTATTTTATTTTATTTTTTTATTTTACACTATTCATCCTTTTGCTCCTCCTGGGCCTGTGTGTTTTCCCAAGGTTTGCAGCCTGAGGTGAAAACCTTTATTCCTTACACAAAGGCTGTTAGGTGTCCTTCCTTGTGAAGGAAGACTGGAAGGTGCCTCCTCAGTTTTAGAAGAAATATGACAAAGCAACACATGCAGAGAGATGGAGTCTGGAGGCTACCATTTATCCACTCTTAACACAGAAACAGGAAAACAGTTATCACAACTGAGGAAAGAGAATGTTTTTCAGCAGGAAGAGTCCACTGTGCCCAGTTCAAGATACTAGAACTCAAGAAAGGGCTAAGATTTAGATGAACAACACAATCACCACATACTAGATGGGATCTATTTTATTTTCTCCACAGAAAGAGATAAGAGAGTTTGAATGATTGTAAGCATCAACCAGCCCACTTGTTGAAGGGGGTTGGACACAGACTTTCCTGCAGGTAAAAACCACAACCTTGTAACAGTTTACTATGAGCTATCTGCATCAGAGCATCTGACCCTTCCAGACACCAAGGTACTGGACTGGTTGAATTACACCCACCCTTGCTGACTTCTAATTACTTCACAATTCCACTCCTGATCTCTGACATTCATACATTCATTACACTACAGGACTGCCTAAAGATGTTTATTTATCAGGAGTACATGGTTCTCAACATGGCTGTCAGGTGGGGCAGTCTTTAATCACCACATGTTAATTATGTCATTCTTTCTCACTGGAGAGCCTCAGTAAAATACACTATGTGCAGTGTACTCCATGGACAGTGCAGTTCTCTCACAGCTGCCACAAGAATGCTCCTTTCTTCCTCTGGGTCTCAACAGCACAAGGAGAAGCTGGCATTTTCACCTGCATCCACTCAACTGCTTCTTGATTTTTAATTTTTTTTTTTTTTTAAAGCCAGTTTTCAAGTACCCTGCCAGGCTGGCAGTGAATGTGTAGCCACCAAGCACGGGCCACAGCAGCAGCAGGACAGTGCTGCTCAGCAAATGGGGCAGGGAACAGTCTGGTCTGCTGGCACTCAGCCTCATCCCTGCAAGGAAATTGCTGTGGGACTGTCAGCAAGTCATTCTCCCTTCTTGTGCAACTGGGAATCATTTTCTACCTTATGATGATGTGAGGCCTGACCTGTTGTGCTAGTAATGGAAAGGGAGGCCCTTGGATGGAAGGCCCTACAGATGAGCAAAGGATTATTGCTATTTCTGGATGTGATAGCACATAAATGTGTTTTATTCCCTCTCAATGAGACAAACTTAATTGTTTATTCAAGAAATTCCTAGTGAAGTTGCATAACAGCCTCAGAGCTGTGGATTCAATGTATGATTCAACTCAAAAAATAGTTTAGCAAAACATAGAGATCTATATGAAGAACAGGGGAAATTATTTTCTTGGGAAGGGGGAAATCACTGCACGATTAGAGTCATGCCTGGATCATTTAAAGGTGTGTTTACCCCCTTGGCTCCCCGTGCAAATAAATTACTAACTGATCACATGGCTCTCTGCAAGGAGCATAAGATGCAAGTGTCAAAATCACCAGAGGAGGTGAAAGTAGAAGAGCAAGGTAGTCTCTTAGCTTACAATAGCAGGTGGGGGTTGGTGTTCTCTAGTGTCTAGAGCAGTGGACCTAGGATAATAATCTTAGATTTATTTCCAGCTCTGCTTCTGACTTGCTGTGATAATCACTTTACCTCTCAGTGCCTGTTTTCTCCACCTGTAAAATGGGTGTAAGAATTTCCACCTACCTCACAGGGATGTTGTGAGGCTTCCTTAATTCTGTTTGTAAAGTAAGTAGGAATGATCTGATGAAAAGCACTGCTGAAATGCATGGTATCCTTGTTATTTCTTGGCAGAACTGCCAACTTGGGTAATATATGACTCCTTGACCAGAAGGGCAGTAGTTTGGAAATGTGAACACTGCACTGACAACGTTAACATGGATGTGGATTTGCCATGGGTAAAAAAGACTTTATTGATTCCCTGACCCATCTCTCCCACCTTAGCCAAGGCCGTGTATGAAGCTGTGGTGACATGGGCCCCTCTTCTCCATCCCCAGCATCCACTCTGGGGCAGCATTTATGCTTAAATAAGGCAGTTCCTGGGGAACTTGGTTGAGGTTGGTGGAGCTCTGGAAGTTTTAAGGTCCTTGCAAGGCATGTGGGAGAGGGTTGTAACACGTAGGATCTTGCTGGGCTTCTGTTTTAAACCACACAGCACAATGGAGACTGACACCCACAATCTCTTAGTGTTGAAAGAGTGAGGTGCAGATTCCTCCTCCTGCAGGAGAGATTTGGGGGATCTCTGCTCTCTAGGTCTGTGTGGGCATCAAATCTACTTATTGAGGGGGGAAGTCCCATCTCTCCTACTGCTCAGTAACTCACTGACTGTGCAGTTTTACATTTAAAGAGTGGCTGTGTCACACAATGCTGAAAAAAAAGTGGCAGTTTGCTGTTTTGTATAGAAAATGGCTTTTCAGGCTGATAACTGAAAGTAATCCTAGCCTAGGCTTAGTTTTGTTTAGTAAAGACAGGAACATCCATGAGTACTACACTAAAGCCTTCCTGTAAGCCCAAGGCAGCTGTGATAAAACAGTATATGGTGCCAGATTTCCTGAGGGCCAGGACTGCATAAACGTACCAAAATCAGGGGACTTGGCCAAGTACTGGAATAATTCTTTCCCCCAACAGAATGACACTGTCCTTCCTTGGGCTCTGTGTGTGCTACACCTTTTAACATGGCTCAGGAAAGGCCTTCTGCCAACACCAAATGTGCTTACACAGCTGAGCAGTAACCATGGCAAGCGAATACGTGTTGGCTTGCCAAGACATGGCCTGGCACACAATCCTTTCCTTGGCACTATCTTGGCACCAACCTATTTCGGTAGAAGAGGCAAGATTTATGTATCTGTCAACAGTTCAAGCTTTCCTCTGAGCAGCCTGCTGTACAAAGAGACACAGGAGGTTTGTTCAGCCCGGAGAGGAGGGGTCTGAGGGCATTGGGAGCCCTAAGTGCTGTCCTCAGGTTCCCAAGGGGGAGTTCCAGGGAAGATGGAGGCAGACTCTCGACAGAGGTGCACAGCAAAAGACCAGAGGCAACAATCACAATGAGCAGCAAAGGAAAATGTTGACTCAAAAACTCTGATAAGGAAAAAAAATTGTTCAAATGGAGAGTGGTTCAGCAGTAAAGCAGGTGCCCAGAGACATGGTGGGATCTTCATCCTTGGGGGATGGAGCCTGGCTGGGAAAAGCACTGAGCACCCTAATCTGACTCTGCATTGAGCTGAAGGTGAGGCCAGGTGCTGCCTTCCAGCCTGAACTGTCTATCCCATGGGATATCCCAAGCTGACAGCTCAGTGCAGCCCCTGCGTGCTGGAACAACACGTGCAGGGTACTTCCTGCCTCCCGGGGTGCCCTGGTGCAGCTGGTTCAGGTGGTCCCAAAGGCCACCCCACCTTCCCAGGCACCAGCAGAGGCCGATGCACACACAGAGTGAGCTGTTCCAAGTGCTCAAGGCTGGGCTGGATGGAGCTCTGAGCAGCCTGGTCTGATGAAAGGTGTCCCTGCCCATGGCAGGCGGTTGGAATTGGATGACCTGCAAGATCCCTTCCAACCCAAACTATTCTGTGATTCTATGAGCTGATGTTTGGTAGCTGCAGAAGCTGCTTGAGGCCAGAATCGTGTTGTGTAACTGGTTTGGAAAAAGCATTATAAATAAAAAAAAAAAAAAAAAGAAAAAAGAGAGTATGCTTGTCAACAGATAAAATCATGGAAATATAGTGGCTTAGGCCTTTCCATATTTTAACTTCAGCGTAAAGTGTGCCTTTAAACCCATCTGAAAGTGCAGAGGATTGCATTTTAACATCCTGTCAACAAAAACCTGTGTGTTTTAAAGCTTGCTGATGTGGGATGAAGCAGCACTGAATAGAAATGGCGATTACAGAGCTACTGACAGAACATTTTGAAAAAAACAAAGACTGTTGGCCTTCGCCTTGCTAGATCCAGCCTGGTGCAGTGAAAGCAAGCCAGCCATTTATTGGTTTCCAAGGTGGAAAGGCTAGATTCAAGAATGCTCAGGTAAGTTTTTCAATACACACGTGCTAGCTCACAGGAGAGCCATAGACAACCCTGTAAAGGAATCCATGAATTGCCAGTGAACATCAGCATCTGAACTCATAAAAAATAAACCCATAAGAAATGCAGAAAACAGAACGATATGGGAATACTTCTAGCTTCAGAGTCCTTGTTTATGAAAACCTCTGGAGAGGAGAGAAAAGAAAATGGATGGCTGGCTGCCAGCTAAGCCTATTTGTCATAAATACGGCCTGTAGCACCTTCTGGAAACCTGTGTGATTTCTAAATATACTCTTGGCCAAACCCCATTATTTAATTCAATATGCTGCACCCTCCTGCTTTACTTAAAAGGCTTGATTGTGGTTCTCTCTGCAAACTGAGCATAAAATAGCCTCATTCACGTTAATATGTGGAAGGATAACTACAACTGAGAAGCTGCCTTTGTACCTGTGGAGGGCCATGGACCCTTCTCCCCCCCCCACACACATCAGTGGCTATCTAAGGAGGAACAATACAAAATAAATTTGTCATTTTCTTTTCACACTTTTTGTCTTCCCTGAAGGAGAGGTCCTGGGGCTGAGAGGTGGGTGTGGGGCTGGGTTTTTCCAGTAGGAATTATCTTGTTCCCTGTGCATTTCTCCCAAGGCCCAGGGATCAGTAATTTACAGCTCAGCAGAGGCATGTTTCAAGCCTGTTTCCAAATACATGCAAAGAAGAAAGTTTAAGACATATAACCAAACTCTGCCTTGTTTTTTACCCTTGTGTGGAAGTTGAGTTGCCAAGGTATAAACAAGAGCAGAATTTGGCTTTGTATAACTTATTTTTAAAGGATTTCCTGTTAACCTCGGTCTGTAAAAGGCAACCAACAGCTAACCTTGCCCCACAACCTACCAATATAGAACAAAACAGTCACAAATCTATCCAAACTTGGGAATCTGATCACTTTAGGAAAGAACAGTTTCTAAGTAGCAGATACAGAAAGAAAGAACAGGCAAAGCCTGATCTCAGCTCTGCACTAATTGGCCAGTGATACCAGAAGCTGTAAAATAAAAGGCCTCAGATCAGATACAATAACCTTCTCCTTCAGTTCATTTCTTTGTGAAAGCTGAATGTTTTTTTCTCTTTGCAATGCTGCAGACAAGGAGACAAATTTCAAACCAAGAAGTTTAAGCGCAAGACAGAAAGCCAAACAAGCAAAGAGACTGTGGGACTAATCTGGTGACTCGGCACAACCGAACATAGATTGGTTTTCCTAGTGAAATGAGTTGTAATGAATAAAGGTTCCTGATTTTCAGTCAGCAGGGGCTCTGTGCTTTGTTAAACTTACAACTTGATTCTTCTGTTCCTGTTTATTATTCCAAATACAGAGAGTTTTGAGTGGAAGTGGTTAGAATCATAGAATCAGAATCATTAAGCTTGGAAAAGGCCTCCAAGGTCATCAAATCCACCTGCCAAGCCAGCACTACCACCAAACCATGTCCTCAAGCGCTGTATCCACATGGTTTTCGAACACTTCCAGGGATGTTGACTCTACCACTTCCCTGTGCAGTCTGTTCAAATGTTTTACAATCTTTTCTGTGAATTTTTTTTCCTAATGCCTAATCTAAATATCCCCTGGTGCCACTTGAGGCCATTTCCTCAAGGTGTGTCTTTAAGAGGAAAAAAAGATTCAGACACCATACAGGTCAAGCAGGAACACGACTGTGACATGAAGGATTTGATCTCACACCAGTAACCATCAGGAAATTCCATGTCTGCACTTTTACTTCCCTTCTGGCCCCATTCCTTGATATATTGTAATTGCAAGTCTTGAAGGGCATCCGCAGTCCAGTTCTTGGCGTGGAGGGAGGATGGGGAGGGCCCCACGTGGGAGATCAATCTCCCCCTTAGGTGGGAAGATGGGCCAGGAGCAGTCATGGTGTGCCATGAGCCACTGCTGCGCTGCTCCTGCACAGGAGTCACAGTGGTGGCAAAACTGCAGAATGGTTTGGGTTGGGAGAGACCCAAAACCATTCTGGAACTGGAAAACCATCCAGTTCCACACCCCTGTCATGGACAGGGACATCTCCCACTAGACCTGGACAGGGACATCTCCCACTAGACCAGGCTGTTCAGAGCTCCACCCAGCCTGACCTTGAACACTTCCAGGGATGGGGCACCCACAGCTTCTTTGGGAAAGCTGTTCCAGTGCCTCACCACCCTCACAGTAAAGAATTTCTTTGTAATGTTTAATCTAAACAGCACTCTTTCAGTTTGGATCCATTTCTCACTGCCGTGTCATTCTATGGTCTTGTACGAAGCCCCTCTCCACCTTTCCTGCAGGCTCCCTTCAGGCAATGGAAGGATGCAATTAGGTCACGCCAAAGCCGGCTCTTTTGCAGGCTGAACAATCCCAGTTCTTTCAGCCTTTTGTCGTAGGAGAGGTGCTCCATCCCTCTAATTAACTCGGTGGCTTCCTCTGGACTCGTTCCAACAGCTTCCTCATGTCCTTCCTGTGCTGGGGACCCCAGAGAACGCCGTTCACCCTCCACTTCTTTCCGTGTCCCGGATACCTCCTGTCGCCCCCGGCTGGCGGTGGGTGCTCTCCCCGTGGCTTTTGAGGGCAGCACCGGCGCTGAGTTTACAAGGGGCGGCCGAAGGGCTGAAGTTCCCGGAGATCCTCACCCCTGCCCTTCCCTCACATCGGGACCGCCCTGTTCCCCTCAGCTGGGACCGGTCCCCTCAGGGGGCGGAGCTTCCCCGCCTTGGCCCCGCCCCGGCCCCCGCCTTGGCCCCGCCCCGCGGCGCCGTGCCTGGGGCACGCGCCCGCGCGCCTGCGCACTG
>VYZT01034752.1:37361-51266 GCA_013400735.1 Pomatostomus ruficeps
CGGGCGGGAAGGGGGCGGTGGTGGGTGCCGCCATGAGCTTCCTCATCGACTCCAGCATCATGTTCACCTCACAGGTACACACACCCCCCTTCCCCGCCGCCGCCGCTGCGGCGCGGCCCCTCCGGCCGGGAGGAGGGCGAGGGAACGGGGAGGTCCCGCCGTCACCGGGCTTCCCTGTCCCAGCGCCGCGTGCTGCCTGGGGGCGCGCGTGCGCAGCGAGGGGAGCGCGGACCCTCAGGGGTGGCCGGGCCGAGCTCCGTTTAAATTTAAATTTAAATTTAAGTTTCTGCGGTTGGAACAGACGGGGACGTTCACCCTGCTGGTTTCTACTGAGTATTTGGTTTGTTTCTGATACTCCTCAAGAAGGCTGATCCTAGGCAGTTGGCCCAGATGAAGATGAGTTTGAGTGGATGACAGAGGGATCTGATTTAAGCTTCTGAGCTGGTGTGAAAGTTTTGTTCTGTAGTGATGAGGGATGAGCCGAGGAAAGGGAACCTTTCCCCTCTCAGCAGCAGGTGGTTGTCTTTGATAGACTTCAGTGCACAACCCTAATTCCTGACAATTTTCAGGACAGCCTTTGGCTGTTCCTTAGAAGAACAATGCCCTCCTATTTGATAATGCTTTGATTTTTGCTCACAACGTGCTTTTTCACTCTTGGTGATTGAATGTAGCTTTGGTACTGTTAACAATTCACCCAGAACAAAGCCTCCCACCTTCTTGCTTTGAGGTCTGAGTTCTAACTTATCTAATAGCTTTTCTTTCATTTCTGATGGCAACTTTGAATCTTCTCATCGTCGTCAACAGTACCAAGTTAGATGTTCAAGTTGGTCCGTGTAATTGTCAAATGCTTAAGATTTTGCTGTCTTTATATGTCACATTCACCTGCAGTGTCTTGGAGTGTGAACTTTTACCAAAATGTTTTTCTATGTTTTTGTACACTTCCTAACACACGGGAAATCTAATCTTCATGTACAATTTTCTGTTATTACTGTACTTACTTGTCTCTTCATCTTTTTGTCTTACTTCTTTTTGAAGAGTTTGTCTCTACCTTTTTTCCTCCTTCCTACTGTTAAATGTGGAATTACTTTATGTAAATCTCATTTGCTTATCATACTTCTTTAACTTATGACCTGTAGATAGGAGGCTTGTGGAATATCTTTCCTTTTTGCTAGCTTAGTCTTTAAGGTCTGAAGTCCTCCTCAAATAAGTTTTACCAGCTGTTACAAATCACTCACTCGACCTCATTCCTATTTCAGTTCTTCTTTCAAGGCAGCTGTGTTTGATCTTCTTTCCCAGCATTTCAAGTATTCCTTGTCTGTAAATCATGTTAGTCTGTTACCTTTGCCACTGTGGTCACTCCTGATGTGCAGGGAAGTAATCCACAATAATTCCTTTGTTTTTGTCTTTGAAAGATTCCCGTCTCCACAGCAGGGTGGGCAGAAAGCTGTGGCCTTTCTCGTGTGCTCTGAGGAGATACACTGGCTTTATTTCTTGATGTCTGACATACACTGAATTATCTTTGCCTTGGTCAAAGCTACTTCTATAAAAAATATTGAGTATTTTCTGAATTTTGTTTTTGCCTGGGTTCTTTTAAATCATTACACTCCCTTTATGAGGAATAGATGGGACTACCCATGGGAGGCCTGACTACACAGTCCCCTTTTACTCTCTGAAGACAGGTAATTGCGATTTTGGCCACTCTGTTCAATTTGTATTTATTTCATTTAAGTAATCTGCAAAATAGCTGTGATGTTAAGTTGGTCCCTTCAGGAGTATGAAGAAAATAACATTTTATAAAGTGCTCTGACAGCCACCGAAATGCGAAGTGTTATTGGCTTTTTCTGCTTTGCCTCCCTAGTCCATGTGGCTTTCTGCAGCTGGAGATTGTGGTTTGAGGCATTCAGCACTGCCTTCTTCCCACCTTAGAGATGCTTGTAGCACCTTTCACCCACAATGTATCAGTGTGTAACCAGATGTACTGTAAAGACGTCTACAAAAAATTCATGTGCACTGCTAGTCCACAAGAAACAGCAGATGTTTTTATAAAATTTTACTTGTCCCTAAGAGATGTGTATGTGGTGGACATTGAAGTGTTTTGTTTGCCTCCCTTACTGTGTTTCCTGTAAAAAACCCCATAGGGTTTTATTCTGTAAGTTACAAGAGTGAAACAAGAATCAATAGTGCAAAGGATTCTGTCAGGCCAGGAACTGAGGAATTCTGAGAATTTAGGAATACTAAACTCTGTTGTCTTGACTGGATCTTTCTTAAGGCTATAGCCTTTGGTATGTGCTACATTCGGATATTTAAAATATCCTTTTTTCCATCATGGTACTGTGACAAGTTTTAATCTTTTGTGGATCTTGGGTACTTTGGCTTAGCTCTTTTCCTTCCAATTGTTTAATCTCCAATCAGCAGTGCAGTGGGTTCGTGCCTGGCAAGTTGCAGGATGTAAATTTAAAGTGCTTAATCTCTTCTGCAGGTTCTGTTCTTTGGATTTGGGTGGCTCTTCTTCATGCGAAAGCTCTTCAAGGATTATGAGGTGAGAAGGAACCTCTCATTGCAAGTCTGTATCTCAAAAATTACTCCCAATTATAAAAATATTTTTAAAACTGCATTTAGCTGTATTCCTCAATCTGTTCTATTTTATCTGCAGTTACTTTCTTTTTAATTTCCTCTTGTGCTTCTATCTGAAAGACTCCTAGATATCTGAGGAAATGGGTTGTTCTGTGGCCACTGAAAGTTTCCATAGTGTCTACTCTTAAGTAAAAAGCAATATGGAGGAGATGCAGGGGTAATAGAAAACTAAGGAAACTTTTACCTTTTGCTCTAGTAAGCCTGCCTTATATAAATGTGAAATTTTTGAGACAGAGTCAAATCCAGTGGTTAAAATTAAACTCAGCAAGATGTGTCCATTGCAGCTGAATTGGTTGTGAGGATTGGATGGGATAAAAATACCATTCTCTTATCCCTGGTGGGGTTATGAGATGGCTTAAGTGCAAGCCAAATTCAGAGCCCAGCAGTTTTTCTGATGTGGATTTTGTTTTTAAATCTAAGGTTAATATTGAAGAGCTCTCTTAGCGTGAGAGTTTGCCCGCTGGTTTCCAACAGGCTTTTGGTTTCCTCCTAAGCGATGAAGGGCTTGGTGTCTTGAAGCAAGAGACCCAGTTTGGGCCATCATACCTTGTGATTTGTCTTGTTACCTGAGGGATGTCAGGATGCCATTCCATAAATGTAAATACCTGATGTCTCTGGATTGTTCTCTGCATTGCAGGTGCGACAGTATGTCGTCCAGGTGATCTTCTCCGTGACTTTTGCCTTCTCCTGTACCATGTTTGAACTCATCATCTTTGAGATTTTGGGGGTACTGAACAGCAGGTGAGTCTGGGAGCCCACTGGGAACTGGCCTACCTTGTGTTCTACAGCATCTTCACCCTAACTTCTAAATTGATGGATTAGTCCTGGATTGGGGAAATTATGTGAGAAAACTGTCAATGTCAGCAGCTCAATGAAGATGTTTGTGCAGCAGCATTTGTTTATTTGACGGAACATGGGACTAGAAGCCATAAGCTTCCAATTTTCCATGCAATTGCTATTAACAATTGGTCTAGGTCCTCAGGGCACGGCTTTAGCCTTTCACTTTCTCCATTTGTGAAGTTAAAAGAAACGATTTCTTTTATGGGAGTATTGTAAAGCTTCAGATCATGCTAAGAGCACTTTTTAGATGCTCAGGACTACAGAAACTTCAAGGACGAGTTTTTCTATGGTCAGAGCAGTGAATAAGATGTGGAGCTAATTGTGGAGTGAAAGCTATGTCTGTAACAATACAGGATTTGTGAGTGAAAGGTGAATCCTCCCTTGACAATAGGGTGAGGACTTCCACATAAAGGGGATGTTAAAAACTGCTTTGGAAGTCAGTTGGAAAGAGAAGGTAGAACAGTAAGGTGTAGAGGCTAAGTTGGGTTTCTTCTTATTCTGTCTCATCATACAAGTTTGAGAGAGCAGTCAAAGGGGTTGAAAGGCAAGAAGTACAGAACTGATGAAAGGTAATGTTCTGTATGTTATTAATATGTGGGGCTGGTAGCCAGAGAGCTCACTAATGAGAATGCTTTTATAAGCTTCAGTAAAGGGCTAGACTTCAGTATAGATGAAATGTTTGCTTCTGAATTAGGAAGAAGTGACAAGGATCCTCATAATTTCTTCTTCCCTGAAGATAAACAGGATATGAGTTAATATTGGGAATGGGACATATATTTTTCTGTTCAAGTGAAGTGAAAAATCTGTTCAGGCAAGATGAGTCTCACCTGCATTTGACTACGCTCATTTGGTCAGAGGAGTATTGATCATGTTGATCTATACATGTATTTATAAAACCTTGCTTTGCAAAATCTTGCAGATGAGACAAGTCACTCTGAAGTCAAATATGCTGAATTGTCAATGTTAAATATTTTCAGTCATTTTAATATGAATTAGCTCTTTTTTGACTCATCAGTTCATTAGGAAGTTAATTGCTGCTTATACTTAGTGTTGGTTTACTGTTCAACTGGATGAGCAGTCAATCGCATGAATCATGCTGCAAGTGGCATTACTCACCATAGAAAATACAGTGTTTGATGAAATACCCAGCATGGTTTTCTGGATAGTTGTTTAGTTTGAAATACATATTCTTGCCCTCTGTATTTAAAAATCAAACAAAAACCTAAACCAAACAATCCCCCTTCCCCAACCCTAATAAAAACAAAAAAGCCCAGAATGTTCTATATGCTAGGCCAATATTATTCAGGGCTTGATGTAGTTGAAAAGATTTTATTGACTGCAGTTTCCTGTGAGAAATTTGTTGTATTATGATACTGTGCTAATCAGAATTTTGGCTTTATTTCAGCTCTCGATATTTTCACTGGAAGCTGAACCTTTGTGTCATTTTGCTCATCCTGGTCTTCATGGTGCCCTTCTACATTGGTTACTTTGTTGTGAGCAATATCAGATTATGTGAGTACGTGGTTTGTGGCAGGGGAGCTGCTAATTTGAGGCTAGGTATGCAAATGAGAAATAATTTCGGTCCCTATCCTCATAAACTCCCTCCTTCCCCTGGCTTTTTTCTGGCTAGGTAACTTCTCTTTGGAACTTTATGCTTTAGCATGAACCATTCATTGAACAGTCAGGAAATGCTTTACGTGACCCCAGCAAATGCCCCTTTTCTTCATGGGTTTCAACAAGGTTGAGCACTTTAGAGTAATATCATTGGGATTTGTTCCATTGCAATTTTAAGCTTGCAGCCAAACTCTGCTACCCTTGGCAAGGCTGTGTTATTCTGCTAGGGGGCAAACGAAATGAGGCAGAGAAGCTCAATAAATCACTCCTGAAGCAGAAAAGCTCAATAAATTACTTTTGCTTTTTTTGTTTCTACTGTCTGCATGAGGCCTCCTCCATGTGCTAATGGACACTTAACCCTTGAGCTGTTGGTATTCATCGCTCTTTTGTGTGAAGCTTAGGCAGGGAGGTTGGGAATATTAAATGTGCAGTTTTGCCAATGAGGATGAAGCATTTAGGATTCATGTTCAAGGCCACACAAGAAAGAAGCAGTGAAGTGGTCCCATGTGAACACTGGAGCCCTGTGGGAAGACGCCCAAGTGCATCCCTGCAGGAGCTCTCACAAGTGGTGCTCTCTCAGCTGGCTGCATCTGTGGGAGGTGCAGGGGTGCACACTGCGAGCTGTAGCTCTGTCAGGTGACACCTGCTTCGGCCACCTGTGTTCAAAGTAGCATTTAGATCAACGTAGAAATTTTGCAAGCTATAAAAAGCCCTAAAGGAAGAAACTATTTTAAACACTCCCTTTTTCTTCTCAATTAGTGCACAGACAGAAACTCCTTTTTGCGTGTGTTCTGTGGTTGACATTTATGTATTTCTTCTGGAAGCTGGGGGATCCATTTCCTATCCTCAGCCCAAAACATGGTGAGTTTCATTTTCTTGCTGATTTCTTCCCTCCTGCAAATAGGCTTTGTTATTTCACGTTTTATTTTGGAGCTGTTATTATCTCAGCTCTACAGTTGGAACTGTAGAAAGTAGTTCCTGCAACTGAGGGTCTGCTCTGCTTTGAAATCTGCAATGTGAAGGTTGTTAGACTGACAGAAATGGGTGGATACACCTGGATTATTTGCATTAGTTTTCTTTGAGAACCACAGGAAAACTTGGAAGTAAGTCCTAACTGAACCTAGACTATGTAAGATTATGGTGTGCTTTTGAGGACACACAATCTTCATCACCACAAAAAGTCGATCACAGTTTTTATTCACTTCTTTCTATTGTGGAGACTAAACCTAGTTTATTTAAGAAGTGGATTAACAATCCCTCCTTCATCTGACTTTTTTCAGTCAGGTTATTTCTTGTGACTGAAATCAGATGAGTTTAGCATGAATGGCTGCCCAGCTGACAAAACACAGCATTGTGCCTAAACACCAGCGCTGCACAGACTGTAGCCAGCAACAGGCCTGGCAGTTGTGCTGGCTTTGGTACAGATTCCTGCACTGCCAGAGCTGTTTGTGTGCAGAATTAGCTTGGGTATCTCTGTTGTGGTCATGGAACCAAGACTATTGACAGTGTGAAGATCCTGTGTGCTCTTGGGCTACTTTGGGTCCAGCAGAGTTTGTTAGCATGTGCCTGGCTGTGCTGAATCCTTGAGGCACCTCAGTGTGTCTGAGGATTAGAACACTGTTAGAACCAGATTATTTGTCAGATGTGTTACCTGTGTAACTCACATTGCCCTTATGTTTCCCCTGCACTGGAAAATTGTTTGGCTATTGTTCCCAACAGGTAAAATTCAGTCAGTTTCACTGAAATTGGTGAATATGTCTGTCTGCATACACAATGCTCAGTTTAGTCCTGTTCTGTAGGAAGCTGCTTGACTCTGTACTCACTTCTGTGAGAAGCTGAAGAATACTAACTGCTGTAGGGCCTGCTCACCCTTTCATCTGTGATCCTAAAACTTTCCTAAGAGAAAATGTGCGTCTGTGGTTTGTAATTATGTCATTTGCCTCTGAAATATAGCGGTTGATGTATAGTGCAGATCGGTCTTCTTGGTGTTCCACTGGCAAGCAAAACGTATCCACTGTGAGCTGCAGAAGGTGTTTGAGTTGGCAGAATGGAATAACCCAGTGGGAACTTAGCCATGGGGTTTGGATAATCCTCTTCAGGTTACCAAAAAGGTTCTGGGAGGCTGTGTAACACCTGCAGATTTTCAGAACTGGTAGTGGGGTGTTTTCAGTTTTTAGCTCGTGCTTTACAGGGTGTGATACCTCTACTTAAGACTTTTACAGTGTCTTATCCTACCAGGTGTGGACATAAGGTTAGAGCAAAGGATTGTACATGTTTATTGCCTGCTGTATTGTTGGGGTGCTGCTGTCCTGCGTGTACAGACGAGGCTGCTGTGGGTTTCATCAGGGAGTGGTGACCCAGTTTGGGCAGGTGGGGATGGGGATGACAGGGTCCTGCAGCTGGGAAGTGCGCCATTGATCAAAGGCTCCCCTGGACTGCAGCTTATTTAACAAACCTGAGTGTGGGAGCTCATAGTAGAAGGAAGGTTATGCTTAATGGCACATCAGTATTTTAATAAAGCTCTTATCTTTATCTGAGTTGGTGGAACATTTATTCAGTTCGTGATCTGGTCACAAGAGGGTTGCTGTGAGTTTCATGGGGAAACATTGCGCCAGCCAGTGGAATGTCATGGCGTTTTGAAGGCACCTCTGTTCTAGGTGCTGCAGTCTGACAGTGTGTGGGGCAAAAGGCCAGTGTATTGTAGCACATTCTGTAGCTCCTGTAAATCTCTGTGCAGCTGCACATGACTGGGTGTCTCGGTTTCCCTTTGTGAAGTCTCTTTGCCTTGTTTTCATCATTTATTCCACTTCTCTGAAGCATGAAATGTGGCCTGGCTCTCGGCCATCTCAGCTTTGCAATCTTGTAAGCTCCAAATGTGCTGTGTGTGGCAGCTGCTCTATAACCAGCTCCCTAAAAAGTGACTGGTGTTTACTACACATGGCACTGTGTCCTGGGAAGACAGGTTGAGGTCTGTGTTTAAGAATTAATGCAGCTTCAGTGCTTGGTGATGGCTACAGCACAGGCCTGATGTTCATGTTGAATTACACGTTTTAGAGTCCACTTGGTGCTCAGGTGGAAGACCTTGTTGGTGGTTACCTCCACAAGATGTTTGTGTCAACCAGATGAATACTGAACATCCAGGAGCAGCTTAAGCTTCCCAACTCCACTGTCCTACAAGCACAATTGTATCTGATCTGGAGGGTTCTGTTCTAATGGGATAGGGGTTGCTCTCTATGGTTCAGACATTTTTAGGCCCGTTTACTAGGACCAACTGGTTTGGTAATAATTGCTGATAATTGCAGAAGTGTCTTTATGAAAGATGCCTCCTGTCTAAGTGCCTGGTGGATGATCTGTGTTCCCGCCTCAGCAAGTGGCAAACATATTTTATTAGTTTGGAGCTAAAACATTAACATTTAGTCCTCTCCTCATATCCATATATCTATCTTAACTTCCTTCATAGTTGGAGTTCCCCATCCCTGTTTCTAAGCATGGTAATGTGATTTCTGAGGGAGACTTCCCACCCCTTTCTTTTCCTAGTCCCTGTCTGTCCTTCCTGTTACCTGTGGTCATTGCAGTGGAAAGGCAGATGAATTAAGCAGCTCTGTGTTGTGCTAGGAAGGCATCAAGTATGGAGCAAAGTGAAGACAGCAAGGTTGCTGATGCCATGTTTTTCCCTCCCTCAGGAATCCTGTCTATAGAACAGCTCATCAGCCGCGTTGGTGTGATTGGGGTGACACTCATGGCTTTACTGTCAGGATTTGGGGCTGTCAACTGTCCATACACTTACATGTCCTACTTTCTCAGGTAACTGCAGCCTTGTGAAATACTTGTCCAGCTTCTTGAGGTTATTTTTCTGCTTTTCCTGTGGCATTGTTTCAAGTTTTTTTGTTACTTTTTTTCTGAATCCAACTATTGTCGTGTCTGTGTGCTAGAACCATTTCCACTGCCGCTGCATATTCTCCTTATACGGGCTTTTCTCTTTGTCTCATGGTCATTTGCAGATCTCCTCTGAAATGGGATAGCAGGCCTAATTGGGGGTCTTTATTTTGCAGGAATGTGACAGATGCAGATATTCTGGCTCTGGAGCGACGACTCCTTCAGACTATGGACATGATTGTCAGCAAGAAAAAAAGGTGAGAGGACTACAGTAGCATGAAATTATCTATCTCAAGGATTTTCAGTCAGTTTGGTATAAGATGGTTCTTGAAGTAGTGTAAGATGGTTTTTGAAATCTGAATTGGGTTGAGCTGTGTGGTGTTTTGTGCTGACCTGATACATGACCTTTTTAACACTAAGTAGTGCCCTTTGTGTCTGCAGTGGCACAGATTAGGCTTGCAAGACCATTTGTAACTCTCTGCCGGCAGCATAACTAATCTGTGGGATGGGCACCTTTCTCTCCTGCCAAGTCAGTGACCCTTAGGCCACTGTAGCTGGCTCTTACTGGTGATTTCAGGACGGAAAGTGGTTTGTACATACGGTGGATCCTGGTCAAAGTTGAAGTAGGGTAGTGAGCTGGTGTGGACACAACTATATTCTTGAAAGGTTTTTGTTGGTTAAGTTTTCAGAATTGCTAAACATTGCTAATGTGGATATACTGTAGTACACAGGCTTGCCCTCAGAACTCTGCTGGCGTTGGTTTAGCTTATTCCATGTACCTCAAGCTAAAATAACTATTTTCAGAAACAATGTCATTTCATTTACACTGAAAAGATTTTTGTCTACAGTTACAAATTATATATTTCATGTCTTGCTAATAAATAGTGCAGAAGAAATCCAGTTACTGGAGTCACTTCAAAGGTTTGACTTTCTGACACTGAATTCTCACAGCAGTCTCTCAAACTCTACTTTTGGAGTTTTAATGTTTAAATGGCACCTTTTAACTTGTGCAGGGAAGCTTTTAGATGGTCTAACCTTGCCAAGTTTATCGCCATGTATGTATCTGCTGATGAGTATTAGCTGATGGAAGTGTAGTTAAAGCATAACCTCCTTCCCCTTTGAAAATGTTAAGTGGTGAACGACTGCTAACTGTGTTTGTGGTCATGTGTGAGATGGTAAGTAGTGAGAGAATTTAATTACTCCGGTTTAGTTGATTTAATTGGCTGGAAACACACTAAAAGACTGGCTTTGGAGTTAAAAGATGTTGTGTAGTGCTGTTTCTGACTCTGATCTTTTGTTTTGTACAGTGTTTTTGGACCTCTGGCCAAGGGAGAGTGATGTTGGGGTATAAGTAAGGATGCCAGAGGCTTGTAGCTAACTAGCACTGTCCTGCCTTCCTATGGCAAGGAAATCTTCTAAATATAGCAACTTCCTAACCATTATGAAGAGCCGTGTATTAATCACTTGGGAATTATAATGAAGCTCATGTATATGTGTTTAGAAAAAACCCAACAAAAATTCCCCAAATAAACTGCAAAACTACAGAGTCTCAGAACTGTGCAAGAAATAGCAGAAGCTTGAGTTCTGTAGATTCTCTTCTCTTTTTTGCTTTGATAGGGAGCAGTGGCTCACATGATTGGACTATTTGCTCATATAAAGCAGAATTTGAAAAGTTAGATATGTGTCAGTCCAAATGCAATCCAAATAATTGGCAGAACAAGTGGGAATAGCAGTATTTTCCAGCGTAGGGCAAATGCTACAGTTCCATAAATTGTCAGGGACTTGCTGGCCACCTCCTCAGTAGTACTGATAGCTCAGAATTTATCAGTGAGCACAAGAGTTATAAGGCCACAGAACAAAAAAAAGCTTTTTATTTTCTTTGCTGATCCTGACGTTTCTTCTCATGCCAACCCTTATTCATGCTGGCTTCTTAGTCAGTAGGAGACAGTTGGTGAAAGTTGTTTTCCCTGATGGTTTTTGCACAGGAATCACTTTCCTCTCCCTCCTGAGTACAATCAAGTAAAGACTTACGGAAACTCACCTCTGAGGCTGTCAGGTTCTTTATACTCATCCTTGCAGGTGTGACATAACTAAGCCTCAGGTTTGAAATGCCAGCATTCTGTGATGACATTGCTTCGTTTGGATCACGTTAGAGAGAGATCAGCTGATGTGACACACAAATAGCACACCACATCATTCCCAATCTACACAAACAGAGTGTGTGGGATTTGCCTGTGGATCCTTTCTGTGAGGTCTCCAGCACTACTGGCCACTGTGTGTATACAGAGATTACTGTCACTTCTCAAAAGGAAAGATTTGCCTTTGTGTATCTATAGCCTTGTGCTTCACCTTGAATTGCTGCATTTTTGCTGCAGCGCTGTGGATCATTTGGGATGGAGCATGTTCCCGCGTACTAGGAAGGAAGCAAGGATTAAAAATGCATTTCTTACATTTGGCAGCTATCAGGATTCTAAGATCTCTGTTATTTGTAGTCTGTGGCTGTATGTGCTTTTTGGTGTATGTATGTGGGGTGCCTCAAGGGTATTTCTTTTGCTGATGTGAAAGAGGAATGATGGAATGATTTTTTAAAGTTTTTTTCTATTACACTGCTTATCTATGACATTGGAGAGGGCTTGGTGCCAAATGTAGCAATGCTGGCTGCAGCTACAGGAAAGGGACTAAACACCACAGAATCATGGATCATCCTGAGAATCCTGTGAATAGTTTTCAGTTTAGGAATGGATAACTTGCTCACAAATGTCAGTGGGGGGAAATACGAGGGAACGAGACCAGAAGCCAACACTGCTTGTGGGGATTATGCCTTGGTGCACTGGGGAGTGTGAAGGACAATACACAGCTGCTGCTGGATTGTTGGAATTAACTTCAGGAGCCATGTTCAGATCGCCTGAAGCATCCAGTGGTTCAGTCCAAAAACGGATTTGTGTGTTTCTGCTTCATAACAGCTAGTCATGCAGGCCAGCAGTGCATGACAGCATATCAGAGAGTGCACTGCACACCATCCAGAGCTCACAGCTCCATGGAAAAGGCGGATGTGCCACGATAAAGAAGATGTGTCCAAGGGGAGAGAGGAGCATGAGAAGTCTTGCAGGTCCTGAGCTTGAGATAACATGGTCATGTGCTTGAGGAAAGGAAAGCAGCTAATCATATGACAGAGAAATCTATTTGAATTCTTATTTTTAACTGAGTTTAATTAAACCCCTTTAGGATTGAAACGGGATCCTGAATGGAAGACTTGGGAAGTGTCTCATTGAATCTCACTTGATTAGGTCTGGGCTCTACTCCAGAGCTAATCAGGGTAATTTCATGTAGCGAGATTGGTGTTTAGGGGAAGAAAAAAGTCATCTGTTTTCAGCAAATTTATTTTAACAGCATCTTCTAAGAAATGGGTGGATTTTTTTTTTCTTTTTTCTTGTTTTGATTTTTCATAAAAACATTTTATTCCTAAGGACTTGTGTTTTCTGTTCTTTCAGGATAGCAGTGGCTCACAGGACAATGTTCCAGAGAGGAGAGGTGCATAACAAACCCACTGGCTTCTGGGGAATGATAAAAAGTGTTACAACATCTGTTCCTGGCAGTGAAAGTATCCTTCATCTGCATGCTAGCGCTTGCCCTGGGAGGTGGATCCAGCGTGGTTTGTTTTGAAAGGTAGAGTGTTAGTTGGGACTGTTAGAAAGCATTTGTGTTTCAACACATTACAAGCCTCATGTCTCCTGGGGAGTTTGTTCTCTAGCACTGTCTGACCTTTTACCCTGGCCTTGGGCACAGTTTTGCTGTGACACAGGTAGAAGTTTTATGTTTCTGCCCTGCTCTATAAATGTAAAGTGGCATCACCATGACTGAGATGCACAGCAGATCAGGGAACAGACGTGCACACTCAGCACAGAATCATAGAAGGGTTTGGGTTGGAAGGGACCTTAAAGATCATCCAGTTTCAACCTTCCCTGCAGAAGGAATCTGTTGGGAATGACAAGGGTCTGTACTACTCTAACAGAGTTGCTTACCAACGATTTCTGTCAGACCCCTTGAAGTGTGCCTTTTGCGTAGTTAAGGCTGAGGAATTTTCTTTTTCTCCTTTCCCACTAGCTGCTAAAATAAGAATTTGGCTATTTGACAGATTCTTCATAGTAATCACTAATCTCCTGCAGCAGTTACTCAGCAATTTTGTTTATGAAGATGATCTGAGATGACATATTGTGAGATGCACTTCAGTGGCAAGGGACACTGATCAAAGTGGAGTGCTGCGGTGTGTTCCATGGGGGCACTGAGCATCCGTCCGCGGTTCTAGGGGCTGTCCAGGCTGCTCCAAGGCATGGGTGGGCTGGCGAAGTTCCTGTAGGGGTTCACCCAACCCACCGATGGTCCAGGCACACCGAAGAAGGAGAGACAAGGCAGAGGGGCTTTCCCAGATGGTTTATTCGGCACTGGATTGTGCCGGGGAAGCACTGGCACAGCTTGTTACAGATACATAAATACCAACACGAGGGGGCAGGGGGAGGGTACAACATCCAATAGGGGAGGGGTGCTAGGTTTGAATTTGGCGGGATTTGTGTAGGATTACGCAATACAGAGCCCTCCGTGGGGTGGAGAACCGATACCAAGGAGGGGCAAAGGGACATAGCAGAGCCTGGCCATGAGACAGACCGAAACTGGCCAGAGCATACCACAACATATCCTCCGTTTTTATTTATTAAAGAAAGCTGACAGCGTTTTTGTCTCTTTCACGTGTTGAACTGGTCAGCTGCTTGGACGAGTTCTTCCTTCTTTGCCCAGTCTAGCTGTGGTGCCAATTCGGGTAAACTGTCCTTGTGCGGTGGAGTGGCAGCTTCATTCATGTCAGCATGTGGAGGTTTCATGCGTTTCTTGCTTGGTTTCTTGAGGTTTTTATTTGGGAGCCCGGCTGGTGGCTGCAGCAGCATCCCT
>VYZT01034752.1:51857-67063 GCA_013400735.1 Pomatostomus ruficeps
GGGGGGGGCCCGCGGGTCGGGCAGCTCGGGGAGGGGAGGGGACATAGCAGAGCCTGGCCATGAGATAGACCAAAACTGGCCAGAGCACACCGCAACAGTGGATCAACAGTTTTTGAGAGCTCTGGTTCTAGTCTGTGATGTGTTCTCCAGGCAGAGAAATAAAGAGTTTGTTGCATGACTGCCTAAATACTGTGTCCTGCTTACCTCCTTAAACTGGAGTAGTGTTCACCACGTACACCCTTGAGATTTCTTTGGTGCTGTGTTAATGAGGAACATGAAGACTGAATGAAAAACTGATCTGGATAAAAAAGAGACCAGCCCATTTGATGTGGCCCTTGGGCTGAAGGTGGGGAATGTTTTGTTTTTAATTAAGACTTTGTGATGTGTTCTAGCCTTGACTATGCTGGTTTGCCAGATCTGTCCCTTATCCAGCAAGAAGTGGATGCCCTGGAAGAGTTGAGTCGGCAGCTTTTCCTGGAAACTGCTGATTTGCATGCAACAAAGGTACACAGCAAATAACTGCCCAGATGGGTGTTGGGAGGTTGGAGTAGTTTGAAAGAGAACATCAGTTATGAGAATTTGAAACCTGTTCAATAGGTAAATGGTGAAATGCTGTAATGCAGTGGAGTCAGGATCTGTTTGTTTAACTTCAGGGTTAGATGACAGTTCCCTTCCAGTTCAGATCCATCTTTGAGTCTGCCCCATGGCCCTATAACCATTCACAAGCTTATGAATTAACACTTAGAAGTTCAGAAACATTTGAATTAACAGATGTAGAAAGGTAGGGCTGTACTTCCTACTGTTGGTGCTCCATTATAATTTTATGTTATGGGTGATTTTGAAAATGACATAGTTTTTTATGTTCTACTCCCTCTCCCTCTTTTTATATTTCCAGGAGAGAATAGAGTATTCCAAAACTTTCCAGGGAAAATACTTTAACTTTCTGGGTTATTTTTTCTCCATCTATTGTGTCTGGAAAATCTTCATGGTATGTAAATGTTTTATTGCATTTTCTGTGGATGTATGCAAATATCATACCCTGCATGGAGTATGCTATGCATGCAGTTAATTAAATAGTGCTCTAGTTTCTTTAAAATGCAGAAGTTCTGAAAGAAACTGGCCCTTGGTTGAAATAAAGCTCTGAATCTGTTTTTTTCTGTACAGCATTAGACCAGTAATTCTTACATGCTGTATATGGATGTGTTTTGTGCCTTCTTAGACAGTCTGAGTGCCCCCTGCCCTTTCCTTGGTGGTGCAATAGAAGAGTCATGCATGAGCCTCACCTGTGAGAGTGAGAAATGCTTTTTTGCCTTTTTGCTTGAATGTAAATCCATTTCTCTTTTAGGCAACCATCAATATTGTATTTGACCGTGTGGGGAAGACTGATCCAGTCACAAGAGGAATTGAGATCACTGTAAATTACCTGGGAATCCAGTTTGATGTGAGCCTTTATTAATTCTTACAGTCTTTTCAGCAATTCATATCTTATCTAAATAAAATCATCCTGCTGCTAGGAAAGCAAGTGAGAAACCCTGAGAATGTGGCTTTGGCTTTTGACTTACTGAGGAGGAAGGGAAAATGCACCATGAATGTTGCTTTCACACTGATTTAATGCTGAGATGGTGATGTGGTCTTGCCAGAGAGGCAGTGATTTGTTTTTTTTTGTTTTGGAGAAATGGAAGCACTTTAGACAACCTGCTTAGATTAATACATTCGGCTACAGAGTAATTTTGATTGCTTATGCAAATAGGTGTTCTGTCATTTACACTTCTAAAATACATCCCTGTGAAAATGGGGGTTTTTGTGATTGGTGTAAGCTAAATCTCTTTCTTGTGTGTTTGGAGTAAGCAGTTGCTAATAGATTTTCTGAAAATGTCTGTTAAATAAACCTGTCTACAATAGGTATCTGTACAATTAGGAGAGACAAAGACCCTGAAGAATTGGCAGCTATACAGTGTGGTGTAAATGAAGTTAAAGTTTTAACTGTGTTCTTCTTGTTGATACAGGTCAAATTCTGGTCTCAGCACATTTCCTTTATTCTTGTTGGAATAATCATTGTTACCTCTATTAGAGGGTTGTTAATCACACTTACAAAGGTAAGAACCAGGACTCTTAAGTGGTTTTAGACAGAGAAATTCATTATCAGATCTTTACCTTGAGATGGAACAAGTACTGTGTAAACTTTCTATATGCATTTATGTTTAAATGTCTGAATATAAATTCTTGCAGAGGGAGGAAGGTGGGAAAAATGTATGGTTTTGATTGGGTTTTTTAAGATGAAAAAGTATTGAATGGTATGTACCTTTCATGCTGTCCTAAGGCACATCAGACTTCCCTGACTGCTTACTTTCAATGTTTTTGGGTGTTTTTTCCTAGTTCTTCTATGCCATTTCCAGCAGCAAGTCCTCCAACGTTATTGTTCTGCTATTAGCACAGATCATGGTGAGTATGGGGAGCTGTGGGCACACCCGTGTGTGTTTGTGCACGCACATCTTGTGTGTGTTTAAACACATAACAGCATCTCTCTGTGCTGACCCCTGTTAGCCACAGAGCCTGTGGTGAGACAATGACTCTGTCCCTGTTCTAACTTCCAGGGAATGTACTTTGTGTCATCAGTGCTCCTGATCCGCATGAGCATGCCCCCGGAGTACCGCACCATCATCACAGAAGTCCTGGGCGAGCTCCAGTTCAACTTCTATCACCGCTGGTTTGATGTGATATTCCTCGTTAGCGCCCTCTCCAGCATCCTCTTTCTCTATTTAGCACACAAGCAAGCCCCAGAAAAGCACATGGCCCTCTGAGGCAGAACTGCAGCCATGCACTGCTCTCTGTCCTGTCAGCTGCACTGCCGCAAATCCTGTGGACTGCAGACCTTGGAAAGACAAGACTGCTCTGTGTGTTCTGGCTCTGTGAACCTCCACACGTGTCATCATCAAGCTCCGTGGCTCACTTTGTTAAGTGCCACAGCTGGAAGGGAAGGGGGTGTGTGTATTGAACTTGAAACAGTTCATTGCCAAGCAATAAAAGCAGTCCTGGACACGCCACGATCCAGGGGCATCGGAACTTGTGTGGTAGGCTGGATGAGGGAACACCTCCTACTGTCGGAACAACATCTTCATGGAAGGCACCAAGAAATGTGATTTTTCTTTTGAAAATCAACTTGTAATTGGGATTTGGAGGACAGCAATTCTGGAATTGAATGTTTGAGTCTGTGGAATTAAATAAGCTTTTGTAATATGCAAGCATCACAGTTGTTTTTTGTCAGTCCCAAAGATTTGGTTGGATTTGAGCTGGAAGGTGGTTAGGATTTGCTGTCTGGCAGAAGTGGAGTGCAGAAAACTTCATTTCTGTATGTAGTGTGTGCTGGTGTGTAATCACTAGTACCTGCTGTCCTTAGGAACTGGAGATTTGTATTCTCTGAGTGTCAGCTTTCTCTCCCTGCGTAAGTGGAACTGAGGTTTTGGGTTTCTCTTTGCTAGAGTTGAGTGTGAAGTCGAAGACCACTGACATACCTCGTTTACATTGTATGTTACAAATTTTATTCCTGTGACTTGTAGGTTCCCATGGCCACTCTCTGAGGCTTTGTTTGTTTTATAATTGTTCTGGAACATAAATTGTAGGTGGTGAGAGGAAGACCTGGAGGGGGGAAATAACCACTCTAAACGATTTATTTCTGTATTGTCTTTGGTGTACAGCAAGAAGGCAAAGTATATAGCAGCTCTATTACAGAACTATTTATGCCACATTTGAGGCAATGTGGTGGTGACATGGGGTTAAACAAATGTGCATAACTGAATTTTGTGCACTTTTCTAATCACCATGATCCACAGCTGTATGCAGAGGAGAGGGAATAGTGATTAAACATCTTGAGTTGTGAATTACAAAGCTTAATGCTTGAAAGAAATTTCTGCAATGTTAGCAGGAAAAAGGATGGTAATGCACAGAGTACCTGGGTTTAGGCCATTTCAGAGAGTTACAGTGCTGTAAGCAAAGAGATGCCACAGAGATTGAGTCGATGGACTTGGACTGGGAGAGAGCTGCCTTTCCTGAGAGATGGGGAGAAATCAGTTGCTCTTTATTAAGAGCTTATCCATAAGAGGTGCTTAAGGATCTTTAAAACATTTCCGCCTTCTGCAGCAGGACACTCTAAGTTGCAGTTCTTTAAGCTTTTTCAGGAGTGACTGAGTGCCCACTTCACAAGGTAGAAAGCCAGTGGAGCAAAATTGCAGTGTGTTAAATGGATGCAGGTTACACCGAAGTGTTTATTGCAGTAAGGGTTTGCAGTCCTTTATGGCTCTGGCACTCTGTGGAACAGCCAAGTTCTGAGAGGTGGAATAGCAAAGAAGAACTGAAGAAAAGGTTTGGAAGGTTTCTTTTTTGTTGTAGTTGGCATAGTTTTGTCTCCTCACAACTTTGTGTCATCGCTGCTGTTGTCACCGTCAGCTCTTGTGGAGGCAGCTGATTGTGAGGAGGAGGATGAGTCCGCCTGCAGAGAAGTAACAAACACCTTGTGATATTTTCAGTTTGTAAACACGTGTGATAGTCTGCACTAATCACACATTTGTTTAGATGGCAGAATGAGCCAACAAATACCGTTTTTGTTGTTCAAGGGCTTTTTTGATTAAGTACATTTTGAGAGAAATTTGTTCAATAGAGGGTTCCTGTTGTTGAATTCCCACGTCTGCTCAATTTGAACAAAAAAATAGTGCTAACGTCAGATCGGCAAAATGCAGCTTGGGGACTAAGAAATTCTTGAAAAACCTTGTAGCTGGACACTGGCAGACAGGGCTAATGAAAAATAAATGGGAAACAGTATTGATCTTATCCTTCCTTGTCTGTCTCTTTTGCATGATCAGAAAATAAGCATTTTAATATTTAAGGCTGATCACACGGTTAGAAGTGTTTCAAAAAGTAATACCTTCCTGCTTTTCCGACTTTAGCCATGCTTTGGATTCTTTCTAGTGGCGTGGAGTAAAATAATTGCAAATCAGCACATTGCCTAGAAAATATCATAATTTATCAGTTGCTGTTCCTTCTCCAGAATGATCCATTTTGAAATATTTAATGTGGTTTTCACAAACGTGTATGTTTTTGGGTGTATTTAAGCACTTTTCCCTGTACTTCTACAATTGTATTGCCTGTTTTCCATCATCATTAGGGATTACTGTATTTGGATTATCTTGTTCCATAAAATCTCTTGTATGTGCATTCTTTGTGTGATTTAATCTTGTGTTAAAGATACCTCTGTTACATGGGAAGAGTTGTTTGTGATAATTAGCAACTTTTCTTTTAATAACTTGCAAAAATCAAGGCTTAAGTTAACAATCCTAGGTCTGGAAAACTTACTACCTGAAAAAAAGTTCTTTTCCTATCCCCTGTGTGATCCCTCAGCATCTGCCTGATGCAGGATTACTCACCCTTTCCCTTGGCTCAGGTGAGTTCCTCTCTGGCTCTGATGGATGGTTTTCTGTGCAAGCAGGAGCCTCAGAAGGGTCTGGCTCTGCCATGGAGGCTGTGATGGGAATGTTCTGGCCTTGGAAGTACCTGTAAGCATCTCTGCTGCACACTAGCAGTGTCAGTCTGTCCCCACTGCTCTGGATCCTTGCCACCACTTTGTCATAGGAGTCGTTGGTCACGTTCACTCCATTCACTTCCACCAAGAAGTCATCGTTTTCCACACCTGCTCTGCCAGCTGGCCCCTGGCTCTGTACCTGCAGAGTTCAAAGCAGGATATTGCCATTAAACTTGGGAAGATGCATTAACAGCGGGGGGTTAGCTGTGTGACTGCTTTCCCTAGAGGATGGTGAAATAAGCATGGGGAAGGGTAGATTTGTGGGGCAGGCAGGAACTGGGACAGGCAATGGGCCCAGACATAATAAACATGGAGCCCATCAGTTTGAGATTTTAAGATGCATCTTGATCTTGATAGACTTACATCATAGGAATGTGGCATGGTAGGACCATGAAGACAGGTAGAAAAACAGTTTTCTAACTATTTGCAGGTCTCTGTCCAATAACTTCAAAGTTTAGTATGTTTCACAGATCCCTTAGTAATGAGTGGAACCCCTCCTCTCAAGAAAGCTGAAGTTACAGATGTAATTTGGGACAGCAGGAGTTTGACTTTTACCAGCTGTGGAATTCAGAGAAGGTGGGTAAAATAGGTCAAAGATGTCTCTTCTATAATTAAGCTGTTCTACAGTAAAAACCAATTCTGTATAAAACACTAATCTGAGTGTGTAAGACTCATGAATAAAAGCAACAATTACGTGAAAGCTAAATTCTCCTTCCCTCTAGATGTCTAACAGAATGAGGAATGTTTTCTGGTGCTCATTTTTTATCTTGGGCCAACAATGTCAATCTGACTTAATTCTAGCTCTTAATCTGAGAGCACTGGAGAAGAGACTTCTGTGGCTTTTCTTGTGTGTGTTTGCAGGGTGGAAGGGAGGAAGCTGTCCAACAGACAGAGCTTCTCCTTGCTCCTCATTTTTCATCAGTACCTCATTGATGAACAATCCAGGCTTGTTCTTGATCATGTTTAAACTGAAGCCAAATCCATTAGGTCCTTTCACCATCTTGCAGATCCTTGGCTTGTGGTTCACTTTCTGCTCAGTGTGCAGCTCCACTCTTTCCTCCATTTTAGCTGGAGTTGGATCCTGTGCTTTGTAGTAGTATGAGAAAGGGGAAATCTGAGTCTGAAAAAAAGTGACAAAACTACATTAAAATAAAAACTTCTGTTGTAAAATCTGTTTCCGGCTCTCATGCTCAACATATTTTGAAACTTTGTTAAGACTCAGACTTGAACTGCAGTGTAGAACTTTTCCCTGTTCTGGCTAAGTGGAAAACTACAGTGTTGATCTATGTGAGAAGGAAATTTTGTCTTCCGTAAATGGTTACACAGCCATGTAGCTCTGAATTAGCTCTCTTAACAGCAAACCTTAACCTTTTTTGTAATGTGTTTGAATTTAGAATTGTTCCAGTAGTGCCTATAAAAATCAAGAAGAGGCCAAAGATTTGGGTGTTTAGTGACTTTCTGTACAAGTGTAAGTAGAGTTGCTGGAATACAAATGGATCTTAGACATTTCCTGCAAATTGAAAGAGTGTCAGAGCAGATTGGCTGTCTCATTGTGATCAATTATCAACTCCTAGCAGTAGTTTGCATTTTCTTACCAGTTTGTACATGCTGTCAGTTTCCTTGTCCACCACCAACAGGGAGGTTTTTGCCTCGGACTGCTTAATTTTTCCCACTACGCTTTCATGGTCCAGCCCATCCACTCGCTCTCCATTGACAGCCACTAAGATGTCATTGTCCTTGAGCCCCGCCATGGCTGCTGGGCTCCCAGAATTAACATCTTTGATTATGTGCTCTAAGATAAGAAGGGGAGAAAGATTGCCGTGAAGGCAGAGCCTGGTGAGTTTTAAAGACATTAGAAAGCACGGCAAAGACAAATTGCACTTCAGGTTGAGGCTGTTTTCCCTGAGGATTTCTCCTAGATGGCCAGTAAGCAGCCAAAGAGAATGAGGGCTGCAAGCATCATACAGGAAGAAATGGTACAGCAAATGTCATGGCCTGTGTGTTAACTTGGTTCTTACCACCAGTGTTTTGTTCCATCCGTAGGTAAAACCCATAACCGCTTTTTCCTTTCTGGATCTCAATAAGGCGTGGTTTGAGGGGAAGCAACCTTAGGCTGGCGTTCTCTTTGCTCAGTGCCATCCTCTGGCTTCTGAAATAGTGGTCTGTTTCTTCATTTGAAAGTAGAAACATAACATGATTTTCAGACTTCTTTACCTGTGACAGCACATGTACAGTCTCAGATGTCACCCCTTCAACAGCATATGGGAATTGCAGATACTTTGGTAACTGGTGCACTAATACATGATGGGGTCTGGGTGCTGTTGGTCCAGGCCATGCTACTATAAATTGATTTTTCTTTTCCCCCCTCCAGTCAGAAATTTGGACCATGACAAAATCAGGGGCATGTAATATATGAGGAAATATTCTGTATTTCTCACTGTGTTCCTGACCTATAGGGAATTTTCTGTGGAGGGCCATGGGAGTGGCATACAGTGCTCTAGAATCCAGGGAGCCACAGTAGATAGTGTTTGGCTATTCTAGGTGTGGAACTCTACGATATAGACTTATTGTGCCATCCATACCACTACTTTCGATTACAGTGACAAGAATCAAGTTTCTGTCACTCTTGGCCCTCTTCTGTCTCCCTGTATTACTGATTCTGAGGTGTTTTTTTTTTTTTCCTATCTGTTCAGCTTCTCCAAGTTCATCCTTCTCTTAATCCTTTCTACTCTAATGGGTACCCTTTTTACTCAACCAGTGTCACTCTGCTGCTGGTGTTGCAGTAGCTGAACAAAAAGCAGGTGTTGCCTGATTCCATAGTTAGCCATGTGCACTGAATGCTGCAGGAATGCTGGAGTCAAATCTCTTCAGCTCCAGCTGTGTTTTAGCAGTGCCAGGAGCAGAAAGCTGGAAGCCTCATTAGCAATGTTCTTTGCAGTCTGTTAGTGAAATTACTTGCACAGTAATTTTCATTCGTTTTGGGCTTCTTAACGGGAGAAAGGGACTACTTTCTAAAATCATCTATCTTCCCCACTCCATGCTGACTGTGTCATCCCCCTTCCTGCCCTGAAAACCACTTTTGATGCGTTGCCTTTAGGAGCATTTCCAGGACTTCTAGGAAATGAGTTTATTTAATAGGGTTCCTGGCAGCAGCATACTTGTGTTATTTAAAATTCTTTGGCCTGTCTTGAGGGCAGTGTTCACTGAGAGGCAGTTCAAGAGGCTGCTTGATGACAGCGCCAGCGCAGAGGGCTATGCTGATGTGTTGATGGTACATGAACTGCAACTCCCCAGATTTACTGTGAAGTGCTTAAATCAGCCCGCCTGGCCTCCTCAGTAACCCTGATAGGTTGCTGTGAAAGCAGGCCAGAACAGAAGATGAATCAATACCTTTTCCACCACTTCCTCATGTGTGTCATTTTCCACATTTTTTCCATTGACTTCAATCAGGCGATCGTTATTTTGGACACCGGCCTTTGCAGCTGCTCCTTGTGATGAAAGCTCTACTATGAACAACCCCTTCTGTCCTAAAATAAATGAAAACTCATTACACAGGGTAAGTCACTGCAATATGCCTGGATTTAGTGGTTAAGGAAACAGCACTGATGTCCTCAGAGACTCTGGTTTGCATGCAGATTACAGGAGCACCACAAAAACTTCCACACAGACATGCCTCTGTCTCTTACTCTGTCCTGGAAAAATCACTTCAGTGGTGGAGGGAGACATTTGTTCACTATCTGCAATTCAAATTGTTGTTTATTTCCCTACCAGGAGTGCAGAGGGGCTGATTAGCATAGCTGAAAGGGATTTGCTTCCTGCTCCCTTCGACCCCCCTCACCCCCCATCATTTGGAAGAGAGAAGCTGCTTTTACTGTTGTTTTATACATTTCATAATTTCCTGTGTTTGGAAGACTTCTATGTTTGGTCCTTCAATTGTATTGCATTCCAAAATACCCTTTAGAGTGCTCTTTAGACATGATGCTTTCCAGAAGACTTCCCTATTCTGTTGACTGGCCTTGGAAGAAAGGTGTATATGGAAGAGGTTCAAAATCCTTTTCTTTCTAAATGAATTAACTTACAAATCAGAGAAAGCATTTCTTACAGCTGTCTAGAACCTCATGTACTAATTCCTGAGGTGATTTTGAGGTATGGAACTTAACATAGCACATTGAGTGTATATCTGGTGTTTGAGCAGGGACTGTAAATTTGGTTTTGCTAAGTGGGCTTAAATACCAAGCAGAAAATAGCTTATTATTTTTCTCTCTCCTTTTTTTCATCTGTTTTCCACCCCATGAGAACCGTGGTCCTCAGAAAACCTTGCATTACATGTACTATACAGGAATGTACTGGGGATGGCTCTGAACTCATCTTTCTGCTTCTCACTTTCTTTCTGTTAGCAAGAACAGTTTGTGTGTCCCCATTAGCCCCCATATGTTAACTGTGGTTGCCTGTGTCCCTGCTGCCAGATATATACGTAGGTATCTCCAATTTCTTCTCTCCAGGCTCTCACCTTCTGTGCTTTTCAGAGAGAAGCCATAGCCTGTCTCCTCCTTCACTAGGTAGCAGAGTCGGGGCTGTGGAACAGCAGCAGTTCCTCTGTTGGCTTTGGATGGGGGGCACTGCTGCTCCTCCTGTTGTCCTGTTGATGCCTTTTGACCCAGCTCTTCCAAGTCCACTCCCTCTGTTTGTGCCTTTTGATAGGATGTGTCATCCAGGACAAGGAGTACAACGGAATTCCCGCTGTTTTTGACAATCTCCACCACCTGTATTGGACAAGGGGAAATGGAAGCAGGCACTCAAGTGATGGGGCTAAAAGCTCTCCCCAGGAAAACCTTCACTGTCCCACGTCTTTGTTGTCTTATCCCCCTGCTTGTGCATTAGGGAGGCGTCCCAAAGACATTCCATGCCCGTGGTGGGTAATGAATGGTGCAGGGGAATACTCAGAGCAGCTGACTCTGCTCTTGGATTTCCTCGCCATAAAAACCAGAAGAAAAAGCTTCACGCAGCAGCCATGGGCCCGGGTAATGGGACCGTGGTGTGGATCCCAGACTGAACAGAGATGTACCTGTGCATGTTCCTCCTTGTCCACGAAGACACCATTGACCCTGAGGACTCTGTCTCCATCCCTCAGGCCAGCCCTTTCAGCTGGGCTGTTGTGTCCCACGTTCCGGATGATGTGCCCTGCCGTGTCCTTCTCTACACGCAGGTAGAAGCCGTAGCTCTTTTGGGGCTTCTTGGTCACTTTACACTCTCGGGCCTGCAGAGCAGAAATCATCTCTAGCAGACAGGAGGGAAAAAACACCCGTACGTCAGAACAGTAAGCTTAACTAAGGTATATTCCCTGTAATTATATGTCAAGAGGGTTTGCTTCATAATTCTTGGGATTTTTTTTTTGGTGTGGAGGTTTTTTGTTGGTTTTTTTTCTTTTTTTTTTTCCTCCAGGAAATCCAGCTGTGCAAAGCTGAATTTAGTTAACAAGGCTAAGGAGAAGAGACTGAACCCTTTTCCCTCTCTTTGTTTTTCTTGTCTCTGTATCTCAAATGAAGTGAAACAAAATGCAGAAATAAGAAAAGTCTGCATGTGAAAACACAGGAAAGATTGAGGAGAGGGTGTAATACCAGGATTAAGTCTTACAGAGGAAATGAAGTTTTGGGAAAAGGGATTGTAACTGGAGTGAAGGGATTGTTTCCCTCCCTTTGGCACTTGGGAGACCACACGTGAGTATTGTCCCCAGTTTTGATCTCCCCAAGTAACTGACATTCTGGAGCTAGTTCAATGAGGGGATTTAGGTTGTGAAGCACATATTTAAAAAGCCTGAATGAGCTGGAATTGTTCAGTCTTGGGAAGAGAAAGTAAAGGGAAGATCTTATTGATATCTTCCCACTGCCTAACTGGATTGTGTAGAGAACACAGCCAGACTCTTCTTGGAAGTTAACAGTGCGAGGATGAGAGGCAACAGACACAGGCTGCAGTATAGCAAGGGAAATTCCAATCAGACACCCATGAAGACAGCTTTTCCTCTTGGGGGCAGTCAGATACTACTGGAAGTGCCCAGAGAGGCTGTGAAATCTCTGTCCTTGGAGGTACCTGGATTGGGCCCTGAGCCACCTGCTCTAAGCTGACCTGGTTTTCTGTGGGGTACTGCACCAGGCAACCTCTAAAAGTCCCTTTCTACGTAAACTGTGCTATGGTGTAATGAAATTCTGTTTTGGGTGAAGCTTGTCATACAGGAATACCACATATGGAAGGTAAGTAACAAGTGTGACCAGGGAACATCTCCCAAGATGTCCTGCCGAAGTTCCATGAAGATGGGGGAACGAGACAGATGAGGACAACCTCCTCCAGTTGGAAAGTCCACATAATTAGCAACCTCGGTTTGTACTTTACTGGAAAGATAATTTTTTCTGTTTCTTTACTGACAGAAGTCCATTCTTTAGATGTGCTGGCAGCCAAATACTTCTGTAATAGCAACTTAGTGCAGAGCCACTGCTGTAGCCACCCATGCTGCAGATTTTTTGCTGTAGGAGCTGAAGCTGCATTGTTGAGGTTACTTGGGCAGCCCATAGAATAGCGTGGATATGTGGTGTGGGTTTGCACAGATGTCACTGGAGCTGGAGAATACAGGAATTCCAGCTGGCAAGGATAAGAAGCCTGCAGATCATGATTCACTTGTAGTCCTTGGTCAGGTGCTTTGAGCTTTTTTGAGTCTCTGTGTATTGCACTGAGATTAATTAATAAAGGGATGAACTGCCCTGTTATTTGAACGTTGTTTGGAACACATCAGACTGTATCAATTGCAAGTACAATTCAAAGCAGTTTTTCTTGACAAACACTGTGAATCTGTACTAATTCCAGAAATTAACATGCAAAACCAGTGCTACACAGAGCTGAAGAAATAGTAGGCTTTTATGGGAAAAATGATTTTTTCATATTTAGAAGTGGAGGGAAGGTTACAATGCACTGCATATGACTCCTTTTAATCCGTGAAAGCCTTACATGCAAAATTATTTGTATTGCAAAAAGAAGTTTTCTAAGGGAAGAGGGATTAGGAAAAAGGGAATTTCTTACCTGAATATCTATGTAGAGCAGCCTTCACAGGAGCTGTCTTTTGCTGTTCCTCACGTTGGCTGTACGTATAAGTAAGGCTGGACCTTGATTGGGCAAAGGTTGATTTAAAAGATGATTTATTTAACCAAGTTTCACTGAATGTGTGATACCTTGATAGGCTGTCTTGTCCTTGTGGGCAGAGGTGCTAATCATGTGCATTTCTCAGCAGCTTTGCATTTTGTCCTACTGATATTATACTCAAAATCTCAGTCAAGGAGGTCATCTGAGGCAAGCCTGACCTTTGTTCTGGGCAAGAGTTTCTCCTGCTCTGAGAAATCTCTTAAAGGGAGTGGTTTTAGATTGTGCTGGATTGACCTGGGCCAGCAGCATTTGATGCAGGTTAGGAAGTTACTGATTAAAATCTGTATGCCCTGTGTTAGATGCAAAAAAGAAAAAAGAAAAAAAATGGGCTGTGACAGGTTAACCTTGGCCAGCAGCCAGATCCCCACTAAGCCACTTTGACCCCCTTCCTCTACTGGACATGGGGAAAAAATAGGATGAAGAAGCTTGAAGAATTCAAGATAAGGACCATAACTGGGAGAGATGCAATGAAAAAATGGGTTTGTGATTGAGGGGTAGGCCCTGACTGTTGAGGCCATCGCACGTGTGAAATATGCATGTTGCCCTGAGTTTTGAGTTTTGCAGTGTTTTTCCTTCTGTAACATTTTTCTCAGACCTTTTCTGTAAACATGGCCATGGTTTCTTAGTAACTATCTATGCTATCCTATGTTTATAAATTCCAGTATACTGGGTGGAGAAATATGATTGACAGATGCTTTGACCAAGTGGAATTAAGAGGTGGTCATTTCTACCTCCAATCCACGGTGATTTGTGAAAACATATAAATAAAGTCAGAGGGTTCTGCCCTCTCTCTCTTTCTGCTCCTCCGTCTGCTGTTCAGTGTGGTTCATTATTTAGCTCTCCTTGGGGTTCCTCGGCCTGGTAGGCCGGCCTGACGAGTGCTACATATGCACTGCAGTCAAGTGATCCATGTAGGTAAAATCTCCCTGGAGCAGAGGGAGGTGTCCATGATGACAATACAGTAAAACATGTTAAATTGCCTACACTGTAGATGCACTGGGAAAGACAGTGTGGGGTTGCTCTTCCTTGGGAAAAGGAAAGTGCGTTTGTGGGATTGTCTTTGCTCAGGGACCCAGGTGCACTTGGTGCAGGAGAAAGTGGAAATCTGCTGTGTGCCTCAAAGAGATTTATCCCTGGAGGAAAATAAATAAACCTGACTGTTGGATGTAAAGATGGTTTACATAAGAAGCGTAAGCCGTAAGTGTTGATAAGAAGCTATTTCAGGAAAGAGAAATAGATGGAATGGAAAGGTTTGAGCAGGGTATGGAAATGAAGCAATGTGTGAATGGGGCAGAGGATACTTTGGTATCTCAAATCACACATGGTATGAATGGTGTGGAATAACGGGTTGAGATTGTACCGAGTCTGGCTGGGATGGTGTTAATTTTCTCTCTGGCAGCCCTCGTGGTGCTGTGCTTTGCTTTTGTGACTAAGACAGTGTTGATGCTACACCACTTTTTTGGCTGCTGTGGAACAGTGTTTGCTTTCTCTCACGGCTTTCTCCCTCTCACTCCCTCCCAGACAACAGGGAGGGGACAGAATGGTGACAGCTGACCTGCACTGACCACAGGGATATCCCACACCATTTGATGTCGTGTTTAGCATTAAAAGCTTGGTAAAAGGAGGAGGAAGGGCAGTTGTTTGTGGTTATGGTGGTATTCCCAAGCAGCTGTTGTGCATGTTGAGGTGTAGCTAGAGATCTGCTTACTGATAGGAACCATGGAATGAATTTCCAGATTTCTTTACTTGCATGCACAGCTTTCCTTTCCCTATCAAGCTATCCATGTCTCACTGCATAAGTATAGCCTCCCTTTTACTTTTTCCCCATTCAGCAGGAAAGGAGGGAGTCAGGCTGGGTGTTTGGCTGTTGGTTGGGGTCAGTCTGTCACAAGGACATACCTTATCTGTGATCCATGAGCATGTGCAGGATATACCTACGGACATGGACATAGAAAACCTGATGGTGTTTCTAATGCAAGGGGGAAGCCTCCAAATTTGACATCTCAGAATACCAAGATAATTAATAAACTGACCGTGTGAACTTCTTGTTAAAATAATCTAATTCAATTTTAAAAAGCTTTAAAGCTACTTATTTCTCTCATTAACTTGCTGTGGAATTGGATTATTAGACATAATACCTGTGTTTTCCCCAGCTGTCTGCTCTGAGTGTTTAATTCAAAGGGAAGGTAATAAAAATGATCATAACCCAAATGTGCTGCAACAGAACAGTCACTGATGTTACAAAAGCCTTGCTGTAATCCACTTGCTCTAAGTGGATTTGCAAGCCTGTTGTGACTTGGAGTTGTTCCTCTGTGTGCAACACACAACCCACAAAGTGAAGTAAGTGGGCCCCGGTGTTGTAAGCACCAGACAAGTCAAACCTGCCCTGTCCCCTGCTTGCAACCTTTCAGACAAGTCAGACAGAGGCTGGATCATGAAGGACACC
>VYZT01034754.1:0-29930 GCA_013400735.1 Pomatostomus ruficeps
TCTTTGAAACCAAGACACCCCACCAGTAGAATGCTGACAGAGAAGGCAGGGAATAATGGATGGGCATCCAGGAAAAGAGTTAGCACCCAAGCAAAAGCATCTCCTCTCCAATGGAAACAGTAGTGCCATAGGAAATCGTCATTTTTTTAGAATTATAGCAATTCGCTCATAGAAGAAAAGCATTATTCTCAAAATAATTCAATTATTATAAACAATGGATAAGAGATGCAGCTTCCTGTTGCAGAGCAATGAGAAAAACGCTAGTAAAAAAGAATGGCTGTCTTGTCACTGACCATCTCAAAGATCTCAGGGGTTTTAACTGCCAAGAACTAAGATTAATGTAAACAGCTGCTGCTAGTCACAGCAGCACCAAAAACATGGTCTGTCACATCCTTGGATTTTCCCTTAAATCGTCAGAAAAATCCCTTCTATGCTGTAAGTGCCATAATTTTGAGAAAATTATATGTTTGCAATGTTTAACACTGACTTGTATGCAAAATATAGCTGTCTTATTTAAATAATCTAGAAAAACACTTCATACATTATGCATGAGTTCTTCCACAAAGCTCTTGATACAGATTATAGAGAAACAAGATACACTGAGTGTTGAAAGTTTTGATAACACTGAATGATTAAGTAACTTCATAGTAAATGAAACTCTAAGGTTTTCTTGAGGAAACTCTTTCCTACGCTTCTCTTGTTAGGCAAGCCAAAGAGATTTAAGCTCTCAGTAATGAAGAACATGTTGCTGTACCAAACAGCAGAGGAAGCACTAGTAAAGCTTACTACAGCTCTCCAGATCAGGAAACTTCTGGAAAAGGCATTCAATACAGACCACAGACACTTCCCTTCTTAGGGACCCACACCTTGCTGAGAATGTTAAATTTTAACTTCTTCTTAAGACCACTAAAACCTTTTATGATCCCAGTCAACCCTGAACTTACATGGGATCTGCTGTTCCAGCTGGATCCCTATAAATCTATGGGGCCTGACAGAATTCATCCAAGAATACTTAAAGAGCTGGCTGTCATCACAAGGTCTCTCTCAATGACTTTTGAACAGTCTTGGGAATCTGGAGAGGTCCCAGCTGACTGAAAGCTGGCAACTGTTGGCCCAATTTTCAAGAAGTGCAAGAACAATGAACTTGGAAACCACAGGAAAATCAGGCCTGTCAGTGTCTCTTCTATAACTGGCAAAATTATGGAGAATATTATCCTGAAAGTTATTGAAAAACACCTGAAGGACAACACAGTCATCACTCACAGCCAGCATGGCTTCATGAGGGGAAACTCCTGCTTGTCAAACCTAATTTCCTTTTACAACAAGATAACCCATCCAGATGATCGAGGGAAGCCAGTTGATGTAATCTTGGATTTCAGCAAAGCTTTTGATACTCTCACAGCATCCTTCTGGACAAAATGTCCAGCACACAGCTGGATAAACACATCATGTGATGGGTGAGCAACTGGCACATGGGTCAGGCATAAAGGGGGACAGTAACTGGGGTGACATCAGACTGGTGACCTGTCACTGGTGGGGTTCCACAGGGCTCCATCTTAGGCCCTGTGCTCTTCCACATTTTCATAAATGACTTGGATGCAGGACTGGAAGGGATACTGAGCAAGTCTGCAGATGACACAGGGCAGAGTGGCCCTGCAGAGAGATACACACAAATTAGATAACTGGGCAATACCAACCATATGAAGTTTAACTAGGAAAGTGATGGATCTTGCACCTTACCAAAGAAAGGAATTTGAAATTATGCCAGCTAATTAGTCAGCTGGTGATCACCATCCAGGTCACAATAAAACTTTGTGGCAGAGACCTCCTTGTTATAATGAGGTGCCCAATATATTGATTTTGCCTTTTCAGAGCCACATAGAATATTTTTCTCCTTTCCTATAGAGGGATTGCTACCTCTGCACAGGGCCTGTGATCTTCATCCCTCAGCTGCAGAAGCAAACTCAGGTCTCAGGCTTTCTGGAAACCTGGAGAAGCTGCTTTCTGCATGTATATTTCAGGCTGAGCGTCTCATGGGGTTTGGTGGGGAAAGGGGCAAGTGCTGTCCAAGCTACTTCTCTGTCCCACCGTGGGGAGAGAGAGAAGGCCGGCTGTGTCCCATACACAGAAGCAGGCTCACTTCCACCCACCCGTGCCTGGGAGGGCACTGAATTCTCACCCACGCATTCCGGATAGCTCACGCACAGTCAGAGGCAAGGAGGGGAGGGCCCTCTCATATGGCGAATTCCAGCAAGGCTTTATTTCTGTTGCTGAAGGGCAGCCAGGGATGAAAGCGGGTGAGGCCAGCATGGCCTGGACTTATAAAGGGTACAAACCTGGGGGTGAGGACAAGGTGTGGGGTCAGTACAATACGATGGGGAGAGGGGTGGGGTCAAAGGTCTGCCTAGGTAGATAGGGTCAGGTTACAGCTGCCTTCTCAGACTTTGGAGTCAGCCCACCACCGGGGGTCACCTTCACCCACCCCAACGTCTGCATAAGCCTTTTGGACTTCTTTACAACATTTCATTCTCACCATGCTTTTCTAAATACCTAAGCCCAGAACTCAGCTGTCAGCACTGCTCAAACATGACACTAATGTTCTGAAAAGTCACACTTTAATACATCACATTAGTGTTTATCTAAAATTTGAAACCAACTCATGACCTAACATTCAGACTGAAAGTTCTGAAAGTATTAAAAAACACATCAACACAGGTAACTGTGGGGAAATGTGTTTTGCAGAGGGTTCTCAGCTGTAGCCAGCTCTCAGCATTGTGAAGAGCTGTAAGTAGGAAAAGTGCCTTGTCTGGTGAAAGAAAGTTATGTAATATGCAGAGCTAGATAGCATAAGGAAGAATGCTTCAATGTTTGCCCCTCAGAGAGGTCAGCAACTTGAAAAGAGGGAATATTGCTTCCCAATCTGGTCTCAGCAGCTTTTACCCCCTCTTCCATGTTAGACTCCTTCCTTCTTCTAGAGGCCAGCAGCAGTTTGCTCCTCTTTATTTCTGCCTGAGCAGGTAGTTTTCCTGCTTCTGGAGCAGCATGTCTTTCTGCAGCCTCAGCAATCCCATAAACAAAAAGGGATAGGGCCCGGAGATGTTGTGAAGAGCCTTGTCTACTACTTGGATACCTATTTACAGTTCTGTAGGAGGACAGCTACAGAAGATTTTCCAGAGTTGTTCAGCCCTGTCCCTCAGCAAGTGCCATTTTTAGGTCTGTTACCACAGATAAAAAGAGGCAACTTCTCTGTAAACAGAGTTCACATAACATACGCTGCTGAAGGCTTCCTCCAGCACTTCCCACAGCAAGCACACCATTTAGGGCTTAAGATGCAAAGATTACATTCATGACTTTGTAGTTTCACATTTAAAGCAGGCATTTTAAAGTTCTGCAGCTTGAGAGGGGAAAAATAACAAAACTGCAACCTCCTGCACTATTCTGACCTGAATCAGTTTCATCTTCTGAAATTAATACAAACATTTGGATTCTGAAACTAGATTTCTATGCCTTTAAATACTTAGCAATTTTCTGAGTTTGAGGCTTCATTTCTGAAGAACTGTGACAGTCTCATCATATATTTTCTTCTAGAAAACCTAGCACTTCCAAGCTCCATTTTTAGTATAATTTTTGTCTAGGGCACATTGGTGAGGAAGTTGAGTGAGGTTAAATGGACAGGACTGTTAGACCTCAGATTCCAGGATGTTCCATCTCCAGGCTAGCAGAGACTTGGACTTGGTATGTCCATCTGTGGAAACAATCTTCTCAAGTCTTCTGGGATTAGTACATTCCTTTACACATTTGGGAATGCTTGTTTTTCATCTGCTTTTTTGTTGTTTTAGATCCAAACTTTCTACAAATTATATTTATCTATCAAAAAGCCTGCAATTCTGTCTCTATAATGTGTGTAGTCACAGAGCCTCTTTTCTGCTAATGATTAGGGTTGAAGTTTTAAAAACAACCCAAGACATGTAACCAAAAGAATTCTGTACAAAGAATTCTGTACCACAGAATAAAACATAATTCAGCTCTGTGAAGAAGTTTAGAGAAAGAGTAGATATGACAGTTGTGTAAGGATGCAACTCACATGTGCAAAACAGAAAATTGGAAAAAGCACATTAAAAAATGTTTACTAGAATCTGTAAGAGACAAGGCAAATACATTGCACATCACTTCCATTAAGCAGGAAGAATAACCTGTTCCCATTCTCATGTCAAGCAGCACAACTGCAGAGTGATTCCATCACTTTCCTGAAAGGTTTCTCTGCTAAACAATGGTACCCAAAGCAGAGACCATTGAAAACTAAAGGCAAATGATCACACCAAGAAATGGTGAACCCAGCCCCTACACTGGATCAAATATGATTGTTCGTAAGAATGCAACACCATTCTTTATTCCCCTCCAACTGATTCAGCAGATCAAAAATGAAATACTTTGGTGGCCAGAGGGAAGAATTGCTTATATGGAAATTAGTGAGAAAGAAAAAAAAAAAAAATCATGATAGATTTGTCCTGTAAATAAACAAACCAAAGACCATTTCTGCCATAGTGGTGACCCAGGAGAGACTTGTTCCTCCAGTGGCAATAACTAGTTACAACTGCAGGAAAACCATATTGATAAATTTCACCGCCTTTCAATGGTGGGGGTGGCTGAAAGGGGAGACAGTAAGCTGTCTAACCAAGGCCTTCAATCACACACTCAAAAAACCTCTCTTGTCTTTACAGGAAGGGCAGGAAACAGAAATAAGTCAAATAAAAGAACAAGGCAACTCTCACTGGTTGATTTGGGGTTTTGTGGCATTTTATTTGGTTGGGGTTTTTTCCCCAAAAGCAGTATATAGAGGATGGTCTTCTCACCCACCAGTGCATCAACATTTTTCACCACACTAAACCCTGGCACAGACATTTTTCTTAGCTTTCAGATGGCAATTCTGAGATCTGCACTGTGTGAGGGGATTTCTTTTCTCTCCGCTGAGGTTATCTCCTATGACTACCAGAATTCCTCAGACATCCCCACACACCCAATGGCAGCACGCTCAGAGCTGTAACAACCTCCCTGCTCACAGGGATCTCAGCTGTGCCTTGTTTTAGCCACAGCTCAGATACTGATCCCTGAACAGCAACAACTGACAACAGCACGCATGGAGCACTACACCAATGTCTACAAATCCTTCCAGAAGGATCATGCCAAACCTTACACCCCTTTCTGGCTTTGGCCCAGGACTAAAGCTAACATTTAAATGCCTACATGGTCCCCAAGAAGAGCCTAGCTCCTGGAATTCACATGCCTTCTGAGTAGGGTCTCATAAGATTGAACACTTCACCTCAAAACTGTTTTCCTTCTCCTACCACAGGGACTGTTTAGATGGCAACATCATGCATCCTCCTTTTTTAAGTGGTATAGCAGTCAGGCCAAGCTTTCTTCTTGGGCCCAGCCACTAACAGGATGGAAAATATTCCTGAATGCTATGAAGCAAACACTGTAAGGAAGTGGAAAGTGGTTTCTGTGCTTGAAAGAAGAAAAAAGCTCAAGAAGAAAAGAAATATTATGCATTTGTAGTCTTTTCCACAACAGCAGGGGTTTCCTTTTATGCCCATATTTTTTCCCATTACTTATTTCATTGCCAGAAATTAATATGAAACTTGCATATCACTTAGAGGGAAAAGCATTATGCTGCTGTGATAAAAGGCTCCAGAGATACTGCAGGAGGACTAGGAGCTACAGTGTGCTTTTAAGGAAGAGAAGGCCAGTTGTGCACTTGTAACATTCAGTCTTCCTGTGAAAATAGTCCCTTATCCAGGAAGGATCAGAGGTCTCCTCTGCTAAGATGTGGCAGTCAGGCTGGGGAATATGCAAAAAAACCAACCAAACATCTTTCACCCATCCACCAGAAGGAAAGTTATCTGCCTCAGGCCAATATTCTCCAATACCATATGCACTGTTAGGTATGTCAGATGCCAGGAGTACATATCTAGAAATAATTCCTCTATACTGGAGTAACTGGATATAGGGATGGAAGGCAAGAGACTGAAGAAGCATCTATATTAGCGCTCTAGTTCAGATTAAAAGGGTCTGCTTTTGAAGTGGGCTTTGAATTTGCCTCCACATCTGATTTGTATTGCATCATCAAGCAGTGTCAAACCACAAAAACAAGATTCCTCACTAAGATGCATTCCCAGAGCACCCCAACATACTGCAGTCTCGGGTGGGCATTAGTCCATAGGAACAGACCACAGCATAAGCAAAAGAAAAACCCTAGCCTAAAGTGTGTGTAGCACCAACTACTTTACAATAAAGAGATTTGCTTGTTGACTATATTTTCTAAAATAGAAATTGTCAGGATGACAATCTGATCCCAAGAGTACCCTCTGCATATCTCTTACCAAAGCTGTATCTAGAGCCTTTGAAGTGAGACAAAGTGAGAAGACGAAATGAAAACCACCTAATCTTGAAGTCAAATTTGCTTTCCACATAATTCTGCTACCACTGTTGAGGACAGGAAAAGCTATTGCCAATCAACAATGTAAGCCTATTAATTAAAACAGCTATTTATCTGTCAGACTCCCAAGGGCACATTTGCATCATGTATCTCTGCTCTGGGTGGCTACAGCTGTGTTCTCAAATGCCAGAGCCCAACCAATAACTTTGTCTTTTCTTACACAAAAGGATACCCCACTTGATAGAAACTTCCAGCTGAATTGAGCTTCTACCACCAACTAATTAGCAACAAAGAGTGGTATACTGGCCATTCAGCCAGATTTAAGTCTTGTAAAGAATGTTTCTGGGATGAACTCTTCAGGTATGTATGACAGATGCTGCATTACCCCTCCTACTAGTTAATGTTTGTGTTGATTCCAGAAACAGAGAAAGCTCCCCCCACCATTTCCATTTCAACACGTTTTCAACTTTGGTTCTTTTTAGTGCAACTGTAATGCATGGAGAAAAAACACAACACGGCAGCACACCTGCTGACTTCAAATCCTTGTATAAACAGGGCATTTGCAAAAGCTGTTATGTATGGGTAACTATGTTAATGGCTGTAAAAGCCATTTTTAGTAGCAAGTATTTTTGTAATCTGCCTGTAATACCTAACATATAGGATGGTGAGGAAATTCACACATAAGGTGTTTTGAGTAATAAACATCAATTCAAAGGTTTCATGTCAACCTTTCCCTGTGCTTCATGAGGAGTTCTAAGATGCCAAACCCTGTGGAAGTATAAAGGAAGAAGTAAGACCTACTGATGCCTTAAGGGCTGGTAAAAATAAGAGGTAGACACAGTAGTATAGGGAAAAAGGGTATTACCTTGGTTTTAATAGGATCCTAGGTGCACAACTCGTCAAAGGTGGAAAAATGCTGAGTCACTTACCCCCATGTACAACCTGCATACAATTTTATGGACTTCACAAGTTAGCATATCTACTTAAAATCCCCCAGTAAGAAATGTAACAAATGAGGTAACTGTTCCCTATTCTAATTACCAACCCCTCCGCCTCNAGGGAATGCTTGTGAAAGGTACAAGGAAAGGGAAAGGGTATAAAAATGTATAAAAAGGGTATAAAAAGAAAAGACAAAAAACCATCAGGCATCACTACTTGCAACTACTGAGTGCAATTGATAGAGTTCCTTCATTTCTAAGCCATGCCTTCAGGCTTACAATTCATGCAAGCAAACTGGTTTAGAAGAAGAAACTACAAAGACATATCTCATTTATAAAAGTAAATCCATTCATAGACCAACCCCAAATTGCAGCAGTCCCCGACTCTTGAAAGGACAGCTATCCAAGACCAAATAGCTTCTTCATTTTAAGACAACTGGCTGTGAGGTTGTGAGCTAAGCCTCTTCATAACAGGCTGAGAGCAGCAGATCAGAGTGTAATCCATGTTTTCTTTCATCTCCACACTTACGTAGAATCATAGAATCACAGAATTGTTTGGGTTGGAAAAAACCCTGAATATCATCAATGTCCAACTGTTAATCCAGCACTCTAGTCCTCGAACGCCACATCTATACATGTTTTAAATATCTCTAGGGATGGTAACACAGACACTTCCCTGGGTAGCCTGTTCCAATGATGACAACCCTTTCAGTGAAGAAATTTTTCCTAATATCCAGTCTAAACCTTCCTTGGTTTAGACTGGATATTAGGCCTCCTTGGTTGGAGGCCATTTTTTCTTGTCCTACAACTTGGGAAGAGAGATCAACCCTCACCCATGTACAACCTCCTTTCTGATACCTGTAGAGAACAATAAGGTCTTCCCCTCAACCTCCTTTTCTCCAGACTAAACCACCCCAGTTACCCCAGTGATTCCTCATAAAACTTGTGCCCCAGACCCTTCACCAGCTTATCTGATAAATACATCATCTATAGAAGTTCATATAAACTGATTTGTCATTAGTGTGGACTGACCTTATTTCAAGTAAGAAAGCAGCAGTATGAAAGGACTCCAAGGTTTCAGCATTTATTGCTAATTACTCACCCCTACAACTTTTCAGAACTATTTTAACTAAGGCAAATTGAACAGTGCTTACATGAATATTACTTTCATTCACTGTAGCATAATACAGTCACATCAAGTAAGCTTCAAATATGCAGCCTCATTTTATCGTTGTCCAACTCTACTCCTCAGTGCTTTCAAAGTTTTCTTCATGATTGGTGCAATTTCTTCAATAACAACAAAACAAAGAGACCAGTTAGGATTACAGCTGTGAGCAACTTAAAATGGTATTAGTATAATATTAAGCATGTATTAGTAGGCAGCAGGTTAAAACAATTAAATTGATCATCTTAGGAAATGCCACTTACTTTTGGCAGGCTTCTTTTCATCTTGAATCATGATACCTGAGCTAGAACTTCTACTCCTGCCAGCAGGGATCAGATTTGATAATGTGTTATTTCTGTCTCTCATTTCTTGAATCCCTGTTCTTTTAAAACAAGCAAATAAGAAAAAAGTTAGCATTTGATATCAAGATACTATTTGCTCTGGCTCATTTTGAAAAAAAACCAAAACCAACAGCCTGACTGGACACATTTAAGAGACTTTATACATTTTAAAATCATAGGATAATTCAGGTTAGAAGGGATCACAGATGATCATCTTGACAATTTTAATTCTTGAACAAATATTACATTTATAAGACTTCATATCTCTTATTAGTTTTTAAAATTAAAGTATCAGAATTTGTGACAGATCCAAATATTGAATTATTGTGATTCAACAATTGTGATTATTGAATCACAATACCACTGTGATTCATAATGCCATGTGCTCTAGTTTGCACCTTGTGTTTATTTTCCTCTTTGAACACAGCTGAACTGCTAACTGGCTCATTGACAGAAAATGAGGGCAAATATTTAAAAACAAAACCTCTGTAACTGACTAGCAAAAGGCACAATAACTAACTAAACATCACCTTGGAATCTTCAATCAAGACAAGGACTGAGGCAGATACATATACAGAGCTGATGTCTCCTGCTAAAGACCATTAACCCAACAGAGCATTAAAGTGTCAGCACAATGTCACCAATGTGACCAGCCCTGTACTCCTCAGAGCCAATCACTGAGGATTCTGTCAGTGCTGAGTGAGAACAGCGGTCTGCTGAGGATCTGCATGTCTGCCACAGGATTTTTTAGCTCCTGCAAGACGAGCTTCTTAAGTGAGAATTTCAGCTGTACAAATTTTGCAGCTTAAAAAACCGATAGGTCAAAGCAGTGAAGTTAAACTCACCATGTCTAAATAAATCCTTTGTTTCTCAAGAAGGCAAAGCAATGACCCTCTTATAGCGTCTTCCACACAGCACTGGGTCTTGCTAATTTATCATGTCTTGAGAAAAAGGAATCACGCAAGGCTTGGTCTACATCATTCAGCTACTGGGCCTGAGATTACTGGAGCACAAAGGACATATGTACTTGTATGCTGCTGTACTTGAAGCACCTAAACTGGAAAGGCTGGTCTGTCACAATACAACATCAACCTCCCATACAGCAACTGAAAGCAAAAGCGTAACTCGACGTGTCTTAAGCTACTGCCTTGGTGGGGGACTATCTTCTCATTGAAAATAGCAACAGTGTGGAAAGAACCTTCCCAATCTCACCAGCTAAAGGCACAGTAATGAAAATTTATCTGGTGTAAAAGCTGACTTTAAGACAATTCTTACACCCGGGCTGCCCTTCCTGACCCATACTACAATCACCTTGAGCAGCAAGACTGTGCAACTAGCTTCTGAAATTCACAGGAGAAAAAAGTATTAAAAGCTCCTGAGGTTCATTCTTGTCAACTGTATCACAGCAGGCAGCTGACTGGGATTTTATCAAAGCAAGAGAACATGTGAGGCTACTAGGCAGGTTTATAGACCCAAAACAACAATGAAATTGCCCCAGGATGCCAAGCGGCTTTAGCACAATCTGGAGAAAAAAAACAGTGTTCACTCATACTCCAGCTGGGAGGGTGAATTCACTGGTGAGAAATGTGCAATGACAATGCACACAGGGCAGAGGAGCACACAAGACTTAAAAGGTGAGTTTGTTTCTAGCTACTAGCCACTTAAAAAAAGGAAAGTAAATAGAGTTATTTAGAACTTTAAAATTATTTTGCAAGCACAATTTTGACCTGGCAAAGACACAAACTCAAATTAAAAGCATAGTACATAGCACTTACTTGCACTTCTCTGTGGGAAGAAGCTGGATGACAGGTCCTGCTGTCCCATGGATTTCTTGCTGTCGGCGAACGTTCCTGGGTGGTTTTGCTGCGCCAGTCACATAAGCCAGTTTTACTTGCCTGCCTAATACAGAAGCAAGGCACAGAGGATACATGACTTTTCACATCCTTTACATCCAAAACTCTTTGCCTTGTTGCTTAGAATCCTCAGTCTAACCAGTAAGGTAAGATTTGTCTAATACATAATATTTGCAGGCTGTATTGTATTAACATATGTATTTATTTTTTAAGCAACTTTTAAATTAAGAAGAACAGTGTTTGTTCTCAGTGACTTCTCCTAGAAGTATAGCATTAGAACTCACTGCAAGCAAATCACTAAACTAAATGTATTGTCAAGAACAGCAGAAGAGATTGGGTTTTGTAAGTGGAAGAGCTAACCAGAGATTTTACCTTTTGGTTTCTCAGACTGAGCTGAAAGAATATTTTTTGTAAGGGTCTTCAGTTTTAATTCTCTCTGATTTAACAGTCTCAAGTACATTTCACGCCAAGACTCATATTCCAGAAGGCTCTCATTTTTGAAGTCTCTTTGGCAGTGTTTCTTCCACAAGTGGTCAGTCTCTTTTATAAATGTCTAATTTGAACACAAGGTATCTTAAATCAGAGATTTAAAAATAACATTTTCAAGAGTACCTGTAACCTGAGCCTTCAAGAGTACCTGTTACAGACACAACCCAAACCTCTGGTGGAAAAAGGTACAGAACAAATCCCACCACACGTGCTGACACAGGTACCCGCACCGTGGCAATACCATGCAGGGACAGTGACTACAGCCTGGAATTCATGCAGCTTCAAGGAGTAGAGTTCTATAGGAGTCCGGAAGCTGTGCTTACAGGCTAGGTTTGAGTTTTCAGCATGGGCTCAGGCCCCTACAGGTCTCAACGTGAAGCACACAGAGCAAAGGCCAGCTTGCGCTATGAAGGACTGCACACTCAGAACATCAATGTCCAAGTGCATCACAGAGCTCAAATCCTAACAGTGTAGATAAAAAATCTACCACACACATGAAATCTCACCCCAGCTACTTCCTAACTGATATGCTTTGCAGCCTTAGCAGTTTGCAACTTGAAAACAGTTGGTTCTGATGTTCCCAGCTATTTCAGTGGTAAATAACTTTGGTCATCTTTTTTTCTTTCTTATTTTTAGAAACAAAAATACTCTTCCATACACACTGTCTTTCACTTAGTCTTCAGTAGTAATTCTTCTGAATGTTTTAAATCCTGACACTTGAGAAAGGGAGACTTGATAATGACAGCTGAACTCAAAGAAATTAGTATGCAAGACAGAAAACCAGTGCAACCCCGTGGAGTTGTGGAACTCTGTGGTTCCCCAAATTTAACACGGCAGAATTTACCAGATTACATTTCTCTATTCGAAACAACTGCTCTGGTGTGCAACGTGTTAGCACAGGCTCAAGAATTTCAAAGGGCACACCTCCTGCTTCTTGTAGCACTACAAAAGAGGACAGTACTTTCAGCATCTCACTTATTTTACTCAATGAGTAACACCACTCAGTTTAAAAATAAAAATACGAGTTAATTTTAGCAAGCACTAACAGAACATCCTCTGTCAGGCTATGAAAATATTTATATATCAGCAGTTCCATAGTGACTACCAGTTATACTTGACGATGGATAAAACATCTTTGAATAGTCATTGCCCCTTCTTTACTGATATGCATCACTTCCTCCTTTACCTATCCAAGGATGAAAAGAATGTCTTGATCACAACAAACATAGGGAGGGCAGAATTTTTGGTTTATAATTTATAGGACATTATTTTAAGTAAACATGGTTTAAAAAGAGTAAGCTTTCAAAATAAAGCTACATTTTAGCACAGCAATCAATCCATTTCTGCAAATGCCTTTCAACCCGCTTCTAGTCACCGTCTGCAGAGAGGGACAATACATTTTAGTAGGCCAGTTGTTGGCATGGAGAAAAAAATCTCATGTGACCCTTTGAGTCACAACTGCTACAAATCCCCTAAAGTACTCACACTCAATATTGTTGTGAAGCACGCGGACACACTGTTCATGCAGCGTAAGCATCTTCGAAAGGCAAACTGCCTTAGACCCAGAGTAAACCTGCATTTTAGAGTTCAGTCTCTGTCCTGTGAATTGAACCATCTCATTGACTTGCTGGGGTGCTTCTACAACAGGTGCTGCGGAAGCTGCAAGCAAAACATCAGGCAGCTTTCACAATGCTTTAAACAGTCAGCTCTGAGATAAACCTATATTACTTTTTCTTGAAATACAAAGTTACTGCATTACAGCTTAGGGCCCTTGCACACATTGTAAATTGCAGAAGTCTATTCACCATCACCTAACTCCAAGACAACATGTACAGTGCAAGTGAGCTGCACCAACTCAAACCAGTCTTGCATTGTTTATCTCCAGTCTACATGACCTGCATTCACACCTCGATTATGCTGCTACCCATCTACAGCACCTCACTAATCCTCCTGAGTTGTCTTAGAGAAGCCAGAAGCTGCAATAGCAGCAATGTCTCAAGATCCCAGTGGTATGAAATCACCGAACCATCCGAAGGGCTGCTAGGGGAACCACTGGCATTTTATGTCACCTACCTATAAAGATGCTAGTGGTTCCTATGCCAAAGGTAGACCTAGTGCTTCATGAATTTCTTTTACCTAAGATAACTTCTACTAAGGCTTTGCCTGCTCTAAGGTATAGAAAGGAGTAAAGAAAAATGGAGCCTGTAGAACTGCCACTTGATTTATGCCTTCTCTACATCTATGGTAACCTTCCTCAGTATTCCTTTACTCAGCAAGCCATAAGAAGGAAAGCTTTTTAACTCCCTTCAGCTTCAACATCATTTCTACAGATGAGAAAGTGAGGCCCTTCTTTGCCATAGCTGATGAGCTAATACAGCTTACTGGAAAAGAGGATAAAACATTTCTACACAGAGCTGTAAAAACCTGGACTATTTCACATTTATCAGCCTTGTATATTACTTACCTGGAAAGTCTGCAGCCCACGGGGGAGACAGGTTTGAGATGCCTGTCAGAGTTTTAGGTAGTGGAGTATTAAGAAGCTCTTGGAGGGATGCCACCTTGGCCTGTGCACAGTCAAGGAAACATTGCTTCAACATTATAAATTTGGGGTTAACGAGGCTTAAAATAAGCTACAATAAACCCCCAAACCTTTATGCAAATCCTAAAATTAAGTAGGATAACTAGAGTTCTTGCTTTTTTACACTAAAATTTACTCACAGGATTACTTTTCACACGTCACTTACCAAGACTACCACAAAAGGAACTTAGTGGGACATCTGCAATTAGCACACAGAAAGATTAAAGAACAGAGCAGATATATACAGCTAACGGGCTTTCAGATAAATCACTACTGAGGCATGCAGTGAATGAGGCAAAACTGCAAGATGACAAAAGCATAATTCTAAAAGACACCTAACAGCTTTATACCTGGTCGTATCAAGTCTCCTAGATCACGCTTGGTAAGCCATTTAGCCTAAAATGTTCACAGCTAATCCCCTACAAAGGGATTTAAAGATGCAGCTGCCTGCTAACTATGGGTCCCTATAAATGGATCTTGTGCATCATCTAAATTGGGTCTTAGGTGTCCTCCAATTCCAAGTCAGGCATTTACAGCCCAAAACTTGCATTCCCTGCACTTCATTTTAATATCTAGAGTCACTTTCCACAACTGCTTGAATATGTGAAGTTTTTCCTCAAACAGCTTATGTCAGAGTATTATACATAAGCCTCTACATTAATATTTCCCCATTTGGGACAGAAGATACCACATTCAGATTGCAGACCTTCCACAATAGAAAAGCCTAAAGCTTTCACATCACAGTGAAAATATAAATCTGAAGATAACTCTAATTTTTGGTGCACAAAAGGTCTTCATTTAAAAGGTCTAATTAATACACATTTTTACATACACATTTGCTCAGAGGAGCCACTTAAGCTTTTTGCATTTCAAGGGACTAGGACAGCTCAGATTAACAATATGTATAATCTAGTTTTATATGCAATACTGTGGTTTACTTCAATGCACTTGAAGAACATTCAGTTCCACTGCAAACCTTAATATTCACTATTAAAGAACCACAGCATCTGGCAAAAGGATTGTTCTATACACAAAGAGCTGCAGCAGCCACAAGCCAGGATGAAAGGAAAAAGGCGGATGTAGTTTCAAAGGTAACTGCCTTTGCATTTTGCAAGTCAAATGCAGATTAGTTTATATGGATCAAACACTATTGTAATATTGGAAATAATGCTAAAAATACAAGTAATTCAATTGCAAACAGTCCCCCCAGTTATTGTAATTATTCACAACGGCAATGCAGCTGATACATCAGAGTCATGCAATCTGTTCCTTAAAATAAATACAGATAAATTTCACTGAAAATAAAAGTCCAAAGCACTTGTTTGTCTGCAGTTTATCTGCTATTATCCTAAACCTGTAGTGGTTTACCTTTTTACTGGGAGTTTCTGATTGATCACTCTCATGTATTTTTACATCTTCAACTTCCTCTTTTGCCTGAGAAAGTTTCGAAGTCTTCTGTGGTAATGAGCTGTTCTTCTTCTTACTACACTTTTTTGGGCGTGCACCTGTAGAACAAGCCTTTCTCTTTCTTTTGTTGGTAACTTCATCATAAGTAAGATAAGATTCAAAAGACATAGTTGGGGGTTCAAATTCCTCATCACTAGATGATTTGTCTGGGTCTTTTATGACAAGATTTTGTTTTGGTTTCTTCACACGTTTAGGATTTCTCTTTTTGGAAGCATCCTTACTAGGCTCTTTCTTCAGGGGCAATAAGCCTTCATTGGCTGCAGAGGAATGCTGCTTTTCTGCAACTTTCTTGCTCTCTGTAAAGGTGCTCTCTTTGAACTCACTCTCTTTAGCCTGAGAATTGGTACCCTGGGAAGCATGTTTAGAACCACTGCTACTACATTCTTTATTATCACATTCTTTTGGAGACTCAAAATTTGTACTTTGATGAGTCTTTTCACTACAAATACACTCCTTATTCAACTTTGTAGAAATGGGAGCACTATTGGAACTTCTAAAGGCCAGTAGAGATGTTTTGGGCTTCCCTGAAAGCTTAATCTCCTTGGAAACAGAAGATTTTGTCTCACGTTTTTCTTTTTCGTTATTTTTTCTTCCCCTGTGACCACTGCAACAATTAAAAAAAAGAAATTACATCCCATTCTACAGCTGATGTTAAATTCTTAAACAATCAGTTTTTCCTGTATTAGTAAAACTAAAAGCGTAAAATGACACGTGTCATAGTTTCACAAAACCCAGAACTTTGTTCTGCTCTGTGTTCTTATTCTTCCATCATCAGTACAGAATCACAGAGCTCTTGGGTCCAGCACTGCTAAATATTGCAACAAGAATTGACAGCAAAACAAGTGGGGAGTAGGGACATAACCCTGAGCAGGAAAACACACCTGGCAGTACTATCTGCTTATAACATGCTGGATACCACTTTTCACAAAGTTTCCCTGCATGCTTTATAACAAAGACATGGTGCTTGAAGTAACCAGGAGACGGGGAATTTAGAACATGCTCTGTGGGTCGTACAGGTTACAGCAGGTCAGCCTTTATGATTTGCTTATCACAGGTTCTGGCATTTTACTTTCCTGTTGTTTGAACAACTTCAGATTTAAAATGTACTATTTAGTCAAATGAATCCTTTGGCTTTCCCAGCTCAACTGTCTCAATCTGCTGGAACTCTGCAGAATATCTAAAGCAGAACAGGCCTGGCCATAGCAGTGGTGGCTGCTTCAGTCTCAGAAGAAACTGCATCTCTTCACTGTGACTCCTCCAATGTCAGAAGACCCCCTCCGTCCACAAGAACATTACAAGAAAAACCTCTATACAACCAAATCATTTGAGAGCTGCCTCATTTAATCACCACCTCGGGGAAGAAAGAACAAGTTTCCCTATTTCCTGAAGTGCAGAGCAGTGCCCATCACAGTTTAGTCCCGTTTGCACCAGCTGGGAGCTAAGAACTTGTGTCAGTCAAAAAAAGCAGCTGAAGTCAGGGTACCGACTGGCTAGTTGATCAATAATGGTCTGATTGCTTTCCTCATATTTTATAACTGCATTCTCATTTCTTCCATTCAATTCACATTCCAATTCAATGTTCATTTGTCATGCAAAACCCCTTGCTAAGTTTCCAATTTGTATTTTAAAATTACAGTATAATTAACTTTGAGGAAAAAAGTTCACACCTACCTTTTACTTTCTGGAGAAATAAACTTTTCCCATTGTTTTAAGAGACTTTTAGCTAAATTCCCAACAGTGGCATGCTTCCTAAAACTGTAAACAGTTTTGTCTATGCCAGTTTCCTGTTGAAGATAGTGCAAGAAAGATGGGCAGAATAAATAACAACTCTCATCCCAAATAAAACCTCCTCTAAAACTGCTATAAACAGTATTAGCCTAGTATTCATGACAGTCCTATGGCAGCCAAAGAATAAATGTACTCTTTATAGTGCAAACAAATCTGAAGGAAGTAGTTACTTATAACCAAATATGAGGAACAAAATGCAGCCTTAATTCATACTAAGAAACTAAGATAAGTAAATTTTCTCCATTAAATGTACATATTTCAGGAATTTCACTTCTCTCAAATGCTTAAGCCCACAAAATGCATCAAATCAAATTTCCTTTAGGTTTATGAAGTACATTTTAGCATATTAGAGAGCATATATGTTGGACGTGGTGTAATGCAAAATACATCTCAACCAGTAGTACAGTGTTGAGGGGTCAGAGGAGCAGAGTTCTTTTCACAATATCATTGTGTCTTTAAGTCTCACTCTAGTGTGTTTTGTTTAAGCAAAAATATCTTGCAGACTTTGAGTGTTTATAGAATCACAGGTGATTTTAATCCTGTATTATCAGTAAGCATCTCTGATTCACAGACTCTCACTTTTAAGATTCCATATTAAGAAATATGAACTTCAGTAGGTTCACTACAACCTGTTAATGCTCTTGCTAACTAGTGAAATTTTACTCCTGTGAAGTCTGAGCTATACATGTTACTCCCACATACTCAATTCAGCCCCTAGGAAGGGCTTCCTTAAATTCACTTAAAGTATATTTAACTTATATATAATTTGAGCAACCTGATTTGGTTAAGTCAGCTATTGCAAACAGATGGAAGAAATCTGGTGGGACTATTTCATAAAGCTATTTTTGTTCCTCAAATGCATTAAAAATATGTAGAGCCCTCAGCTGTAGGACATCACTTTCCTCTATTTGACCTGAAGGCTTCCATCAAGGTCTGTCCCATTATAAACCATGCAAAATCGCTGGGAACATGAAACATCTGCAGAAACCCTTTGTAATTTTAAACAACTAACTGTCATACATCTTATGACATACATAATATGAGACTAATACATATCATTATCATACATGATATGAGATTATGTATTTTTATTGGAAAACAAAATAAATATTGCTGCATTCCAGTACAAGTCTCCCTGTGTCTAGGCAGGCAAATGCCTTTTCCTGAATAGACCATCCCAATATCTTGGCAACTATATTTTTCCTCTTACTCTTCCAAAGAATTCTCTCACAAAACCCATGTGTTACTTCTTTTCAAAACACAGACATATTGCTTATAATACCTAGAAGTTTCACAGATCAGTTTGAGAATATCTAATATAGAATTCCATAGGATGCAGCTTGGATGAGGATAAAAGTCACAGGAATCATTACTTGGGATGCCTGCTCTTTAAATGTAAGAAACTAACTGAACAGCTAATAAAAGATGGAAGAGTTAGACAATTGACTCAAAGAACGGTTCACCCATATTTGCTTTGTTTTAAGCATTGATTGAAGGCAGTTTTAAAGTGAAAAAACCCAACCTGATCAGCAAAGTGTCCTCTACATGCTCAGTTTCCTGCTCAGTACTATCACTGTTGGCATAATACTGCATTTATCAAGTTTGGTGACCAGCTTTTGGAAAATTAATCTAACCAAACAGGATATAAAGTCAAAATTATAAAATGCAACATGTTCACCACTTCTACAAATGCACACTCCTGACATTTACATAGTAATTCACTATAAAAGAGTTTGATGTATTACTGATCACTTACCACTAGAATTTCCAGCGATAAATCCAAACCTTGTAGTACCTTAAGTGTTTTTATAATCTGGAAGGAAACATTAGATTTATTGTTTTAAACAAATAATTGGAAATCCTATTCTGTTCTTCTCATCCTCATTCACATATTTAATCCAAAAATACACAGTAGTGTTAAAAGGAACATCCAGTGACTCCTGGAAAATGTAAGCACTCCTTTACTGCACATCAAGGGCAGTGTTTGTAGTCTGTGCTGTGAACCAGTATGGTCCTGCCAACCCTTCAATTTCAGTGACACCAGAAAATCCAGTAGATAGTTGAGATTGTTACTGCTACAGAGATTACAGTAACGATCAGTAACACAGTAGTACAGGCCACATATATATGCCTCCTCGTCCTGTAGCAGTCCCCTCATTTGACACAGAGCCAACAGAAAAGCTGCATTACGCAAAACCACCATGCAAAAATCAGCAAGTCTCACAGTCAGTAGCACTACTCCATCAGTCTAGGCCAGGAAAGGACAACAGAGCTGGTGCAAGCCCAGATTGCACAAACTGAGGTTTTGAAAACATAACTGCAATTTGTATTTTAACAAAACAAGCTCAAGCTAGAACAACCATTTTCTTCTGCACTGTCAAAGCTTACACCTGTTACAAAACTCAACATTTCCATAAAAGAAGGAAAGATTTTTTCGCATACAAAATGCTTATCTTCCTACGAGAAATGTTTCAATAACAAAGAAGTCTCATTTATAAGCAGAGTATAAATTTCAACAGTAACATAATCCAATTTCTTTGGCAATGGGTCTATGGCAGCCCAGAGTCCTGCAGCTAACCATACAGACCCATTTGTCTTATCTTTCCATCGTGGTTTAAGAATGGCGTTCCTCAATTTAGTGGTCCCGCTGAAACACTCCCAACCACACACATGAAGCTATGTTATGGAGATGACAGAATTAATGTACAACTGAAACAGCAGCATTTCATAGGGCTTTCACAAAGACTGAAATACTAGTCAAGTGTTTCAGATCACTGACATTTCTCAACATAACAGCAGGGTCACAAAACACACTACCCAGAAATCTTCTGACAACAGTAACAGCTATATTAATTTAAATAACTGATGAGCTGTCATTTCTTATATTAGATACTGCTTCTGCAATGGCATTGCAGGAGGTGGAAGAGGTACTAAAAATGAGTAGCAAGCTTGAAGAAACAATTTATGAATTGCACCCCAGGGATATATTGTTCTACTGTTGCTCTAAGTTTCATTGTTCCTATAATGCATTACAGCAGTGAAATCACACACTCAACACTGATTTTCATGGTGTTCAGTGGGCTCTATCTACACGCCTGGCATGCAGCTCTTCTGTAAATCATCTACCCTGCAACAGTGCTTCTGAGTCTAGACAAGCACAGGAGAAATGCTTCACAGCCTGGGAAAACATGAGACTAGCTGTAAAGGTAAGATATACACCCAGGACCCGAGGTAACATCAAATCTCTCCCAAAAAGTCCAGCTAGCTACAAAATGGCAGGATACCTACAAAAAAAAACCAACCCAAACCAAACCAAAAAAACAAAACAATACCAAAAAATCAACCAAACAAAAATACTTCCTGACCAAGATTTCAGAACCAGCAGAAAAGCTGTTTATCTTTAAGATAAGGCACTCCCCAAGAAAACAGTAACTGCTCACAATGTTAACCTAGTTTCTAATGCCTGAGATGATCAGTGTCAAGTTAGTTCACTCTTATTTAATTAAAAGAATATATATCCTCATTGATTTAATTTATTTTGCAATGAAAAAGGAAGTAACTAACTGCTGACACATTATACTGTGATGTATAACATAACTAGATAATCAAGCATTGCAAACCACTGGGAATAAATCCCATAGGCCAGAGACAAACCTATTTGTGGAAGAATACTAAGGGATGTTTTCATCAAGACACAGAGAACAGGGGTTTTGAATAGTTCCTCTTGATGGATTTTGGGCTCAGTTAACTCATAAAGCCCAGTTTATTTCAGAAGAAAAAATTCAGAAAGCAGGCAATTATTATTCATACAACTTCAAACCAATAGGTTAAATTACAAAAGTACATAGATGACAAGCATGTTCAAAAGCAGTCAACACATTTTAATGAAAAACAAAACTCTCAAAGTTTTCTAAATTAAAGACCACACTGCCCATTTTGGTTACTTGAAATGTATATCACATTTGGAAAATCAAGACAAATAACACTGTTTCATTTAAAAAAATAGAAAAAAATGGATCAGACACACTGACAAGGATTTTAGAAGTGATACCAACCACTTGAAAGCAGGGACAGCTCAGGCTGCAGGGGAATCAGCAGCTCTGCATGCACAGGACTAGTAAAGGAGTCCATTCTGTAACTGGACAATGTAAATGGCAGCATCCAGCCTGCCTGTAGGAATCACACATCTCCACGTTCTTGGGATTTAGAACCAAACTTACTTACAGACACAAGCAGAAAATAAACAAATATAATTTGTGGCACATATCTGTAGCAGCAGAGGAACTTTTTATTTATCCTATTTGCTATAGATCTCTGATTTCTCTAAAGAAAAAGCACAAATACTTTGGTGAAAGCCAGAGAAAGGTATACTGTGAAGCACAAGACACAGTAAAACCAGAGCTTGCTAGAAACAAACTTTGTTTTTATTATATCTATATTATAGTATGCTATTATAATTATTGCATAAAATAAAGCAAAATTATTAAGTCTGTTCTGAGCAGGCCTTCAAAAACAAAATGAAGATTGACTATTGAGACATCTTTCTCTAACTATTTCTTTCACCATAGCATTTGTGGCCTATCTGGCTCTTATCTCACTGGACTGGATCTGGTAATTTTTTTACAGAAGACCTTCCATATAGATACAATACATACGTAGCCCTCCACATGTTTTCAGACTATTTTACCTCACATACCACTATCAGCTATATCCTCATGGAAAAACGCATCAACTTTAAAAGAGACTGTAAACTTCACAGAAAAATTCTGAAGAGAAGTTATCTTCATATACAATTCTTGGACTAGTTACGTAATTCCTAAATACTGATTTATAAAGAATTATCAAAACCCTTTAGGACTAGGGTTTTTCCATAAATGACATTCCAAGAAAACCCAAGACCTGGATCTTCATGCAATATAGATGGGCAAAGCCTTATGGACAAACAGAGAGCTGGCAAAGACAGTGGTGTGAGACAAAAGCAAAGATGACAGTAGGAACAAAAGCAAGCAAAGATGCAGAGAAGAAGGGAAAGCAAGCTGAAATTCGGAAAGCAGAGATCAATGGTAAAGAGCAATGGGAAACAAGCATGTGAGCAAACAAAATTTTCCAGGGTCAAAACTGAAAGCAAAGTGGTAACAACAGCTGCCAGGTGCACTGGGTTTGGTCTCTTCCCACTACACCAGTGTGGCTCCATCATCCTTTATACAAGTGCTATGCAGTCTCCTCTTATTTTTCTGTCTGAGCCTGGAACCTCAGGAAGGATGGTCTGGGAACCACTAAGAGGTTTCCAGACCATCTGTCCTCACGGGACTGACAACATTTCTCTACAGTAACTCCTCCTTTCTCACTCAATAGCTGCATCTCGCTTTCAAAGAGATCTTTATGATTCTTTAGCTCATCCTCTTCTATAACAAAGCCCATGAAATTCCATCGTCAGTAACTTCTGGCTGAGCTAGACAACTCATTTGAAAGAGCACCAGGACTTGGAGGGAAACACCTCAGAAAAACCCAACTCTTCAACTCTTTCCCCAGCAAATAACCCCTATGCCCTCAGCTAACAAAAAAACCAAAATGAAACAAAACAACAACAAACAAACAAACAAAACCCCCCAACCAAACAAAACAAAACACAACAGTTTGCCTAAAACAGCTGCCTAGTTTTGTTTTCTGCTACTAAATCTAATGATCTGTTAATTAAGCTAAAGGAGCTTTCTTCCAATCATCTTACACAACACAGAAATAAATGTAAATACTAGTCACACACTTTACCTTGGTTCTTTAGTTTCATTAAGTTATGCTAGCCAGAGCTACAGCCATTCTACTATCTTTCCAGCGTGGCCAGTGTTGTTTTTAAAAACAGTCCTCAGAACATAATATTCCTGTAATTGTCCCTCTAATGCTATATAGCAATAATAACATAACCCTGCCAAGCTACCCAAAGACAGCATTTATTCCATAAGCCACTGCACTCTACTGCAATTTCATGCTCAACGGGTAATACATCAGAGCTCCAAATAATTTTCTGAGTCAATGCTTTTCAAAATACAGTCTCCTATCCCGAGTGACCTATATTCATAGCTCCTAGCTGTGACTTTTCACTGAGCCATGGTAAAACATGTGTTGCTTAAATGAATGTAGCCCACCACATGATCAAATTTGGTTTCTAGAAGGGACTCCATTTAATACAAGTTACTTCGGTATCTGTAGCATTTCCCTACAATACTTGCTGTATTCTAAACTAAGGAAGATTTTGGTAGCATCATGTCACAAAGAGATGCATAATCACCCTCGCCCCATCCCCCCCCCAAAAAAAACCACCACAAACCCACAACCAAACCCACAAACGTTGGTTCCTCATGAGGTTTGGCACTTACTTTTGGCAAGTGCAACTGGAATCAATTTTATGTATTATATCAGGCCTGTGATACCGCTACTCTAATCAGCATCATACAGAAGCAAGTCAAATGCCTTGAAGCCTGCATATATTTGCGACAATTTGTGTCAGCCAAACACAATTAGAGATAAATTTGGCAGAACATATCTACATAACATCTCACTGAGTGGTATGGATCATGGCACCACCCTTTAATTGTACATCAGTTACATCTTAACATCATGCAGCTGCTTAACATGTTCCTTTATGATCAATGTCAGTGAAGACCATTTCACTGACCTTCATCAACAACAGCACAGTATGTTTTTCCTGTACCCTTCCTAGAACCATAAGTATCATTCAATACCTGTTCTGTCTTTGGCCAATTCTCTGAAAACTCAGTGGGTAGCTATGAAACCTCACACAGTAAGAAGCTTTTGAAATGGACAATTGATGTTCCGCACGGTTATCAAAAACTTTTTTGTAACTATTAAAAAGTCCAAAGACAAATATTATTCTCAGTATGGAAGAGAAATAATTGACAACAATGCTTGCCTACATTACACATCTGTAATACTGGTTTGTAACTCTTTCCACACATTTCTAAAACTCTCCTCTTTGCCTTTAAACATGCTAACCACATAATTTCTATTATTAGACTTCTGTTAGGAGTACCTTTCATGACTGCCAATTTACAGCTATCAGTTTCTCACTTCTCCTGCCATTCCTTAGGCCCTGTTACCCGTAAATACTTCTATTTCACTAGACAGTTTTACCAGGAACAGAAGTGCTGCAGCACCACCATTAGCTCCATTTTATGCAGCACCTACTTGCAGCTATGCTGCATAAAAACCAGAATCTCCTCCCTTAATGAATCCAAGTCTGCCAGAGTTGGTCTCATTTTTCACTTTAGTTGAATGCTTTGAAACTTACTGGTTCAGGATCACTTAGAAACAATTCTAGAGATACTTAATTTTTTCTTTTCCTTTGTTATCTCTTGCTCAAAATAGTATATCAACACTAATCCCAAGTACTAAAAAATTCAGACACTATAATATCTGATCATTTCTGTAGCACAGATAGAGAGTTTAGGATTAGTGGACTGCAAATTAAAACTTCTGAAGAAGCACCTGCACAGATATTTGCATTTTAGACAGATATTGTCCACATCCCAGGCGTTCAAGAAGATAAACCATTATTGGCTATGAAAATCAGTATTTCCTCTATATGCATACACACACATACTTTGAAAACACACTGCGGACGTGATAAATAGCTAAGTTTTTCATCAACTACCAAATATAACGCCATTTTTACTGCTGCCCTCTGCCTCCAACCACAAACTTGTATCAAGTTTTAATGCCTTTGAAACCCATCAAGGTAAAAGCGTTCTGTATTTTCAAAGCGAATGTGATCCTCAAAAAAAAAAAAACAAAAACAACAATAACAACAAAAAAAACAACAACACAAAAAAAAAAAAAAAAACCGCCACCAAACTAAGCAAAAACCACACCACCGTTCTGAACACACGTTCTTCAGTCGAATGTCATTTATTACTTCATGAACCATTGAGGCCAGTTTGGCACAGGCTGCTTTGCTTCCATTTCCCTGGCAGTGCCGGCCGCTGCTCAGGGAGCGGGGGGTGCCTTGGTCCCATCGGTCCCACAGCCTGGGGGTGTCCCCTCTGCACCTCTAGTGCCCGGCGCCGCTTCAGTACCTGCTCTGACCGCGCTCCCACTCGTCCCTGCCTCCTTCAGGTGCTCCTTAGCTACTCTTCTTCATCTGCTCGTAGATACTGAGCAGCCTGGCCACCCTACAGGGGTTGTTTCAAAAGAACAGCTTAGTCCTTCTCGGACCGGGAAGAACAACAAGGCAGGGCGTGACAGCCCCCCTCCTCTCCATGTGTGCCGCTAAGACCAGGCAGAAGCACCTATTTCGCACAGAAAAGCTCTTATGAACACAGAAATAACAGCCCAACAGCTACCGCCTTTGGTATCCGGACTGGGTACCTCAGCGGTCTCCTGCGCACAGCGCAGCCGCTCCTTCAGCCCCAGCACGGTGCGCGCAGCGTTCCACGCCTCCTCCGCCATGGCACCGCCACGGCCGCCGCTCCGCCCCTCCTCCGCCATGGCACCGCCACGGAACCGCCACCGCTCCGCTCCTCCCCTCTCCGCCTCGATACCACTGCCGCCGCTCCGCCCCTTCTCCTCTTCGGCACCGCCGCCGCTCCGCCCCTTCTCCGCCTCGGCACCGCCGCCGCTCCGCCCCTTCTCCGCCTCGGCCGCGGCCCCGCTGCTGCGGCCCCTCTGCAGCCGCCCGCCCTTGTTGTAACCGCGCGCGCTCCGCCACTGGGCGTGCATCCCGGCCGGGCTGAGTGTTCGCTGCTCGACTACCAGCAATAACAGCACGGACTGCGTGCCCGTCTCTGCCCTGCTGCACTCCATTTGAGCTCACAGCGCGGTACTGAGCAAGCACAGTGTAGCTGGGGTGAGATGAGGCCTGCCCAGGGAACGCCATGGCGTGCACTGTTCCCCTGCCAGGGCGGGCCCCTCAGGGCGGCCGTGCCAACCTCGGCAGCGGCCCCGAGCAGTCCCTGTCCCATGTGCGCCGGGGGGACACGGAAGGTGTCACTTGCTGGTGCACACCCGTTCTGTAACCTGCGGTAACCTCGCGGTGTCCCTGGTGTCTGTGCGTGGCAGCAAGGCTGCCCTGTGCAAGGGTGCCTTGTGTGGGGGTAGCGAGGCCAAGCCATGACGCCGTGAGTGGCGCCCGCAGACAGCCCACGGCAGTCCTGATTCAGGCTGAAGAGGACATTCTTTCCCTTAGGTCCTGCCTTTCAGCAGGGGTCTCCCATGGATTACCTAAAAAGCTTATGACGGGGAATCAGTCTTTGCTGTTGTGTGAACTGTGCATCTGAAAGCTGAGCATGAGCTTGAAGGACTCCCAAGCTGAACGAGTCCCTCCTACAAAAACCTGTGTTTGCAGAATTTCCTGGGACATTACTGTAGATACAATGAAAATAGGTACACAGAACACCTTTCACTCTTTAAAGCGGTGTTTGGGGGAAATGTTAAAGGGCATCCAGTCTGAACTACAGTGGAATTTTAAGTACGCAAAAGCCTGCATTTAGGGTTGCTGCTCTTGCAAAATATGTCTTATTACAGATTGGCACGCTGTATAGCAAATTCATCAGTAGAGAAATCAAAATAGCTGATAGGGCAATAAAGTAGGTAGAGAATTCAGGTTGGAAATGGAAAAAATAAATCCAGGTCCCCGATGCAGACTGTCTCTCCAGTTCCCATACTCATGTTTTTATTTTACAGAAATAATTAACTCATCTACACAGTATGTAGAGACTTCATCAACCCTACCTTAAAATAGGCCATTCACAGCTAGTTACTCTCGAGTTTTCTGGCCCAAATAGTTTAACATTATTTATACAAAGTGGCATTTATGCAGAAGAAATCTTCAGAGAAATTCAGCCCACACCAGCTTAAAAGTCATTATTGATTAAAGTCATTATTGAGTAGAAAAGTTGAGGATCAGATTGCCATACAGATTAGGTGATTGAACCTGGATTTCCCATATGTTGTTCGAAAGTCTAATTACCAAACCACTGGATTTCCTGGGATAAAGAAGATGTTCTTGCTGCCCAATTATTCTGAAAGATCATGATTTTATGACAGTGAAGACAACATTTAAAATCTCAAAAGTTTTCCTAGAACAAGAAAAATATTTTTAGCCCAGATTTAACTGACGCATTTTTTGTATTGCTTGTCTTAACTGTCAAGAGGAAAGAATTCCAAGTTTACTCTGTCCGTCCAAACTGCAGGAGGATTTGTTGGTTTGTTATTGATGTGTGACTCCTCTTTGGAAGAAGAGGGCTTGACATACACACAAATATAGCTCCAAAAATTGCTGTGACACTACATGCTCAAGAGGTGTGTTCTGCCATCAGCTCTGCTCCAAGACTTTGCAAACTCTCTTCTCACCCTTAAGGACCCCTCTATGCCTGTGGTAACACAGATTCTTTCCCATGGGAATTTTTCTCTTCTTCTTCCTGTGTTTTATAAATAAAGATAAAGTTTAGATGTTATTGAAACGGTCTCTGGGAAAGATGGGTGGTTCTAACCTGGCCAATTGGCCTTACTGGAGGTTTTGGATTTACCCAATCTGGACGACCTTTGAAAAGTCTATATAAGTTTTATAATTAAATAATAAATTCAGATTTATACCACTCGTCCATCTTGATTTCTTCACTCAGCTAGTGGTTCAACAGCGACATATGCCCTGCTGTTAGTGCTTAGTGAGTTTCCAAGGAAAGATTGAAACCAGAAAGAGGAACAGGCTTTGTTTGAGCTAAGGAGAAGAGCCTGGTGAGAACGTCAGGGGATGGATCAATGTGAGAGGCTTGGCTGGGCAAAACTAGGTAAGGAAGTGGGACCAAATGATCCAGTACAGGGGGAGGCCTGAGTGACCCACTGGGGCTGGGTGTCTTGCTGAACACAGTTCCTCAGAGCCACCTCTGTGAAATCAAGCCCTGTGCATTGTTCTAACAATGTCTTCACATTTATTCAACAGCTTAAAAAACCCCACATTTCTTTTCCATCTCTTTTTTGAAAAGGCTGCAGTTCCCACTGAAATTCAGTATGCTTTCAGAATTATCTCCAGTCTGTATAAGGAGTTTCACCCTTCCTAAAGGCATTACTGGTGTGATTACTCAATACATTCAGATTCGTGCATTTAAAGATATCTTTCATAACTATTTATCATAGAGAACTGAATTTGGGCTTTGAGGGTGTGTGGTACTTAGCTGAGCATACACAAAGTGATCTGAGCAAACAAAACAGTAGTGATCTCGAGCTGAGCCTGAGTTTGGTTAACATCTTTAGTTGACCAGGGTATATCTCCACATGGTCGTGGCTGTGACACTTGAGTTCCACGAACAAATCAGAGCATGTTGACTTCAAACAAAAGGCTTTACATTTCCAGGAAGAGTGCAGTAATGGTTGTTCATGGATTAGAAGAGATGGTTATAATTGCCTAAAGGCCTGTCTTTGCTGACAAAAAAACTTTCCCTATTGTTTATTCTGAACCATGCACATGGAGCAAATAATAACAATTGGTTTTGTTCATTAGGCTGAGAGCAAATCTCTTGAAATGTTTCCACTTTTTACTCCTAAAATGTTAAAACATTACTTCATGACCTGCTACTGCTGCATGGATTGTTAGTATTGTCTTTAGTCACTCATATAGACCAACTGATTATGAAGAAAATGAAATATTTTTGTCCCCAAGATTCACTCATACCATAAAAGGATGCATCCTGAGAGGCCCAAGGTATTTTTAAGAAATGTACTACTCCCTCTTTTAAGTGAGAAGACTGTGGCAGTGGACCAACCAGCTGCCTCCATGAGAGATGGAGAAATAACTTGGGCAGATTTTCCTTCCCAGGATAGTGAAGCTGAAGAAGATGGAGGCAGCACACTGGAGAGGAATTCCCTATCTGCCACATTTTAACCCTGTCAATCATAGATTTTGTTCCACCTCTGTTATTTTAATATTCATCACATTGTATTACTATTCAAAAGTTACCAGAAACTTCTGCTCTTCTGTAAAGTTAATAGGTTAATGCAAATACATCCCGCCCTTGCCCAGAACTCATTGGAAAACTGTCATCCCCCGTCAATCTGTGATTTGATAAGAACCCTAGACCTCAGCTTGTGACCACCCCTTCCCTTTCCCTATACAACCCCGTGTGACCACCCCTGGGGGTCTCTCTGATAGCCTGTATCCTGAAGAAGAATAAAAGTCTGGGTAATGCTATCAGAGTAGTCCAGTCTCTCTTCTTTGCCTCTACCTGCTTTCTTAACATCGGCAGCTCTGCCTCACACTGCGGAGGCAAAACCTAGGTAAATAGATAAGCCAAGAGATAGCGCTGCTCCTCCCGAGCAGCGGCCAGAGTGCTTATCTGACCAGGCGCTGGATAGATTGCACCGCAGAAAACCAGGCAGTACTGCAGACCGCCAAAAAGCGTTGGAAGACAATTAATAATCTTTGCAAGGACTTCAGTCAATATAAAAATGTTTTGTAGTAATTAATTTCTATGCCTTTTGAAAGGAAATAAGCAAAAAGAACCTGCTGTTTTCAAGATATGAGAGAATGTTAATATCTGAAACTTAAAAAGCATATTAAATCAAAGTTTGATTTTTAAAATGGTATGATTTGTATTATGTAAATTATAGATATGTATGATCTGCATTATGCAAATATATAATGATTTTTGATCATGGTATTAGTTATTTCTAAAATACTTTTTTGTGTGCTAGTTAATGAAAAATGAGAATGACTACTTCCAAGACCAGCTTTTGCGCCACACAATATCCAAGTATGCCATCAGTTGTCCTGTGATCTCAAAGACTAACTAAGTAAAGGCTTTCTGGGTCTTGCCGTAACACAGTGTCCTGGTTTCAGAGACCAGTATCTGCTAAAGAAGGCAGAA
>VYZT01034757.1:5676-22239 GCA_013400735.1 Pomatostomus ruficeps
TGACAAGTATTTATAGAGGCTCCATGTACACAAGACTCCATATAGTATATATTCATTTTTTTCCTTTTGATATTAGTTCTGAACTCCACAAAAATGTTTCACAATATAGGAATATAGAATACCAAAACTTTAAATGAAGAAGTTCATCATCATTGCCCAGTAGAGGATGGAATACTTTTAGACAGCTATTTAAGAATTAAGTAAGGAGGTTTTTTATGTATTTACTTTATTGTTGACAAGGATGCTACAGTGCTGCTTGTAATATATTGTTGTATTTTAGCATAGCTTGTTAGAGTTTAGTGCAATATGAAATTTCTACTCTTCAGAATAAGTGGACTTTAATATTTAATGACCTTTGTCTCCAAACTGTGAGAAAAGGTCAAAGTAAGTTAAAAAAACCGATCAAACAAACAAAACCCCAAACAAAAACCCCCACCAAACAAAAACACAAAAACACAACCCAACCCAAAACACTGCAAATAAACAACACAAAACAAAACGGAACAAAACAAACAAACCCCAAAACAACAAAAAACCCCTTATAAACAGAATTCCAGTTCTGCAAATTTAATTTAATTTTTCTTTTGGCTTGAATTTGCCTGCCAGGGTGCCAGCCTTCAGATACTTGAAAAGTTAGGAAGCATGGAGACATGGGTGTTTGAAGTGCCAGGAAGATCCTGAGGGAGTTCCTGCACAGTGTTTCATTCCCAACGGTCTGGGAGCTGGTCAGTGAGGTAGTGCCTGTGGGGAAATGGTTCCATGACACCCAAGGAACAGCAACAGAAGGCCAATCATCCCACTATCCTGCTTTCAAGCAACTTTCAGCAACACACTGTGACTTTGTAGGACCCTTGATTCTATCACATTATTATCCTATGGTGGGAAATAATCAGTGAGTACTGAGTTTTGAAGTTTGAAAGCTGAAGAAATTTATGATTTCTGAAGCAAGAGTGACAGGTTCCATCCTTTTTCCATTATGAAAACTGTGAAGTCCCTTACCAGCCATGGAGACATGCAAATATTTATTACTCACATAGTACTATCTTATCTATAAGTGGTTACCAAATTTGACATCCTAACCTAACCCTGAAGACACAATATTCACATTTCACCTGTGGAAGGAACAAGAGAAAGCAGTGGAATTCTGCTTTGTGCTTCTGTTGCAGCATTCCAAATCCTTTCCGTTGAAATGGTTACAGAAAAGCCATGACTGGACAGGTGAATGCTGAGATGTCTTGGTGCTATTGGTGCTATTTGAGCATCTGTAGAGCTCAAAAATTACTAAGTATTATTCACTAAAAAAAAAAAAAAACCAAACCCAAACAAAAAACCAACCAAACAAAAAAACCACAAACCCACAAAACAAAAAAAAGACCATCCCATATAGAAAGGTTGTATCCAGGAAAAACAACAAAGCAAAGTAAAAATGCAATATTGTGGGTACTGCTTATGACCTAAAATAATGCAGTATCCAATATTCTGCCTTCAGTGAAGCAAGTCAAGAGTCAGATCAGCCAACGAACAATCTTTCATGTGAACTGGCTTTTATTCTCCAGATTGCAGACAATACCAAGCATGCTTACTTGCTCAGGTTTCCAAAAGCACTGAGTGATAGAAGATATTTTTATGGCAGATGTGTTCATTGACACATTTTCAATGTGGAAAGAGGTAAATGCAGCTCTAATTATGAAACATTGCATCAATCTGTAGAGACAATGGGACCTGGAGTCAAAGCATGGAGCAGCAAGGAAGAAAAATGGCTTCAGGACATTTGCAGAACAGTATGGCAGTCATTTCATCTTGCTAATATTTTGAGAAAACATATAAGAAAATTATATTGCACAGTTTGAAAGTAGTGTAGTGCAGAAGCCAGTGGCTTAAGTCTTTAAATTAGAATCAATAATTAATTTCCCAGCATGAGGGTCTGATTCCATCCCACCTAACTGTACGGTTTTAAAATAGTGCCTTTTCAGCATTGCAATTTGTTATAGTTTACCCCTAAAAATGGAAAAAGAGGAAACATTTCAGCTGCCATCTGGATGTTACCTACCTGCTTCTATAAGCACAGGATAATCCTAATTTAGGATGCTAATTGAGCTTTCTCATGACAGAGCATAACACTGGATAGGTTAATCCAAGTTTTTGTTTCCACTATGAATCTCATACCTACATATCACACAGTTACCTATGCTTCAGTACAGCACACAGAAAGAGAGAATGTCTCAGAAGGGCTGTTCAAAAACATCAGAGGTTGTGTGAGGAACGGGGAAACAATGAAGGAGAGTAAATCCACACAGAGGACATGGTGCCACCATCACATAAACATGAGAGACCATATCTGTGTTTCCAGCTTGAGAAGACTCGAGCCCATGTCACCAGTTTCCTGGTAGAATGCTACATCCATCAGGGTGCAGAAAGGACAGGGGGACTGGGGAAGGGACCTTTGCCCAGATTCCTATGACTTGGAGCAGAAGCTAGGTCAGGAAAAGCTTGATGCCAGGAAAGCAAAACCGAACCAGAGACTCTGTTCCTTAGACACTGCACTGCAGCTCCTTCAGAGGGAAAGGGTTTCTCCATGCTCCAGAATTTTGTATAATTTTATTAATTAGACCAGAGTCAAAAAGAGACCCGCAATGCAGAATTATGCTAATATCATAGAGACCCAGGGACCTCCTCCTACTTTTGGTATGCAATAGTCATTTTTCAGTACTCTCAAACCACAGGGTGCTGAGTTCTGAGAAACTGAAGACTGGCACAATTTGCCAGCACTCTGCCTTAATTTTGATTTACGTTTCCTTCACTCCAGAAATAAACGGAATTTAAAAGTGATAAATAGTTGCAATATATCAAGGTCTGATTTTATTTTCTGGAATTCTCTTTGTTCTGTAGAATATTGTGAGAAAAATCACAATTATGCAGGCTTTAAACCTTGCCTGCAGTGAACAGCCTTTTTGAATATTAATGAGAACACACACACAAAATTAAATTTCAGGCAGAAGTTACAATTGGGTTAAAATGAAAGAAAACAATTCTATTGCTACCAACAATGAACAAGCTGATGATCTTCTATGACTTATAATAAATAAACCAAATAAACAAAGGTAATAAATTACTAGTTTGGAAATATTGTTTAGAAATAAGTAGAAAACACAGGTAAATAAGATTATATTACACAAATCGATCTCTTACTCCTACTGGAAAAATGAACTATGAGAAAGGGTTTACTGAAAAACAAACAGGTTCACATGGTAAACATCATGACATTGAATCAGGACAGCAACGGCACCTTGCACACAGCAGCAAACTTGCCTGTGGTAGTGTCACAGGGTAGGGCAGCTCATTTAGTCTCTTTGCTTTTCCTACAGATGCAGATACAGTCTGGGATTCCAGGTTGCTATTTGGTGAAACTGCAAAGAATATCAATTTCATGGAGCAGCTGCAGAGAGCCCTGGGGTTAAATTTCCTGTCAGAACTGTTGAAATTACTTTTTTTTGTGAAATTTCATAGATTTTCATTTCAATCTGATTTGGACTGGATGGGTAGTCCTGCTTTCTTGTCAGTTAAAACCTGTGATGGCATTCTGGAATATATCCATATTTTCTTTGCTTTTTACCAGTAGAGATAACATAGGGTTTGAAACATATGACAGATAATGCAGGTCAAACAGGATATTCCCATGCCATTTATGGAATGATATCCTGTAAAATATTTGATTTATCATAAAGATACTGTGCAGTCTGACCCATTTAATTTATTTATACAATTTTGTACTATTTTGCTAAACCTTGGCTACTGTGGATAAACATAAAGGTAGTTAGGGCATCTATATTTTAATGTTGACATGATTACATGTGACTACAGTGAATGAAGTCAAGGGAAAAATGTTGTTGATATTAAACAAAAAAGAAAATCCTCTATCATCATCTGGGATAAAGTGAAGATTGGATAACTTAGAGCTGCCCATGGTCACACTGCATTTTCATTCTGTCTGCTAAACACACCTGATCATCCCGTAGTGAAGTTTGTGAATCCTGCTCTGTAGAGTTGATATAGAAATAGTTACACATTTGTCAGCACACTTCACAAAGCCAAAGATCTAAATCCAACAGAGACACCCCCCCACACACAATTATCGTCTTCAGCAACTCATTCAAATACAGACAATCAGCTATTTTTTATTACTTCATGTTGCTTTAATAATGCAGTTTCATATCCCTGAAGATGTCAATAGCTGCAGTGAAACCTGGCTTTCCAGAGCACACTCATTATATTTCACAATGTTAAGAGATACTTCACTGGCTTCGGACCAGTAAGTTGTGTTTTTGTAGGGAAAATCACATTTTCCTGTTTGTTTTCTTTTGCATTTCTGAACCATTTTTGTAAGTATGAAGTTTCTAAAAATAGTACTGTACCATGAAATTAAAAGAAAGGGAAAGGTATCATGGAGGGAAAGATAAATATTTCATGTGATGAAAACATACTGCATTTTGAATCAAAAGCTCTTGGCTTTGAAAAAAGACCCTGAAAATAAATCTGAGAATTATTTTTCTGTGTTAACACAGGCAGTTTATTGTTGTTATTAAAATAACTTTTCCATGGTTCCCGATTGATGAGATAATTTAATTCTTTCTAGGGAATAACAAACAAGAGATTAGAAAGGAAAGATGTGGAGGGACAAAATTCAGTGATGCAAAGCATGGTGGGCATAATGCTTCACACTTTGATGCCTAGGGTACCTTGGCAATTCATGGCATGAGAGCAAAGCTGAATCCATCAGTGGACACTGAAGAGAGATTGCTCCTTTTACTTATCATAGAATCATAAAATGGTTTGTATTGGAAAAAAAAAATTAAAGACCATCTAATTCCAAGCCCCCTGTATGGGCAGGGACACCTTACACTAGAGCAGGTTGCTGAGAGCACCATCCTGCCTGGCTTTGAACAATTCCAGGAATGAGGCATCCACAGCTTCTCTGGACCTCCTGTCTCGGTCCCTCACCAGTCTCACAGTAAAGAATTGCTTCCCAACATCTCATCTAAACCTGCCCTCTTTCAATTTAAAAAAATTATTCCTTGTCCTGCCATTGTCTGTCCATATAAAAGGTCTCTCTCTAGCCTTCTTGTAGGTTTCTTTTAGGTAGTGGAAGGAATTAAGTGTCCCCAAAGCCTTCTCTTTTCCAGGCTGTTCAAGCTCCACTTTCTCAGCCTACCTGCATAGGAGATGCCCTCAGAAAAACCCCTTGAAAGAAAAACCCCAGAGGTATTCCAAAGGTCACTAGTTAATGCTGAGAACTGTATGAGCAGTCAGTCTGCTCCAGCCAATCTGCTTCAGATCCTTTTTATATTTCGGGCCTCACTGCATCCAGAAAAAACAGATCTATTGCACTTCTGCATGGAAGCTGACAACTACATGAAGGAGGAGCCTCATACTGTTATTCTTTCCCTCACTTCAGTGAAGAGGAGATAAAGAGCTTTGAGATGACTAAAGGTGCCAAGAGACATCATATTTATGCACTAAGGAAGGACAAAAGTCCTAGGAGTCCTACTTGCTGGGTGGTCTTACTTTAAAGTAAAAACGGGATAGTCAAGGCTGGAAGTGCTTCTGCAAAAAATACTTGTATTAAAAGAGCAAGAAAAACTAGTAGTAATTGTAGTCAGTGATGTAACATTTTCATAGTTTTGTCAGTTTTCTCCCCATTTTTCATAAAATGTGCCAAAATTCACTTTTTGTTGGTGTGTGTGTGAAAAACATTAAACATGCAGAAGTATAGTTATATATCCTAAGTCTGGGGCTGGGAAATATCCAATAACAAGCAGCTTAGGGATAAGATAACAAGAACTTTTCTTAAAATAACCTGTTGCTTGATTTCTTCAGCAGCTACTCATAATCCAGGAGCCAGCTTTGTGCAGTGTCTGATCAGCAATGCACAGACCTATTCATGTGTTACTTGGAAAACAGTTTCTCCCTGGTCTTGAATGTACAGGGCTCTTAGGTCCTCTTCTAGTGGCTACAGAGGAGGACTGGGAGCAGGGATGGTAGATCAAAGTACTCTTTTTAGATGGAAGAAGGAAAAGGTTTGAATCAGGCTTGCTGAGGAGAGAGATGGGCTTGCACTCACTGTCACAGGAGCTGTGTAAGACACCCCTAAGTGCCTTCATGCGGAACCAGCCTCCTTTCCAGAAACCCGTCACATTTACAAACGCCACCGTTTAGACACCTCTGTTTAGCTGCCTAAAACTAAACTCCCTGCTTTTTAACATAGGAGCTAAAGCCATTGTAAATATTTAACAGCATCTCTCCAGGCCTTCAGCAGCCTCCAGGAGGATTCAGGCCCTCCACACATCCAGCCCCAGGGGTTCATCTGGGTTGCAGCTCTTGAACTGAGCATTTTGTCACTGATTGGCTGAAATACACACTGGCTTCATTAACTGTATTGATCACTGACTGGTAACTTGTGAATGCTGACGTCTCTTTCTAGTTCTATACACACACATCTGTGATGCCACGCGAAATGCTTTAGGATGTGAAACCTGTCTGGGTGGGACTCATATATAACAGGATTTGTGGGAAATCAGCTGGAAGCCAGGTGAACCTCCTGATACAAAGCAAGTGACACAATGTGACTGAACAGGGGTTGGTTGCCCAGTAATGCTTCCAGGTGGCTTCATGGGGAGCTAAACCCTACAAGGCTTGGCAAAAAAAAGCCAATGATACTATTATTCATATATTTTTTGTGTTCTTTCATGGTAATTGAAAAATTAGACTTTCATCAGCAGTATCTGAAAGCATCCTCATTTTGAATGCATCCTTTGCTACCAAAGACTGGTACTTCTGAGTAGCAAAGAATTTTTTCAAGGAACTACCTGATCTTCTATTTGAAATTTTTGTCCACTTTGATATTAATATGTGGGGATTCTGTCTAAATATATATTTCAAAGTTTCTAATATGGCTTATTCAGAGTAGCAAAATTAATGAGATCAGCAATACATACTGCAGGATATAAAATCTTTAAGTACAATGAAGGTCACTATTCTGTGTTCAAGAAAGTCTTTTACTGACTCCTTTTGTATATGTCAAGATCATCAGAAAGCAGAAAACTTTTGGTCAAAAACTCTGAGTCAAATCCCGCTCAGAGTGTTGTATAAAAAAGGAATACTCTCTTATTCCCTCTTTCTTCTTCTGTTCACTTACAGTTTGCCTATAGGTCTGATCTCAAATTATTTGGTTCTTTGCATTTTGAACAGATTAATCTATTATGATGGCAGGGGGTGTGGGGGTGTTTATTTACTTTGAACTAATGTGAATTGTTCAGATAAATTGAGTTGTTTTCCTATTTAACATTTTAGGATTTTTGTTTTAGTGTTCTCAGAGCCCTCTAGGCAATGGAACAAATTGATGGAAAGTAAATTATTAACGTACATTCAGTCAGGCATATCTAATCAGCCCAATTTAAAGTCATTATGTCTTATATAAACAAGTACTGTATATATTTAAATATTTATCATAACAATTTATAGAGTGGCTAGGATGCAGAATACCCAAACTCTTTCAAAGAGTATCTAAAATATTAAGTACAACTTCAGCAACTGTAAGCAGAAGATCTCTAGAAGGGGAACAGTGAATAGGTGAAGAACCAATTTGATAATTGGTGAATTGGGTTGTGGTGGTTGAAAAAGGACACAATGATCTGTTGTGATTATGAGACTCAAAAGTTGATTATTCTTTGGGCATTTTATTTCTAATTTGAACCTTATTAACCACATTTTCCAAAATGTAGTTAATGAACGGGTGAGAAGTTGGAGAGGATGTAGGGTTTCCTCCTCATTTGGTAAAATTTACTTTTGGCTAACACTGGGTCAAATAAATGGAAAGAAAGTTATTGAATGAAAGAATTGTAAAAGATGCCCATATTTTAAAACGTGGCAGAAATTTCTCATTGGTGTATTCCAGGGAAGCAAACTAGTTCCAAAATTTTGTCCTTAGAAAGATATTGCAAGGAAATATGAAGGCAGTTGCATGACTGCTAAAACTCTCTTTGAGATCTTCTTCAGAAACCGTATTTTTTCAGAAGAAGAGGTTTAAACCTATAGTAGAAAGGATTTTATGTCAGTAATATCTTCCAAGGAAGGAAAGCAAAGTTAATAGAGGCTATAACAAGTCAATGCTGGAATCTCACAGAATCACAGAATATTCTGAGCTGGAAGCAAACCATCAGGATCATCAAAGTCCAACTCTTGGCCCTGTGCAGGACACCCCAAGCATCAAACCATGTGCCTTAGAGTGCTGTCCAAATAATTCAGGAACTCTGTCAGACTTGGTGCTGTGACCACTTCCCTGAGAAAACCTGTTCCAATGCCCAACCACCCTCTGAGTGAAAAATCTTATTCTGATGTCTAACTTAAACCTATCCTGATTCAGCTTCAGGCCATTCCCTCAGGTCCTGTCACTGTCACCACAGAGCAGAGATCAGTGTCTGCCCCTCCTCTTCCCCTCACAAGAAGTTGTAACTGNACTGGAGGTGAGCCCACCCCAGTGCAGAGCAGAGCAGGACAATTCCCTCCCTTGCCAGGCTGGTGATGCTGGGCCTGATGCCCCAGGACAGGGTTGGCCCTCCTGGCTCCAGGGCACTGCTGGCTCAGGTTCAACTTGCCATGGGCCAGGACCCCCAGGTCCCTTTCCATGGTGCTGCTTTCCAGCCTTTCATCCCCCAGTCTGTACTCACAGCCAGGGTTGTCCCATCCCCGTGCAGAATCCAGGGATTCCCCTTGTTAAACTTCCTATGGGTAGTGATTGCCCACCTCTCTAATTCATCCAGGTCTCTCTGAAAGGTCTCTCTGCATCTTATATTTCTCTCTATGAAATTCACAAATTCAAAAATATCTTAAAAAATGTTGATTAAATTTTAATTTTCATATTTCAACTTTAAAGCTGAAACAGAAATAACAAATATTTGTTTTGTGGTTTGGAAAAATCTGTCTTTGATCCCTCTTTTCCTAACATTTTGATCTCTCTTTTCTCTGCCTGTATTTTCCCCTAAACAAAGGACGGAAAAGAAAGAAAAGTAAATTCATAGCAAACTTTAAAGTCATTTTAATACTTTTCAAATTGAAAAAAAGCTGAAAATTATTGAAGTAAAATACCTAATTTATAATATTATTTCTGCAATAAAAATATAGGTTTTAGGTTTTTTCTTTTTTTTCTACAATTATTTGCCTCTCTTGAAATTGATAGTTTACTATTATTTAACTACCCTTAACACCAAATCTAACACAGAAACAGGATGAGAAATCATTATTCAATATAAATTTTTGTACTGGTCTCAAAACAAAGATTTAAAAGCCTCTTTTCAAAATGTCTGTAAACCTCAGAAAGACAGATATTCATGGAATATTGCTAATACCTCTGTGACTATAAGTTTTACACATGATGTAAGGCAAGATATCAGGAATATTTTATGCTAGAGTATAAAATAGTAAAAACTGATGTGAACCTTCCGATTTATGAGATATTGCTAACATGAAGGCATTGAAAAACTGGCAAAACTTCATCAGGTCTCCTTTGCCTTCCAAGTGTTATTAAAAAGGCAGAGCAAATGACATGATTAACTAAATGCAGCACACAGCAGAAGGAAGACCTCTACGACTCAGGATATGATTGTGTTTTGCCTTGGATGACTTTGCTCAGTGAATAACAATAAAGCTTTTAATGCTGATGTGTGGCATCAGCTAATCAAAATATTGGCAAGCTCTCAGACTGAAGCATCAACTTTATATGGAAATTGTAGGAAAGTGTAATTATTAAAAGGCATTTTTGAAGATGTTAATGACAATATTCTTATATGTCTGTTCTTATTAATGGAACATGGCATACCTTTATTTAACTGTCTTCACAGTTTATTTGGGATTGTGTGGTAGCACCTGCAGGTTGTAGCTCTTGGACTTTCTCTTCCCTGTATTTTCATATCCAGGTACTTTATTTTAATGTATAACTACTCTATTTGTTTAGTAAGTAATTGTTAGTAACTATTATACAAATTTAAGAAAATATTTCTATAATTATTTAAGACAGCACCAGCAAATCATATTTGAATGTTGGAAATTCTAAATTCCTTTCAATGCTCCTCTTTGTACCATTTTCCTGTTTAAAAAGAATAAAACTTGACAGTTTTAACACAATATGTATGAAGTCAGTTTATGTATTAAAACATATACAAGAAGTAATATTTTACCAAAGAAGAAAACAATTTGGCTTTGGATTTCTTGCTGTAATAAAAAAATTACATATCCTTGAGATTTCAGAGTGGTTGTGAAGACTCCTCTCACCTGAAAACTCTAAGAATTCCTTTTTTCTAGGATTCTAAAGCCGTTCTTATGGTAAAACCAGATGTAGCCCTGGAACAAGATTCATGACATTTGTTTTAGCTGCTTATTTAATCTTCTTCCAGAAATGCTCATCCCTTTATAGAAAGCTCCCAAACAATGTGGCTTAGATTTGGTTAACTGCAATTACTTTATTTATTGCTCTTTATTTTTATGGTGTTTTGTTGGATTTTTAAAGCAAGACCAAGTAAAGATGGCCTTGAGATATAAAGGTGACACTTTTTTTTTCCTTTGCAAAACAAATAAGCAGCATTACTAAGGTTTGGCCCATATTGAGAACTGAATTGTTGTAGTGACTGGCAGTTGATGGAATTAAAAGGGAATTCTAAACATTACCTGTACATATTTTTGGTGGATGCTTTGTCAAATTCCAAATGTACCTGTAAGCACATTTTAAATTAATGTTTCGGTGCTGATAAAAATCATGTTGTGATATTTATAGGAGAATGCTTATAAAACTTAAGGACATTTATTAATATTTCCTTGGCCAAGCAAAGGTAAAAAAAAATCTTGTATTCTGCCTCAAATACAAGAGGTTTGACACTTGAAAGGAGATACCTGGAAGGGGAAATAAAAATTGTTTGTGAAACCAGACAAGATAACAGGAAAGCATAAATGGAGACAGGCTTTGGAGATCTCTTTGAAGTCTCATAAAGATAAAATTTTCTCATTAGCTTAGAAAGCTCGACTTGAGCAGGCAAAAAAAGCTGTCAAAGATGACCATATCTCTTGACCAACAGCAAAAAGACTTCAAACAGTTCTCTCAGGAGGACTCTTTGACCAGGCACCAAAAGTTAACATAAATATTAGAGGACTGTGGAAGGTGACAGGGAGGTGACACCCGTAATTTTCTGTAAATTCACAAGTGTTCCAAACCATCCAGAAATCACAGTTCAGAAGCAGAACAAGTACATGGTCTGTTTGTTCTCCAAATGAGACTCACATCACATAAGGCTTGACACTAAACATTTCAGAGTGAGTAAGTAATTTCTGCTACACCAAGTAGCTTGGGTGCCTGTGGAATAATAAAAGCTGCTGCAGTTTCTCTCTTCCTATTTCTGGCTCTCATTTATTAATAAAACATAAGAAAGAATTAAATATTAGATTGGCAAAACTGAGTTTCTAATTGCCTTGAGAGTTTGTGCATCAATATTTTAGCAAGAGAATTATAATCTCAGTCGATTCTCTCAGATTGCTTGGACAGGACATTCAAGGCCTTAAAACAAGTCACTGACAAACTTTGCAAAATTAAACATGACACAAAAATGAGAAATACTGCTGAGGGGCAAAAGTTATTTCATAAATTTAAATTTAAAAGTACATCCCATTCCCCTGAAAAAAGACAAGACTATGAGTCCTTCATGAATGAAACAAATGACAACAAAATATTCTGATATTGCAAATACTTTGAAAGGCTAAAGGCCAATTTATATTAACCCCAAAAGCTTTATTGTTCCAGTAAGGTCCCAAGAAAATAAGATCTATCTAAGTCTCATTTTAAAAACACATTTCTTGTCATATTTGCTCTCCTTGAACGAACAATTATACCCACCCTTAACCTAACTACTGGGAGCCCACCTGCAGAAAACATTTGAGCAAACCTGACAGGAGAAGTAAGAAAGGTTGTTTACTTGTGGGTTATATTGAGTTTTGTTCCCTCTGCAGTATTGAAAGGAATGTTTGGAGGTTTCTGCCTTGGAAGATCAAAAAGCTGACAGAGAAGGGAAGGCAGCGCATTCATTATCATATTTTGTGAGGTTGTTTGCTCTTGTATTCTTCCTGCAGTTCTTGAAGTGCACAGATGAAACACTGATATGATGCTCTGCTCATCCAAACCTTTTTGCAGAGTCAGTCCTAGAGGAATACAAAAACAAAATGAAACCTCCCCCCCCAAAATCAAACCTGATAAGGTTTCACAGCCCTTGTTGAGCATATCAGGTTGCAGTAGCTCTACTTTTTTTCTGAGACTCTATTTTATACCACTGACAAAAGCTGTGAGAACGGAAAAGACAAATTCCCTTTAACACACGCTGTAAACCTGCATAAAACTGGAGGAAAATTAGACCTAAGAGTAGTAATTCTTCCATCTGTAAGGAGAAAAAATAATCCAGTATCTGGGTTGTGAAAGGATTACCTATAAATTTCATACTTTTAACCTGAGAATTATTAAATTTGTAGTTCACTTTCCCAGGGCAGCAGATCTGCATTCCAAAAACTAATTTTTGGGAATAGTTTGCTGGGGTCTCTGACAACCTTCCAGTGCAGGACAGCAGATTGAAAGTCGCTCATTCAGAGCCTGGATTTCCTGACAGGAAAGGGAGGTTTTTGCCAATGTGTAAAACTAATAAATACCAAACAGTGATTGTTCAAAGAATATACGCATATCTAAACAGAATTGTGAACTAACATCAGTGGCTTCTCCCTCCTCCTGCCCACCTGATATTTCCCCTAGAAATGTCTTATATTGTTGCAGTCAAAATTTTTTACTTAAAAAAGACTGTTAATGAATTATCCAAAAGATATATTTCCTTTTTTATTTTTTCAATTTCCCTTTTATTTTTAGACAACTATTCAGTAACTATGTTCCCTTCTCCAAATACTTAATATCTGCACTTAGAGCAGGAATTGTATGGTATTAGTTGAAGAAAAAAAAAAAAATCATTCAACCAGACCTGCCTTGCTGGTTCTCATACAGGAGGACTTACATCTTTCACCAACCAATGACTATAACCTCCAAACCCACGAACTGAGATAAACTTCTCTCCACTTTTTCTATTACAGTCACAAAACTTCCCAAACTTGGTATAACTCATTAATAGTTCCATTTTAATTTAAAAAGACCCCTTAAAATGTTTTTTACTTGTTGTGGAAGTTTTTCCCGTGATAACTTGCATTTGAGTGTGAGGAACAATCAGTCAAAAATTAATCCCTAGCAGCAATAGATTAGTGTAAATAAATTAAATGAAAATAAGTTGCCTTTTAGTGAAGAAAATTACTAAAAATGCAGCTTTTCAGGCAGAACGAGAAACATTAGTATTAGGCAAGCAGTATTCTCATTTTAAGATTATATATTTTGTAAAATGTTTAAGACTAGCAATTATTTTTTTCCGTATTAACAAAGCAACTTATGCTAGAGGAGGTAATGCAAGGGTAATGCCTAGGTAATCCACAATCACTGTCAGAATTTGGCATAGATGTGAATGCTACAGCGTTGTGTCCTTCACAGTTATTATTATGTCAGAATTCCAATATAAAATTCTACATGTAATTGGAAATAATATGTACTAATTCTACTTCCTAGATTTAATTCTTTTGAAGGATTTTTTATCTTTCCTGAACACCTTGCAAGATAGTCATTGGTTTCCTGATGAGACACAGAGGAGTTCAATATTTAAAACAAATGTTCATACTTTTAGATTTAGTTTATAAATGGTTTATAATAAATACCTTCATATAGATAGATAAATAAAAGCTTTATAAATAGTAAGTCATGCTAAAAAATGTAGCATACATCTGCATGGTGAATAAAAAGGGGAAGCTGAGTCTCTTTTTTCATTCTTGAACTTCTCTGTTGCCCCTCCTGGTTGATCTAGATGATGTGGTAAGTTTAAGATAGATTTTCAGGCTGTTCTGAAGCATTCTATGGGCTCTTATACATCAGTCTATAACAATATGGATAAACTTGGGCTGCTCAGTCCTCCAAGGACCACAACTACAGGAACAGTGATTTTTCATTTGTGGATGCTGAGATGTAAGAGAACACTTGCATCAGTTAAAAACCTGATGGAATTCATCCCAGAGTACTGAAGTAGCAAGCAGAGGTTACAGCAAAACCTCTCTCAACCATCTGCCAAAGGCCTTGGGTGTCTGCGGAGGTCTAAAACTGCATTCTGAGGTGCCTCAAACTCAGCATACCCAGATAGTAAAATGAGAAAAAGAAGGGATTTTATGTTTATATTTAGTATTTGTGTGACCTTACCTCAAGCACTCTGCAGTTCTGGCCCTCACAACTTAAGTAAAATACGAAGGTCCTTGAGTGCCTCCAGAGGAGGGGACAGAGCTGGTGAGAGGCTGGAAGGGATGTCCTGTGAGGAGCAGCTGAGGGCTCTGGGCTTGTCTGGTCTGGAGAAAAGGAAACCGAGGGGTAGCCTCATTGCTCCATGCAGCTTCCTGAGGAGGGGAGATGGACAGGGGTGTGCTGAGCTCTTCTCCCTTGTGCCCAGTGACAGGATGTGTGGGAATAGCTGAGTGCTGCACCAGGGCAGGTTTAGACTGGACATTAGGAAACGTTTCTTTACTGAGAAGGTGTGCAAACTCTGGCACAGGCTTCCTACAGAGGTCATCAGTGTTCTGGGCCTGCCAGTGTTTAAGTCCTTAAGGATGTGCTTTAACTTTTGGTCAGCCCTGGAGAGGTCAGGTAGTTGGACTGGATGACTGTTGCAGGTACATACGACAGAAAAAATTACCCTATTCTATACTACTCTGTTCACTCATATTTGTCAATTGGTGTTTGACAGAAACCAGTTGATGGTAAAAATTTTTTCTTTGGAACATGGGCACTTGTAGTTATACACTGTTCCCAGAAAAGGAATATCTTCTTCGGTATTTGGGACAGAGTTGTCATTCTGCAGTTCTGATGCATGCTGATTTCCATGTAATTTTAGGGAAAGATTAAGGTTGCTTGTCAATCTCTTCTCATAAAAAATTATTGCATCACAGAAACTGTATTTTATCAATATGTACAAATCATGCAGGTAGTAAAAATGATCTTGCTCTTGGTAATACCAAAATCTGCATAGGAAGCCAGGTAGATACCAGCATTCTCTCTTTCTTTTGCCTCATGCTCTGAGAAGAATACATAATATCCTATATAAGACTTGATTCTCTACAGAATATCTAGAACCAGCCAAAACCCCCCAGTATCTGCCATCAGCCAGAGCTTGAAGGGCTCCCTTGGAACTGATGGCAAAATATTATGGGTTTAGAATCAGCTGCCTGAGGTAACGTGACATCTGTTGCTACTAATGTTGATAGTGTTTGTCCACAAACATCCATAAGATGTATATAGTTTGTTTAGTTTTTGAGTCAGCAATACCAATTCATAGTTCTTAAATAAGCAGCATTAAGTTAATTATTTCTGCATGCTAATAAGTTTAAAAATTGATAGGAAAAGGTACTTCCTTGATGCAGTACTGGAAAACAACTTTTCCCAGAAATGTTTTAACTGTAGAAACTCCAAGACCCAATTAGCAATACTTCAAACATAATTAGGCACTTAATCAACCAGTCAGCTGCCTAAGAGAGGCAGAAGCTCCTAAGATCTTTCTCTCGCTGAAAGATAAGTGACTAAATGTTAGCATCCTGTTTAAGCAAGGCATGATAGCTCTTTCCCTTGCCAGTGGAGGTAATGAGGCACTGCTGGAGGGCTGCTCATTGTACTTGTTGGGCAGATATTTCTCAGTATGGGAGGAATCTTCCTGTGCAGTATTTTATTTATTTTTTCCCTTCATTGACTCAAAAGGAAACCTTTTAGCAGATTGAATAATTGACTCAAGCCTTTAACTAGCATACTTAATGCCAGATCTCACCAAATCAAATTCTATGCTTTATCCAATTCTTAGAGGTCTTGGAGAAAAAAACTAAACTCCTTTACTTTCCTGTTTATATGCAAGCAGTGTGTGGAAACTATTAACTACAAAAGACAAGTTTCCTCTGGGAGGGAGGGGTTCCCAACACAAATCAGGGATTAAATGAAGTGCAAAATGAAACAACTTTGGTAAATGTGCAAACAGTTGGGTCTGAGATATTGCCCTTTCTTTTGGCCTCCATCCACAATGTTTTGCTTTTTGTCACTGCCCCAGTGAGTGTAAGATGTGTTCAATGCCCTGCTCTAAACAAGGAACAACAAAGCCATTATCACGACTCTGTCCAGACAGCTGTGAGGGGTGTGCACAGTTCTGGCAAGACCTGTGCACAGCTAGAAGATCCACAGTTTCAAATTTTCACGGGTAATTGATTCATTATCTTGTTTTCCATTACTGTTTATAAAAATATGCAGTTATTTCTTACTTTCTTGGTTTTCTGCCTATGATCTCAGATTTTATTAAGAGCGACCAATTTAATCAAAAACGTATCTTCCAAAGCAGTAGATAAGAACAAGAAAATAGGAAGTATGCCAAATAT
>VYZT01034762.1:0-10799 GCA_013400735.1 Pomatostomus ruficeps
TGGCCAGGGTCAAACCACAGCAATAAGGAAGGTAAGAGTCCTGATATCATTTCAAAGAAATTATGATTTACACAAGGTAAAATAATGTCAGCAGTACACCCAGCATACAGTATGTATATTCAGCTTCAAATGGCACCAGACAGAAGATCACTTTGTTTCCAATTTCTGAGTGTAGGAAGAAGAGATAAGTGTGAAATAAACTGTTAGTTCTGACCAATTGAGAGATGGATCAGTACCTATTTTAGCCTTTCTAAACCAAAACTATTCATCTAATATACTTCATTTCAACAGAACTTAATAGACAGCCTAGACCTATTTCCATGGACTTAATTTCACATGATACACATGCTACTTCAGTACAACAATAGAATTATAAAACTAGGTGTTTTTAACATTTTTCCCTTTTTTTTTGGGCCATTATCATCTCTGCTCTGGTCTCTTCATCCCTGAACAAGTATCTTTGCTTGCTTGACTTCTATTTCCATCTTAGAAGACAGAGACAAGAATGGCCAGAATCCACAGTCCTTCTGACCAATGTGTGTCTGATTATTAGAACAAAAAGAGATGCTAAATAAAGTAAAATTCCAATTTCTTCTGAGCCAAGATTTTTGGTAACAAAAATAGCACCTTCTCCTTTCTCATATCCTGCACAAGGAATGCACTTGCGTTTAAAGAATTATGCAGAAAATCTTGGACGATTTCACTCTCAAAAAGTGAATTAAACAAGCTGTAGCATTATATCCCTAATCTATAGATCTGTGTTCAAGTGTTTCAGAGCCCAGGAGAGGTTTTAACAGCTGTAAATATTTCATAAGTTAGTTTCCTCCTTAAAGCATTACTTTTTTACATCAAGGAATATATTTATGATAATCAGCACAGATAATACCTTGAACTATAACGATGATCAGGATTAAATGAGAAACAAAAACCCTGCAATATCTATCCTGAAAATAATCAGGTCCTGAAATCCCTCATTACACGTGTTTATGTGAGTACCTAAACATGACACCATTTGAGTACATTCACCTAATGAATTCTGGCTTCACTTTGAATACTCACTTGCATACTAACAGAAATATTGTGAAAGGAACAAACAAACAAACAAAGTGATTATGGATTGCCTACAGGCATTAGGCTGCAGCAACATGAAGTGCATTCAAAATCTTTAAGAATTCAAACTGTACAATTTTCCAGTGCTTACATGAGGGTGTTGAGAGTCTTGCCACTCCTTTGCCCAAGCTGAATGCTGTTACTCTGGAGAAGATTAGTATTAATGAATATTAACACAGGAACACGCAGCTGAAAAGTCCTAAGTCACTTTACAGTTCATATAACATCCTGGACATATTCCTTCTTTTTCATAACCTTGAGAATCACGTCTTGCTGTGTTGAAAAATATATTCTGGAAGATTAAAAAAAAAAAGATAAAAGGATGATTTTTCTTCATAGTCACATATTTACCATGCTGCTTGTTGTCTTTCCAATTTTGCCACAGTCATACCCACAATTTTTCTAGCTAGTATCCTGAATTGATTAACTATGTTATATCAATGAGAAAAAAGCCTCTGGGAATGAGAAAATGAGATAAAGCAAATATAAACAGAGTTTATTTTTGTACTGTTACCATATCAATGGATTGCATTTTTTTCTTCTATTTTTTCCTTTTTCTAAAAGTATCTTTAAAGGTAAGCAATAAGATTGGAAATTTGGGTAAGCAATTTGAACCCTCTGCAATGCACAGAACTACTATGAATGCAATGAATTGCCAAGTATCTTAGCGTGAGATGAATTTGATACAACTTTGCCTTTAAATACGTAATGGATGTTGATAAGGAAAACTGTTACAAAAAATGTTGCTAAATGTTGCAAAAACAAAACTGTTGCAAATATCCAAAGTGTTGTAAATAGTTGCATTAAGTTTGGGCACATCCTTCTACATAAAACAGATCCATGAGGCTATATATGTCTTTATGTTCTTCTAGGGCTACAATAGCTTTTTCAGAATTCCACTCAACTAGATATTTGGCAACATTTCAATCAGCTTTTCTTATTTAAATTTTAATTATACGGGATTTTGCAAACAGTAAAGTGTAATTAAACAATACCCCAAAACACAGATGTTATATGAAACCCAGAGAAATCTTTGGATTTTGTCTTCAGGTGACTTACTAACCTTCTAGATCAATACTGGAAATTTCCCTATCAATATATGGGTTTTTTCAATTTCATCCTTTCTCTTTCTTATTTGACTGGCATAACTGTGATGACTTTTGGTACAATAGGTTTAGGCAATTATTCTCACATTATTGTAAGGGTTATCTGAAAATGGGCATAATTTTTGTTCTCTCCCGCATCTCTTCTTTAAGAATGTTCTGAAAGGGGGAAATTGGCTTTCACTAAAATATTCAAGTCCTCTAATTTTAAAACATTTCCATCTTGTATTTGATTAAAAAGCTTGTCAATAATAAGAGAAGAGATATTGTAGCTGTAAAGATCACAGCTTCAGACTAAATCATTTGGATTACTCTCTGTTGGAAACAATGTCTTTCTAGAATTTCTTCTATATAATTTAGAATGTATATGAGGGAATACAAAATGCATGTGAAGAAGAAAATCTTCCTTGAATTCAGCTCATTTTGCATGGAGTGTTATGCACTCAATTTCAACACAACTATAATTAAATTTAACTAAATTGAAATGGCGTTCTCCTGAATAGAGTCACCTAATCTGAGGAGTCCTTTTCATCTCATGTGCAGGGTCTGAATGCAATACTTGTGGAGTTTTCTTTTATTAAAAGCTTAATGTACGTTCACTAATGTAGGTTTAAACATGGCCTAATTCTTAATCAAATATATTTCAGCAGCAGGAGGGCCAACATTCAAGTAATGATTAATTGAAAACTTAATTAAATACTTCAAGACATCACATGAAAGTGTTCTGATAAATTTTCAGGTCATGCAGTTTGAATCTGAATCTGACTAGTGGAAATGAAGGATTTGATCCAAAAGACTTTATAGTCAGTAACTGCCATTACCCCAAAGCTGCTGAAGAAAATCTAGCTTTGAATATTTGCAATAAAGTATTCTGGGAGAGTTTTACATTATGTGGAATATATAAACAAAGAGTTGGCTTCACCTGGCCATTTCAAATTGCTGAGCTTCTGTTTCCTGTGCTGTAGAACAGCACTTTACAAAAGTTTATCTGGGACTCCCAGAAAAAAAATATATGTTCCCAAGCTAATTGGAATTGAGGCTAAAAGATGCAAAGATTGTTGGTTTCAAGTAAATTAAATTTTATGGCTTACGTACTTTATTCTGCATGGTTAGTCACAGCATACTGATGGGCAGCAATTCACACACTTACCTAAAAACTTCCAAATTGTAAAAACATTTGGATCCATTCACAACTGAAAACATTTGCTTGATTATTTTCTATTTATGCCACATTTTTCCCAACTCACAGGTGCCTCATATCATATATGATATAACTTTGATTTTGATTTAGCACTGTTCATAGCCATTGTGGATGAAGGATCCTGCTGATAGTTTGTTTTAAAATCAGTTATGGAGGGCTGAATTAACACTGAGAGTTTTGTATGCAATTATGTTGATGTGTGACCTTCCTACATAAAATCTTCAGGACAAAGAGTAGTTTAATTCATAGAAAGTAAATCCAGAGGCAGAGAAGACAAAAAGGGAAGGTACAGTAAGAAAATTTTACCAAAAGGCTTGTCTGCATGTAAAACAAATAAATAACATTCCTTCCCAAATTAGACTGCAGATGTATTTTTCATGGAGATAAACTGGGATGGGAGGTGGAGGTGGAGATGTACGTGTGTGCTTGCACACACCTGCACTGAACACATGGCCGTATACATACAGGACAAGGAGTCATAGCCTCAAGCTGCACCAGCGAGGTTCAAGTCAGACATCAGGAAGAATTTTTTCCTGGAAATTGTAATTCCCCGATTTAGTGTTCCCACCGAGACTACTCCAAACCATGCGCTGCTCACTCACTCCCCCCTCCTCCCACCCCTCCCCTGCAGCTGGATGAAGAGGAGAACAGGAGGCACGAAAGGAAAGGATCGTGGACTGAGATAAGGACAGTTTACTGGAAACAGCAATGAAATAAGACAATGACATGTAACAGAAACCATACCAACAGAGTGTATCAGAAAAAGGTGAATTATTTCAATGTTATTGCTCACCCTGCCATGGAAAACCCCTGACAATACCTGACCACTCCCTCTGCCTTGAGGGGTCCTGGAAGGGAGCCTCCCCCTGCACCTCCACACCCAGCAATGATATGAGGTGGTACAGAATAATCTCTGGGCCATGGTCAGGCCCCCTTCCAGCTACTGCAAAAATTAACCCTGTCCTGGCTGGAACCAGGACAACAGCCCAGCTCACTTGTCTTTCCTAAAGTAATGCTGTGGCCCATTTATTATGTCATATTTTTTGGCACATATTGATCAGCTCTGGCAGTACAAAATCATCTACAACACAGAGTTCAAAGAACGTACTTTCCTGGACTGCTGGAACTGTGTGTATTCTGTACCCCAATGGGATTCAAGTGTCTTGTTGATGTTCATGTAAAGATAGGATATTTCTCCCTGCTGGCTGTTATTAAGGTCAATTTCATAAACATCTATGGATTTTACTTTTCCAGCTCTGTTAAGCATTTCATTAAATTGTTTGATTGATTTCCCACTTCTGCCTGGTTCTTGCTCCTGGATGCCTTGATGTCTTTCTCTGAAGTACAGAAAGGAAATTACATGATTAAATAAGGAAAAGAGGAATACTGTAGCTTGATTTCCACTGCCAGCAGCAGCATATTATACAGCTACATATATCGGAGCCATATTTATGAAAAGAGAGAAATCCATACCTAATACAGAGAAAAGCTCCTCAACTATATAACCTGTCATTCAAGAGAGATAACTCACATTCTTATTATCAGGAAAAGCCAGAATAAAAGAGTGTTTCATAAATAGATTTTTGAGGTAAAGCTTACAAGGAGATAATATCACAGTAACCTTCAGTCATATACAAGGGTGCCTTAACAGCTGAGACAATGCAGCCTTCCTTGCTTCTCATATCTTTAGCTATACTGAAGCTCTAATTTAACCTTCCCTGTTTATTGAAAACAAAACCAAGCAGAGTACCAATCTAAGAAAAAAAACCAAAAAACAACAACACAAAAATCAAACTAACCCATCTGGAGATGGTGTGTGATTATCAGCTTCGTGTATTCATTGAGACTATTAAAAGTTTTTTGCACTCCTCATTACTACTTTTTCAGAAGCCTTCAACACTTAGATTTCTTTCTAGTGCTGGCCTTGTAATGGCACAATTATCCCCCTGACATTAATGTCTCCATAGTTTCCCCTAATCATAGTTTGTATCCTTAGAAGTGCAGGCTATGTACTGACATTCAGCTATAAAGCTGATAAAAAAGAAACCTCATATTAAATTGGACCCTGCCTTGAGAGACTCCCATTCCAACAATCCCATTGATCTTTAAAAACACAGTTCTAGAGAACCAGTGACACCATCTTGATAAGCATCCAACCCCTCCCCATGGGACTGTTCTTCAGCCATTTCCTCTCTGAAGCATCATGTTGCTCATATCTCTGCAGCAGAGATCTAATAGGTTGTGCCTATACTTTTTACTCTTCTTAGCTAGAATAAACAAATAATTTATAATACATAATTGATTGTTATGATGGTTTAGGAAATGATAATTTGTTATCAGGTTTCATGCAGATTTTGTATGGTCTTCTTTTGCGTCCTGTCCCATAAACCCATGAAAAATGTCGAAAACAGGTGTGTAAAATAGTTGCAGTGTGCTCTGGCCAGTTTCTGTTTTCCTCATGGCCAGGCTCTGCTATCTCCCCCTTCCCCTCCTTGGTATCCAGTTTTCCCCCCTGGAGGGCTCTGTATTTCGCAATCCTATACAAAGCCTGCCAAATTCAAACCACTCACCTTTACCTTATAGGATGTTTATACCCCACCCCGCCCCCTTATATTGGTATATATGTAACTGTAACATGCTGTGCCAGCGCTTCCCTAGTACAACCCTGGTGCCAGATAAACCATCTGGAAAAGCCCCTCCACTTCATCTCTCCTTCCTTGGCGCACCTGAACCATCGGTGGATTGGGTGAAACATTGCTGGAGATTTGCCAGCCCTCCCACACCTTCAGAGCAGCTGGGCCAGCCCCTGGAACCGCGAGTGGTCGCCTGGTGCCCCCACTGGAGGTATTGCGGCATAAAATCATCCATTTGTGTCTGTTCCCAAGCATAAATTCTGACTGTCTAAATAGTCCCCTGTGTGTGGCAGGCCACTCTTTTGCTGTTTGCTTCCTCCTAAGCCAGAGCAGAGAGCTGACCCTGAGATCCTGCCATCTGTAGCTCAGCAAATTGTCCTGAGTGCTCTGCTCTGTAGTTTGGCTCTGGCTAACAGCAGTAGGAGCAGGCACACTGGGATGGGCATCCACACAGGCAGCCCTGCAACCACCACTCCCTTCAGCCTGATCAGCCTGCACAGAAGTTCAGTGTCTACGTACCTACCAGAGGCTGCCGGCAGGTGGAGCACAGTAGGACTCTCAAACATCAAATAGCTCTGATCATTGATTTTCCTGACTCCCCAGGGAGCTTCAGGAAAGATTTGCTTCACATGCACTTGTCGGGTACATTATCTCACATGAATTTTGCTCTGAATGTTGTCCCATCTCCTTTGGTCTGTCATGCTGTCTGTTGATGCATGTAAGTGCACAAAACAGAGGATACATAGTTTTTCTTAAGCCATTTTCCCTTATCTCAGTGACACGTTTGTACATGATATTCAATGCAGAGTAGAGGCAGTTATCTTCAGTTGTTTTCTTTTTTTTCCTTTTCCTTCTTTTCATAATAAAATACTTTTTGGCTTATAAGGTTTTCATTTCATGAAGTTCTGGGATGATATACAAAAGGTACGAATCATTGCAGAGGTAACAAAAACGGCAAACATGAAGAAAGGTTTCTACTCTTGCTTTACTTACTCCTTTTATGAACCCTCTCACTAACGTCCACCTGATCTTGTACCTCTTTTGGCCTACAAATTATTCTTGCACTCCATCTCTTTTAGAAAATCCTTTACCTTGTCCTGTAAATGTCTTTCAAAGGACCTGATTCAGTATCTTAATCTCTTAAATCCAGTCACTCAACTGGCTTGATTCTTTGCAGAATGGTTTCCATCTTCTCCAAATGGAGTCAATCCAAACTAATTTCGGAAAAAGTCAAAAAGGAGCTGTTGCTATGTTCCAACTTTTCCATTTAATGTTTTCTAACCACTTTACATGTGCCTTGTTTAGTTTGTCATTGGAGATCTGGACACTGTCATAAACTTCATTTTCTTCCAGTTCTTTTTTTTATCTCACTCACTGTTGTAATTCTAATGAACATGTTCTTAGGCTAAGCACCTTGCTGCTACAAACAGCTACCTTCCAAAAAAAAAATTTTCAAACTTCTTGCCTTCTCTTTCTGAGCACTGTGCAATCTCACAGCACTTACTTGCTTCTTTATTTTCTCCACTTCCTTTTTTTAGCATAGAAACACATAATCACAGGATGATTATATGCAGTGCTTTTATTAGAAGAGCTCTGGAAGCTAGGGGTACAAACCCAAATCTGACTCTGACATGGATTTGAGGCGGATACATTTCATACTCTTTCTTTACATAACTGTTGTATAATCATATGTTAATCATTAACTTGATATTGTTCTATTGAAGATCCCCTTCCCACAATTGTGTTTACCCAAGTACAATTCTAGGCTACCCTTCTCACGATTGTTTTCACCCAAGCATGGCTCTAAGCCTCCCTCGTTCCCACAGCATTTCTGATCTAATCTACCAGTGGGTACACAGGTAAGTTTCACATGATTTAACAAAAACAATACATAATATTTACTAAGCAATCACAGGTACAGATTCACATCTCCTGTTCCCAAGGCCTACTTTAGCTACCACGATTCCTGAGGCCTACTTTAGCTACCATGATTTTAGAAACATTTTAACCTTATGCTATCACCTTCACTACTGTCAGTCTTTTACTCTCAGGTTTAACCTGAAAGCTCTGTCTGAAAGGACAGAGAAATTGAAATTCATTCACCTGCATAGGGAGGTAGAGCAGAAGGAGGAGAACAAGACTGTATTTCCACAGAGACCAGTATTCCCAGTTCAAGCAGCTTATTAAGTATTATATTTCATTGCTTCTCTTATTTTTCACATCTTCAGTTACTCTTTTACCTCTCTTGTCTCATCTTTGATCTTTATCAAGCAAGGAATAAGAGGTAAAGAGTTTTCACTGTGTGTTTTATTGGGATCCAATTAAAAACTATTATAATCAATTTTAGAGTTTTCAAAGCAGCACTGCCACTGAATTTTGGTTTCATTCATAGAATAATAACCCCTTGTAGATTAGGTTTCAATTTTTTTTCTTTTGGTAAAATAAATAATTCATCTTCAAAAGCTAGAACAATTTAATTTCCTTGTTCCTTCAGTTCTCTAGGGTAAAGAAAAAAGCTGGTATCTTCCCAGTGAATGTAGCTAATACAGAATTTCCTTTATAACTTTTAACAGAGGAAACATGCCACCCTCAAAGGAAAGTTTAAATTTGTCACTTCCTGTAAAGTGATGTGTAAGTAATAGGAGTTATTCTCATTTGTGGACACCAGCTTGACTCTCCACTCGAGAAAGTTCCCACCACTTTTTAAATTCAGATCAGAGCAATTTTGCTGTGCTCTGGAATATTAATGCTTATTTCTGTGTTCATTTTTCTCTGATGGAAGGCATGCATTCTTGCTCTGTCGCCACTATTGAAGAAAAATTAAGCCAAAAACCCAAAGAAACGAGATACAGCGGTTGAGATTAAGATAATGAAGTTTTATTGCATCCAGGTCTGGGGTCTCAGCACAGGAAGGACATTGACCTCTTGGAGTGAGTCCAGAGAAAGCCAAAATGATTAGAAGGCTGGAGCACCTCTCCTACAAGGATAGGCTGAGAGAACTGGGATTGTTCAGCCTGGAAAAGAGAAGGCTTTGGGATGACCTAATTATGGGAAAAGCAAGCCCATTCAAGTCCATTTGAATTGGCTTGTCTTTGCCCTTCTTTTAAATTTGGAAATACATTAGCATTAATTTAAAGAAATTAATAACTCTTGGTTTTGGAAAAAAATTTATTTTATCCAAAGTAGTTGGCCCCAAATTTTACTTGAATTCCTCACAAGCTGCCAGATTCCATCTTAAAAAGTACACTTTTTTTTTTGTGCTTCACAGTTTATCTTCGATTGATTTCCCTGTAGGGGTCAAGACATTAAAGATCACTGTGCTGGAGTGGTTATTTATCTTAGCTTTGAGATTTGTGCCCTGTTGCATATAACTTTCTTTCTACTTTTTTTTTTCAATATTTTAATGACTTTCCTTTAAAGAACACACATAGTGTTTACAGGTTTTCTTCCCTCTAGTGCTACCTACTTTATTCATCTGTATGTGCATTAATTAGATTTCAAAAGGAACTAATCTAGAATAGTTTATATGCTGCATACATAACAACAAAAATGCAAACTCTCACCTCTGATTCATATTTACACATGCTCTTTATTAGTATTTTTAATGCAAGATGGCTGTAACAGCACATGTTATCCAAGAAATCAAACCTTAAATTTGATTAATACATATTTATTTTTACATAATTCCTGCAGTATTCAGAAGAAAAAGATATGGATAAGGGTTACAGCATTTGTTTGCTTATATAATGGATTTGTATCAACATAATGAGTTATTTTGCAGTGAATTATGACTGGACAATCACTGTTTCATGCTGAGGAAATGATCACCAATGGAGCTTATGCCAAGATATTCCTGGCAGTCCTTTATATTAAAGTTGTAGTAAAGAAAATATTTCATGTACATTTAATTGCAATCAATCCCTCATATCTAGAAATAGGTACATTTACATTCCCTTGCATCTCACTACTAAGCTGTATATTTACAAAAATAATGCATATTTTTATTTAGAGCTAAAGACAAGCCATCAATTTCCCCCAAATGTGACTATATTCAGTCTATCTTCATGGTTAATATTCACCATTAAATGCACATACGAATTTCATTGGTGAAATGGAATGTATATTACAGGTTACACAGAGACCTCAAATACAACTTACCTTTACACACATGTAAGTCCCTCTTAGCTAATATGCATTTTTTGTTAGTTACTTATGATTAAAGATGTTGTGAGAATTTTGCTATTGAATTTAAAGTTGGAATGATTTGACAGCAAAAACTGTTTGGATGAAAGACTTGAAAGATTAGTATAAAGTTCCTTTTACTTGATCATTAACGTCATCTTGATTTTGTAAGTCTCCCTGAATAGCAATGGGAGCTACATCTGTGAATTATAAGATCTAGCTATTATGAAGTCATTAATTTTAATCCCCCCTAGAAAGGAGGGATTACTCTAAAGTTAAATCACTGAGCCAAGCATTTGGTTTGGTAAAATTAAATCTCCAATAAATATCTCTCTTGTGGTTTAACCTAACTTTAAATAAATTCAATTCAGACTGATTATACTCTGAAAATAAGTGATACATATGAACTGGGGCAGGATATGAAGTACAAAAAAACCCCCAACTGGCATGAAGACCAGAATATGGATTTATTAGAAAAGCAAGTGGGGCAGCAAGGACTTCTGTCATTCATTAATAGATGAGATATATATTTTCTCCCATGAAAAATAGGGGAGGAGAGGGGAGGGGAGG
>VYZT01034762.1:11073-22314 GCA_013400735.1 Pomatostomus ruficeps
GGAGAGGAGAGGAGTCAGGCTCAATATTATGTTCAGGTTGTTTTTATATATTTTTCTTTTCAACTGTGCTCCATTCAACTGACTTGTTTGTACTTCAGCAGATCCCCCTTTTACTGAATTTCCTTATTTTCTCTGAATGAGACCATGAAAAAAACCCCACTTATAAATGAAGATATTGCCTGTTCCCAAGTCTTAAAATCATGGAATAGCTCAGCTTGGAATAGACCTCAAAATATCCTGTGGTCCTTTTGTGGTAAGGGAGTCTAGATGAGATTATGTAGCACTATGTCCAGCTGCATTTTGGAAAGCTCTAATAATGGAGAGTCCACCACACCATTGGGGAGTTTGTTTCAGTGAATAATTGTTGCTGTGAAAACTAACTTTCTTATATTGAGAGAAAATCTCTCCTAATGCACCTTGCATCCAATGCCTCGTCCTCTACATGTGCCCTCTTGTGAGGAGAAAGCCTCTCTTTAAGTACTGGAAAACTGTGACAAGGTTCCTCCAAGCCTTCTCCTCTCCAAGTTGAGACGTAATATCTTCAGTCTTTCCTCATGGGGAAGCTTATCCAGCCTTTTGATCACCTTCATGTCCCTCCTTTGGGCTCTCTTCCAAATTGTAGGAGCCAGAACTGGACACACTGCTCCCAGTGAGGCCTGATAATTTAGTAATTTTCATCATTAATCTGGCAAGAAACTCCTTCTTATAATGCCTGTTAAGATCAAAAGAAAAGTTCATTTACTGGTGTTCTTATGTATTAAAATCTTTTAATTAAAACTTATTAAGTGAATTTTAATTGAAGATTAAGGAATATTACATATAAGCAAGATCTTAATTTTCTTACATTAACACATGATGGAAGGCACTTTATTAATTTAGAATTTTTATTCAAAGTTCTGTGTTAATTTTGTAAATTTTCTGTATATATACTGATATTCCCTGAAGTCTTAGCAAAAGAAAACTTGCAAAATTGTTCTGTTACTAAATCTTTGTCAAGAACTGAACATCTGTGTTGTTAATGTGAGAAACCATGAAAATGATAGTTTGGTTCTTTTCAAAGGTAATAGGAATATAGCAGATGCCTGAATTTCATCATTCGCTGACTGGTTGTTTATCCTATCTGCTCTATAAACATCAGTTAAAATGCATAACATTTCCATTTTGCTCAATTTTGGAACTGAATGCTATTCCGACTCTACTTCTGAAATATTTTTTTATTTCAGTTTCCACACTGAATTTATAAAAAAATATTTTAGTCAATAAAGACAAATGTAAATTTTATCTCTCAAACAACTCTTAAACATTTGCTTTCTGCCCTATTTACAGGATGTGTCCAGAAAACTTCCACTGATAAATGCTATCAGAGATCCAAACAAAATACCCTCCAGCCATATCACACACATGTAGAATTTCTTAAAGCTTGACTGAACCTGCGGTGTTCAGAATCTCCATTTTCATATTTTGATTTCAATATAAAGCATTTAATACTGTTACCAGCTTTAAAAAAAAGCCAATCTAGGATTGTTGTATTCTCTCTACATTTTTTTTCTTCCTTGGTAGATTTACCTGGTTTTAACTCAGACTGGAATGACTGATTGGAGATTAGACAGCAGTGACCCAACACAGCACTTACCTGGGCAGCATTAGGAGCATAAAACACAAGAATTATTTTCACAGTAATTAAGTGTTCTTAAACAATTTTGACAATGAGTATCAGAGTATCAGGCATGGGTTTTTACCCCTGTTTCTCTGCAGAAGTGAGAAAAATTCTGACTTCAGTTGGAGAAATCATCACTGAAAGGAAAATCTAAAATAGTTTGGTGAAAAGATGAGTTATAGCCATAGTATTCAAAGCAATATAGGCAATCTAAAATGAAAGAATTCTAATTGTCCAAATGAGTTGTTTCAGGCACATATGTTTGTGGGGTTTATATCTTATGTACGATTTTCATTAAACATATTCATTGCATTATGCTGACCATAATAGAAATTCTACCACTTGAAATATGCCATTTGTTTTATTGCAATTCCTTATTAAAAGCTTCTTAGTGGTAGCTTCTTTTTTCAGACATTTGAACTACAATCTGTATAACCTCCTGATACTGACACCATCACTAGGGAATATGTTCTGGTGGTACCCAAAGTCAATTCAGAAGCACTTTTTCTAAGTTGTGTGCAGTGTTATCATTAAAACTATTGTTAATGAAACCAAATGTGCTGGTGTGAAAAGACCATCTCTTCCATTAACTGCAGTAATTGTAATTTGCATGGTACCTTTTACTTTCCCATGTAACACAGATCACACTATGTTTCACTGAGGTTATGAGGTTTCTAGGCTTCCATTTTCATGTTACAAATGTATTTGAGGGTCCAGACAAAGATCTGAGTATAGGTACTGAGCACACACAAAGAAATACAGAGTTTCTGCACCAATGGACTTACAGACAGACTGTAAATGAGAGAAAGAAAAATAGAACAGAGAGATAATAGTGGAAAAAAGCGAGCAAATGCTCATAGTGGTGCAGATCCAAGAATAAAATCCAAGTCCCTAATACTAGACAGTTAAGGCTGCTCCGGTCAAAAAAAAAACTATGAGCTGCATCCTGTAAAACTTCATCCATCCTGCTAATACATAGAAACATACACATTAAACATATGCATTTAGGACACATAATACTGGGTAGGTATTTATTGATAATTTCTGTAGCAATTGCATTTTATAACCCATCTTTATACTTAATGTATCTTACTTCTTTTTATTACACCCAAACCCTGACTTTCTGAAAGACAGATTTGGTGATAGGAACGTGAGTTCTCCTTGTTTTCTGAAGGTCTGTTCTCTGTACATTCAAAAACCTCAACTTACATCAGAAAGAGCAAGGTTCCTCAAAAAGATTGGTCTATGTTAATATGACATAAAATAACCTATAAAACTGTTCTCTAGTCAAGGTCCTCTTTGAAAGATGACTGCAGCAAATAGTCCTTTCAGTTATCATAAAAATAAAAATCAAAATCTGACTCTCTCTCTTCCCTAAGATTCCACTGCAAGCAGAGATACTGAAAATAAGACTTTCCATCTTTAGAAAATTCTGAAATTTTGAATAATGTTTCATAGATGAAAAAAATCTAGGCAATATTTCAGACTTTTATCTTCTGTAAAAAGCTTCAGCAAAAAATGTGCTTCAAAAGTAAACTGTGTCAAATAATTTTCAGCGAACTAAGATATGGGATCTTTGTTTTCCTAGAAAATAAACACCTACAACAAATTATCCATCATTTTGGATCTTTAAGGACATACACAGTGCACATAGGTTTATGACAAGTAACTATGTCATATGCATAAGAACTTAGTATGTCATCTTCTAGAAGACTTAAACCACGTTTTTAATTTCAAAAAAAATCCTCGTGAATATGGATTTATAGGCATTAACTTTGAGAGCTCAGGCCAAGTTTATCTTCAGCAGCTTCAAAACCAGACATTCCACACTGACACAGAGAAGACAACGAATTCAACATTCCTCAATTCTAGATGATGCCGGTAATCTTGCAATTGCATTTCCAGACAGAACTCTCAGGGATGTTATTGTTAATTCCCCCTCATATACAACCTTCCCAAAAACAATAGATATGAAATAAATTGCTGGAATAGGAATCTGTTCCACTTCACAGTAGCTAATCCAGCCCAGAGACCTGTTAATTCCTTTATTCTTCCTTCCTGAAGACTTGATCACATAGTCTACATCTACTGTGTAATTCAGGGATGTCCTGGAGGCAAAGGTTGAGACCAAAGGTACCTGTATCACTTCCTTTCTAGAGATCTCAAAGGTAGCCTAGTAGGTCTTGGAAGGGTTCCCTAGAAAGCCATTCCAGTGAAAAATTACATAATTGGTGAGGTTCATAAAATTATATCTTCATAAGCCACATAGAAAAAATGCTCTGTTCTGAAACAAAATGTTCAGAAAATCAAATTATTTTTTGGAATGCATGCCTTTTCAGTGAGAAATAGGTTTAAAGTTTCTTATATTTTCACATATGATCATTATCTTCTCATTGCTTGAAACTTGACATTGAAACAGATATAACTGTAGAAAGACAACATATTAAACAAACTTCTGTAAAACAGCTATTATAACATGCTCCTTAAAAACCCAAAGGAAGAACTTTTTTTTTTTAGTTAATGTATAGCATTTAGTTAGGAAATTGATATATTTTGAACTTCCTGGTTACAGATGTAAATTTTTACAAACTTGAAAGTTTTATTTTTATTTCTTATGTGTCACTTTTCATGTATTTTAAACTGATCAAGAGAGAATTGGGAAACTGTTGATCTAAGTAATACTATGAATACTCCCAAAGGATTTCCATTATGTTATTTAACAAAGACATTTCAACAATTGTGATATATCAAGAGAATTTTGTGTTCAATTGTCTTCAAAGTTTTCCATTTTTTATCTGTGGAGAGGCAGATACAAACGGGCCCAGGGGCAAAGGCTTTTGGGAAACTCCTCAATCTGTTTTAAACACTGAGTTTTCCCAATAACATTATCTAGTTGATCATCTACCTTAAACTATCAGATTTGTATATTGGAAATTATATACATGAATCTTATGTACACACGTACATATATATACACAAAAAACCATGGATGATTTCCAGAGGAAACAGCCAAAATGTCCCTGATTTTAAAGATTTTTCTACTTCAGATCAGTCATATTCCTTGTCAGTCTGCCTCAGAGGAGGATACAGTAACAGCCCAAGAAGTCTGGTGGTAGTGCCACCTTGGAAAAACAATATAAAAGAACCTGCGATAAAAAAAATTTAAAAATCAATAAATAGAAGATCAAATACCTCTTATATACCTCTTTGTATGACACATAGTACATTTGGAACCTTCCCAAAATGCAAGGAATATGTGAAAAGCCACCTCCTTTTACAAACTGAATAATTTGTCGATATATTAAGAAGTTTATGAAGTTTAAAACATGTGAATTATGGTAGTGGCTCAATGAAACTAAATATAGCTTTCATCCTGTTTGCTGAAATATTCAGGTAACTGTAGTATGAACACAGGGGCACTACTGAGTGCTTATAATATTGAACCTATATTCCTCTCAGTTTTAGTACAGGCACTGTAAAGAAAACTATATTGAAAGTATAGGAAAAATCTTCATCGTAAATTCTGGCCATGTTTACAATATGGTAGTCACAAAATAAATATAAGAATAATATACTCTGTATGTTTTATTGCCCAAACAAGACAAACAAAACACGAATAAAATAAACGGGCAAGGATTGAGTGGATTAGGCAGTATGTGTACATTTAACAGTGTTTCTAGCTCTTGGTGCCTCCGTGACACTGCTGGGCTGGTGATGATATATCTTGGTGATGGAATGAGGCCTCACCTGGGCAGGACCTTTGTTCCTGCTGTGCTTCCAAAGAGAGGCTTCTCAGTGGTGCTGAAAGGGTTCGGGACACTCATTCCTCCCGTGCCTGAGCTCTTGCAGCTGTTGTTCTGTATTGGCTCATGCTCTGTGATGCCAGCAGCATAGCCAGAGCCCTGGGCTGCACTCATGACCCTTGTTCCCTGTCCCTCACCTTCAGAGGGTTGTATCTGCCTCCCTTGGATTGCCCCAGGATGATGTGGTCAGGCTCCAAGGGCTTGGTTTTTCTTGAGCAACCCAGGCACCCACTTCAGGCTGCCTGTGGCACAAAAAGCCATAGGCATCCATGTACAGCATCAACGACTGGATTTGATCAGCCAAACCTCTGCCCAGATCCCATGTGTCATCAGCCGTATCTTTCTTATAACTCCTCCTTTTTTTGGGCATAACATATCCCCTCCACAATTCCTACACTTCTGCTGTCAAGCAGATGTGTTTGATTGCAAATAAACTGCTTATTATTTCTTCCAATAGTCATGTATAAACTAACAGAAAAAACCCCAGAACATATCTGGGAGTAAACCCTTCTCCTTTTCCTTACTGAAACACTAGGATGCAGGAAGCAATTTCCACACCTAAGTCAGTGTCATCAACCCTGTGCAACTTCAAAGGCAGATATTTTGAGACATGCCAACAACCTCTCAGGCCGTACCACTATTAGATTATCTTGCCTTTTTCTGACTAGCAAATGTTATGCACTGAAAAATAACTGATCCATACTCATTAAAGACGTTAACCAAAATTTCTGTGAATTAACAGTAATTTTGTAGTAATCTTTAACAGAAACAGGATTTCAATCAACATCTGTGCTCAGCAGTCATTCATAATTTAAGAAAAATGTTACACAAGTAGAGCTACAGGATCTAAGAGAACTTTGATTACAGCTAATTTGACAAAGGAATTGTGACACAATAATGGATTGCTTGAGAAGGAGCCTCCTTTTTGCTCCTAGTGAAATTGGTATGGTATAAATTGCCATGTCTGGCTATTATTAGATTTTTCTTTCCATTTCTTAACTTGACAGAAGTTTTCAGGAATCAATGGACCTGCCTAAGACAAACAACACAGGCAGGACTCCAGCTTCGCATCTGCCAGAGGTCAGAGAGATCAAACTGCAGTGTCTCCCTGGCAAGTACATGCTTAAAATAGGAAAGCAATCAAGAGGAAAACAATTTTAAAAAAAAAAGTTAGATAGGACCTTAGCTTATGTTTTTTCTTCCCCTTGTGAGTTATTCAGCTTCATGCCACTTGATTTTTAGGAAATTTTCACTGCAATCTGCATAACTTACAGAAGTTTGGAAATAAGAAAGGCTGGTTGCCAAATTCTTTAAAAAGTCTGTGCCAAGCAATATGGATTATCAAGTTCTTCTTTCTCACTCTCACACTACCCTCTCTCCCACTGGAGAGAATAGCATTCATATATCTTCTGTCATTGAATCCTGTAGATGTTCTCCACCAAAAATGACCTATATCACTATTGCCACTTATCCAAACCAAGTGAAGAAAGCACCTTGTAACGAAAGAAAATTGCCAACTAGTCTTGTCAGTCTCTGTTGTCCCTGTATCCATCAGGTACCATTCCAGCATCCGATGGATGCTGCTTGGACATCTGTGATTGTTCATAGTTTCTTACAGCAGCAGTGGTTCTCTGCCTTCGTTCATGCCACAAGATGAGGTCCCTGACTTGTCTTTGCTGCGTATATTTTACATCAGATGTCAAATATAAACAGTTTTTTGGTCTTCCACTATCTGGCTACATTTGATAATTTGTGCCTTCTTTTTCTGTGTTTCCAGAGTACTGTTGGAACATTTGGAAGTAGATGTCTACCGTAAAGGCATAAAGACTAATCAAAATTTCCCAGTCGTGGAATCTAAATTGTAAGAAAAATTTTAAGAGTCACAATGTGGAGAAGAAAAATATTCTACTGCAATTCTTTCTTCTAGTTTTCTGTACAAATTCAAAAATTATTTGCAATGCAACCCTCAGATAAGGATTGTATCTCTCAGTGATTGATCAGGGAAGGCAACTAGATTCTCAGTGCAAAACCCTGAGTACGAGGACTTCAGAGACATGTTGAATAGAATATGTAGTAACACCGGAGAAAAAATACACCCAGGCAGATAATAATATGAAGGATATATTCATATTTATTTGCAAGCTAAGAAATAATATAGCAAAATTAGTGTCCAGCTTTACATAGTCTGGAAAAATCAGAACTGACTATATTTGCAACTGCTGCTTAAACTCTAAGAAACATTTTTCAGAAAAAAATCTAGTCAGAACAGATATATATTTATTTTTTAAAATTTGAAAGAAACAGGATATTGGTGAATTTATTACATATATGCACAGAATATAAAATATAAAATATAAAACTCAAAAAAATGAGCCCCAGAAACCAGTGAAACACCACATTCAATTTTTCTGAACATACTCTCTTAATATGAATTTCAAACATTATATAGGCAGGAAAAGTTTAATTAAAATTATGGACTAAACCCTGAATATTAAACAACACATAGTACTCAAAAGCATACACTTACTTTTTAGCCCTAAACCTATTTGTTTGTAAGCAGCTTGGACCAACACCACCCAATTTTTGGTTTTCTATACAAAGAAGACAAAAAATATGGTTCCAAGTATTTGCTTAGTTTGGGTCTAACACCACTTAACTTTATTATTTTGGAAAGAAGTCTGAAAGAAGAAAGAAGCTGCCTTTAAGGACATGCCAGATTGAGTTTAAATTCTGGAAAAGTAAGAAAAGACCCAGTGACAAGGAAGGTTGTGACAAGGTACTGCTTGCTACCTATGAGACAACTTTGGCTGGGAGACAACACCCAAAGTTGCAAAGTCAACTTTAATCTTCCTAACAATCTACTGATATCCTTTCATACACTGGCAGAAAAAATGCAAGTTAGGGTAGATGTAATAAGAAGTGTCTTTAAAAAGTGAAAACAAAACTCTGAAGTCATATGTTTCCTATTTAGGGACAAGTTCAAGTCCCAGTCTTGCATTGAAAAGGTCTTCCTAGATCATTTGATCTTATGTACAAAATGAGACTGCATCCTTTCTAAAAAACTTCTAAAATGAATGAGTATTAATAAAATGTTTTTCCACTGTAGATTTTTAATAATGTTAAAGTGTAAAAGGCTACACAAATATGAACAGAGAAAGCTTAACATATTTTGGAATATACTATAAATATTACATTTGTTAAACTACCGTTGATGCTTAGAGGCACCTCAAATAGCCCAATATATGAGTTTTGAATATTGACTGGACATATATGTGAAACCAGATAGTCCATATCTCAAAGATTCTGCAGTATTAATTCTGTTGGATACATCTGGTCAAGATGAAGAAATTTTATGTAACTGTGTCTGCCTGTGTGACTGACATATTGATGTGTGAAATCTGATGAATTTTTAAAAAATTGTTTAGAAGAATTCTTTTTATTTCCCCAGTAAAATATTCATCTACTATTTGCACACAGAATCATAAAAAAAACTTCAGCCATATTAGTCAGCTGTGTAATTCTGAAAAAGTAATATTTTCATGGACTGCAGTCTTCCAAAATGGATTGGACTAACACCAATGGAATGGGTGACAGCACTTAATTAAGTCTTCTGTCTTGGGTGAAATCCATCCTGGTCTGCCAGCTTGTTTCACAATGACATCCTTGTTTTCAGGGCACTGATAAAATATCTTACTTGCTGAGTGTGATACAGAGCATTTTTTACTATTAGAATGTACTTTTTTTGTCCTACTCAGAAATTACTTAAAGTATTTTAATTTCCTCATATGTTATATATAATTGTATATCTAAATTGCTGCTCCATTTAGCTGACAGATATTACATACATGACAAAGAGTACCATAATTTCAATGAAAATTTGAACAAATTTAAACAGAGTTCATGTTCTTAATAAGTATTTTAATTGTTTGTTTATTTAGAAAGCAGACAAGTTCGGTTGATTTCCAGGAATAAATACTGAAAGTTCACAGACTTAGTGAAAACAAAGAATAATTTCTACAAGATACTCAATAAGGAGATGTGTTTCCGTTTACTATTTGAACTTTTGTTCAATTTAACAGTACAGAAAAATTTTTATTAAACATTTGAAGTAGCTGTGGCTTAGACAACATTTAATATTTACCCCTCAATTTCTATGGGAAACCCTGTAGAAGGGCCAAAATGACTATACCACTTGGACAAAATTGGGAAAATGAAGCATTACTGATCAGACACATCCTTCTGAACCAACACCATACCTAAGGTTTAAAAATCTTTGGCATTTCAACACATACCTATTGGAATCCGTGACTGTAATCCAGAAAGCAGGCCTCCAAATGACTCAGTCCTGTTGGTATTCCAGGCCACAACTAGCCCGCAGAAACAAATTCAAGGCTAATGCTCCTCCTGAGGGGGAAGAATGTTAATTATCAAGGTGGAAATGTTTCATTTAGACATCTCTGGTTTTGTGAAACACTGCCAAATGCAAAGCGTTTTGTGATAGATTGAGACTGTGAACCAAATCCCAGGTGAGAAAACCTTCAGGATTCAAAAATCATACTGAATCTGGATGACTCCTCCTGGCTCAGTGGAAGCTGTACCCTTTGTCTCTCAGTTGAACCATTTTGAATGTTTATATAGAAAAATATCTTTAGTCTACTAGTCCAGTGCTGCTTTAGGATGTCTCAGTGTGAAGCAATTTAAAAAGTGTTTCTTTCTGTCTTACTATTGTATAAAAAGCCAGAAAATTTCTGGCCTTCTCCCTGATATATGTTAAGGATTTTGGTTCTCCTGTTCTCCCTTCACCCAATGAAAATGCTCACATATCTTCCTCAGAAACAATTTATAACTAGGAGAGACCTCTGTCCTCTCCATCTTATAAACTGGGTATGCAGAATGTTCAACTCAAATCCTGAGCATGCAGTGTTTCCATCCATCCATCCATCCATCCATCCATCCATCCATCCATCCATCCATCCATCCATCCATCCATCCACGCTGTGCAAAAGGCCAGGCTCCTGGCTCCTGATCACTCTGCTTCAAGTTTCAGATCTCATTTGATCGCCCTAATGTCCTCCTGCAAAAATGCAAGGAAAATCCAAATATCTTTTCCAAGAGTCATGACATTTAATCTAACCTCAAGTCTCTCTCTAGTCTGTTCCTAAAATTGGAATGGTAGACCTTTTCCAGTGACTCTGCTCCTTTCTGAATCACCCCCTCAGACACTGTTTTCTTCTGCCTTCATATGTTTTGAAGGGTAGAAAAAAATAAAAAGGAGCCTTCATTCTGCAGAGTGGGTCCTTCAATATCTAAATCCCATTTAAGAACAAGTAAATTTATCAACTGTGCCTCACCTCTGGAAACTGGCAAATTGTCACAAACCACAATTTTTCGCAGTACTCAACTTTCAAAACATGCTGCCTGTCTGAGTTTTTTTGGTCCCTCCAAAATTCTCTCTACCAAAAATGTGCATGATCAGGATATGATGAATGTGATCTGGTTATTAATGCAGATGTCTTGAAGACAACAAACTGTTTCTTAAAAACAATTGCTTAAAAACAAATGCTTAAAAAGAGTAAATACAAATGAGCAATTTGGTGAAGCAGTCTGGAACAGAAAATTGACCAAGTAATAATTTCTTCTTTTACCCTAAAGAGCTTCAACTACACCTGAAGAACATCAAACAACAAAGGTGTCTTCAAAGGCAGTTAGGAATAGACATGTTTTTTCCTATAGATATAAGTTTAGTTGGCCAAAGCTGGTGTTGTGGTTTTGATCTTGGCT
>VYZT01034763.1:9805-38154 GCA_013400735.1 Pomatostomus ruficeps
TAAGGTGTTCTAAAAGTTTTTGAAACACCCATTTTGAGCAACAAAGGCAAACTGCCGCTGACAATGGAGCTCCAGTTTCTAGGACCTTGTGGCAGGTTCATTTACGGTGGAAGGGAATGTTTCTAATTACCACCCAAAAAATGTGCCGTGAAAATGCACAGTGTTCCTTTTTGTACTTAAATAATTGGGTTGAATTTAAAAGCCACTACTCAATTAAAATAGCATTTGACTATAAATATAAAGGAATATTTCTCCTAAGGTAGGCTAAGTAATCATCTGGTTGTCAGGCTTTTTCATCTCTTTTAATTTTCACTTCTTTTTAAACACTAATTACAGAGTCTTCCCACCAGATTATTGCATATCTTACCAAAATCTTTATTTCCCCTTGTACAGAGATGTGTCACAGAAAAAATGGAGTGCCTGCACTTCTCCCCCTTTCTTCTCACAGCCGTCACCTACATGCCTGTGTGTTCCTACCATGTCCTGCCAATGGGATATGCTTAGACTGTGCCACTGTCAATTCCAGGCACAGCTACTCCTGTCTGCAGGAGCTGGCACACTGCAGAAAACCTTCCTAAAGATTTGGCCTTTCACTCAGAGTGCATCTGAGAAGAAGACATCTGAGATTTCCCCACAGAAAGGAGCTGCCCACTCCACGGACAAACAAAGGTATCCGGGAAAGCCATACACGTACCCTAAAAAAAGCAGATTTTACACAGCATTGGTTACTAAGAGCCATACGCTGACAGATAGTAAAGGCTGACAGAGCAACTAAAAAGATACCAGTGTGGCAACTCTACAATAAATGTAACCAACTTAATTCCTTAATGCATATATGAGGTTTTTTCCCCAGAATTATTTCTGTTTACAGGGAGCTTCACAAAGTAGTTTAAAAAAGTCTGTATCATTCCTATAGTTTCATTGAAGAGTCCAACACCACCTCACTTTTTCTGCCAGCTTTGAGTATCACCATGTAGCTCCTTTCACTGGTCGATGGCAAATCTTCTTTTATGTTTCCTAGGTTTATTTTGATCATTACTGAGAGTTTAGTTCAGTCAACTTTAAACAGACAAATTCTTAGCCCTATCTTCTGCTTTAGCCTTGTGCCTAGAACCCAGAGAAATATGGATTATCTTCATACTATTTCATATTAGACGAAATATAACATTTCCCCTACTTTAAGCAAGTCTGGTAATACTACTCACATCACTGTTCCATTACACATACCAACACTAATTCCCATGCTCTTAATCTCTGCTCTTTACAAAAATAAGATTGGATATCTACTGGAGACAGGGGAAGGCTGCAGAATTGTCAGTGTTTCTCCAAAGACTGAGGATCTGATCCAGTTCTCCAGACTTTTGGGTTTATCCCTCTGTTTCATACTGCTTCTTTTGTTGCAAAGTCCAGCAAATACTCAGCAGTTTCTTTACAAGGCACCACTATTTTTACTGATCTTTTCTGATTGTGTACGCAATCAAAGAACATTATCATCACGCCATTATTCCTCTCTATAATCTAAATTAAGCAACAGAAAATGGCTCTAAATATACCAGGCCTAGTATCTGTGAGTGTATTTTTTACATTAACTTTAGCTACTGGAATTTGGGCTTCTTGGAAAAGCAGAAAGGATCAACAGAACAGGAACTCAACAGAGATGGCCATGGTTGGAGGCAGGAGTATAAGTGTTTTCATTGGATTGTTTACTGCAACAGGTAAGTTTTCTTAAAAGGCTTTAAAAAATTCTTCTTAAAACACATGTATTGCATAGATCTGGGTGACTTTTCTTTCAAAGGAAGTGAACTCCTTTAATGTCAGGGTAGATTTTACCTAAGTGTGACTTTAAAGGAGTATGGTTTCATGAATCATTTTGGGGTGGATTCTTGCAAACCTCTTCACACTGAGCAGAACCTAATGTTTATGTAGATTCTCTTAAATTAAAGAGATGCATTTAAGAGTTTAGTTAAGAGTTAAGAGTTTAATTTAAGAGTGACAAAAGAACACAAGACGTTTCATTAAGGAGGACTGTGGTCTTAATCGTGAACCAGTTTCTGTTATCCAACATAACAGAAGAATTTTACTTATGGAAAAGTCCAGTTCTGTGTGGAATAAATTGTTACTCAGGGTGAACACTGGTCTCTCTCTTAAAAAGAGTTTCCCTCAACTTCCTTTTCTCTCTTTGCTGCCTGGCATAATGTGAAATTTGCTTCCCTGACCTGTTTTTTGTAAAGGCATGCCCCAGTGGCATTTGCCTGGCTAAGACACTTAAATCATTGTTGTAGGTTTGTTATCTGACTGCAATGTCTGCTTGCATTTGTTTTTCCTAATGTCTATTTTCTTAGACCCTGGAAGTAATGCCCTTGAAGGAGGGCAATTCTTCAAAGGCAATTCTATTTCCTCTAGCAATTTTTTTCCTCTGAGAAAGAAAACATAATTAAAAATCACTATATTCAAATTGCCTCTAAATGTTTAAACATTGAACTTTTCTATGCACACACAGATATCCATTCTTGAAGCTGGAAAATTATTTAGAATGAGATTCTAATACTATTACCTGTATTCAGGAGCATATCTTTGTATGGGAAGAAACTTTGCAAAGAAAATAGACGTATATACAAATATAAATATTTGTATGAGAAAAATGTTTACAAGCTCTCAGAGTGTTCTACAGGGCTAGTTGAGAATATGTCTCTCGATTCTGACCTCTTAATCTTCCATGTTTACAGCCACCTGGGTTGGAGGAGCGTATATTGACAGCACAGCTGAAATCGTCTACCTGCCTTCAAAAGGATTATTGTGGGTCCAGGCACCTGTGGGATTTGCCTTGTCCCTTGCTATTGGTAAATAATTAATGTAATTAGGACATACAAGCTTTAAAAATATACCATAGGAGTATATTAAGATACGTAACAGAATATAGGGTATATAAGTATACTTGAAATGTGATTTTGCTTTTTCAGTCTCCTATATATAGAGAATAAGAATTTACAGTGTTATCCTCTGAACTGAAACATAACAAGTTAGGGTACCTTGGAGCTAGCGTAGGATTTTGCCTGCTTGTAGCAATTTATAGGACAAAAATCTTATCTGAGAATTTAGAAGTGTATCTATGTGCATATTGCTTTTTTCACATGGTCCCTAATTCACAGACTATTGAGAGTATTGGTACCTAATTTTTTCTTTGGAATTTCTGTGTGATGAAATAACAGTATCTTGGTTTGTCCACTAAAATGCATTCTTCTGAGTATTCTTTTCTCAGGATGAATATGTCTTGCATCCAGCTTACCCCATTCCACTGCTGCTCATTTTTTTGTTGAAACTTAACTAAGTGTGCAGTATTCTATATCTGAGTTGCTATTTCTAACTCCGAGAATTACTGGACTCAGGCTGAAGTTCAGCTCTCTTGCCAAGACCAAAGTTGCTTCCAGGCCATGCTGTGTTATACCAGAACTCTCTAGGGACACAGCCTGATGAAAGCAAGGAGACCTGTGCAGACCTCACACAGGAATTGCTAAAAGAACAATAACCTTTATTCTCAAGTCAAAGAAAAGAGTCCAGCTGACGTGAATATGAATCAGGCTTGGAAATACACTGCCAGCATGGCTTATGTGAGTAATTCTTACTAATGAAACTGAGGAGTGCAGGTCCGATCCTGCAATCTCTGCTCAGGTCAGTAGCGTCCAGACAAGCAGTCCTGTTGGCTTCAGGGTTAGACACAATACATATTCTTTGGTTTTAATGAGACAGCTGCACATCTGAAGTCTAATATTTAGATGAAGGTGGGTGGGACTCAGCTCAATGTGCAGAATAAAACAATATAGTTCTGGAAAGAGACAATGAAGCCACCAAAATGAAAAATGTAATCAGAAAACGACCGTACATCAACAGGTTGCATCACGTGACCAAGGACAAAACTTTGCCTCCTTTTTAGCCAAATACGAGTCTTCAATGCCTCATTCTGTTTACTGGCATCTTCCACAGGATGCATTTCAGAAGACTTTATGTCTCAGATTGGTAGGTCATTGGGGACGGAGAGGAGATTATATATGGGTATCCACTGAGCTAAATTCCTGTTACAGTCACACAGGTATTTTATACCATGTTGGGTGCCACATGGGGTCCTCCCTGGCCTCCAGTAGCCACTTCAGAAAGAATCTAGGTGTGCCAAAAGTGGATGGTCATATATATCAGCTGTAAGCAGATATCCTTTATAAGCTGGGATCTCTCAAATGGAAGAAACCCCCATATAGAAAGTGAATTCAAGCCCTGATGTCTGGTTGGCTGCATCATTCCCCAGGGTCCATTATGTACGAATTCCACATTCACTAAGTGGGTCTGATACCCAAACACCATATTATTCTTCTCTTTTTTTCCTGGAATATAAAGCATGCAAAATTCTACCAAAATGTCATTACTTTCTGATAGGTGGTTTCTTCTTTGTAAATCCAATGAGATCCAAGAATTACATGACAGTGATGGATCCCCTTCAAGAAACTTACGGGAACATGATGGGAACCTTACTCTTTATTCCACCACTACTAGGAGAAGTGTTCTGGTTTGCAGCTATCCTGGCATCCCTGGGTAATATACTTGCTTTCCTGTTATATTTGTTGAAGCTCATGTGGACTGTCAGAGTGTAATACACATTTGGGAATTGTGGGAAGCTGTCTTCATGTCTCCTTTTGTGAGAGGAACAAGTATTTCCCATTTCTCAAAAATATATTTTTAGATTTAAAACAAATGACAGTGCTATATTTCATTATATTATAAAAGAGAAGTCTGGCAATGTGAGTTTGTACCTTCCTCTTGCCTGTGGGAGAGCAGATGTAAAAACGCAAAGTGCCTTGGCAATGGCCATGCAGCAAAGTGAGGCAGTAAGAGCAGGAAGGAAACATGAACCCTCTCGAGTTCCCACACTGCACACTCTCTGTAGACTGCATTTTTCATAGTTTGTGGTCCTGGCACCATGGGAATAACATATCCTTATTTATTCTGCACATGTGAAATGTCTTAAAGTCCTTGACTGCTGTCCTTGTCTGCAGGAGCAACAATGAGGGTCATCTTGGATATTGGAGGCTCTCTGGCTATCACCATCTCGGCATGCACTGTCATCCTTTACACTCTGCTGGGAGGTCTCTACTCTGTTGCCTACACTGATGTAATCCAGATGGTTTTCATCACGCTCAGCCTGGCAAGTCCCATGCATTTCTTTGTTACCAGTTTTCTAACTAAAGGGAGAAGTCCTGCTCTTCTTTTCAGCACATCTCAGGCCAAAAATAACTTCTTTGACTTACAGTTCCTCTTTAGGAAAACAGGCTTCCTGAAAAATCTTACAGTCTTTGTAAGTCTTTGTACCTTTATGCATTTCAGACAGTGCTCACACAAGCCATTGGCCTTGCTGGGTGAACACAGAAAAGTCTGCACAAAAGTGAAATTTGCAGAACCTGTCCAGAACCATCTTGAATGGAGAGAGATCTGACTACAGAAAGTACTTATTAATCTGAATTACAGACTCATGCTCTTGATGATGCTATGAGCCAGAAATATGTAGATTTAGAGTAAGGAAAGGGGAGAAAGGAAGACTCAGTCTAGGTTTAATCTTACATAACTCTACGTTCTACATCTACCTGAATTTAAATATCTGCTCTCCAAGAACAAGGACACTGGAAAAATGGTTAACTATTCCCATTTCTGTCCTAGTGGATCTGTATCCCCTTTGCCCTGGTGAATTCTGCAACTGAAAGTATTTTTTACACTGCAACCCATCAATCTTACCAAGACCCTTGGATTGGGAAGATAGAAAAACAGTACCTTGGAAGGTGGCTGGATGACTTCTTCTACTTGGTATGGAGTATTTCCTGGACAAGTGGTTGGGAGGAGGAATTGTGCAGGGACTTTCTGTCTGGAAAGCTTGTGGGTTCTTCCAGCCAGGAGCAAGACCAGATGACAGGGGCTGGATGTGTAAAACCATCCCTCAGCGCCCCCTGCAGCAAACTAAATGGACTGGGGAGACCCAGAGCTCAGTTATGGGATGAAAAGAAGGAGTAGGGACACTCTATCCTTCACCCACATGGAGGAACATACCTCTTGAGTAAGACCATCCAGGCAGCCAGTTCCACTCCTGGCATCTAAATGAGTAATTTCCTCCCTTTTGAAATGTTGGTCTTGCATCCTCAATAGTGTGCTTTTAACATAAATATGTACAATTCCCTCTATTTGAAAAAAAACTTAAAATGACATGACTGCAGGTCATCAGCAAGCACAGTGCCATTGGCTCCACTGCACAACACAACTTTTGAGTCACCAATATAGCCAAGACTACAGGAGGTTGTTCTGCTCTTACTAAACTGATCATAGGGACACACAGAAGCTTGTTTGGTGAGGAGAGAATCTTCAGATTTTATCTGATTAATTTTGTGTGCTAAGAAAGTGAAAATTATGGTTTTATTTTTCATTTTAAATGCAAAATAGCTAAGTTTGGGTAGATTTATTTACCAAAATTGCATTCCTTAAGAAATTTCCTTTCACTTCCTCTGTGCCTGATTCACCATTACAAACAACCATTTTTCAGCTTTCTCCATCTGCCAAATAATGAACCTGTTTTCACTAATATTTCACATCCATCACAATGAAAAGAAAGGAAAAGGGAATTCTCAACTATCAGAAGTATCATCCTCAAGAGTCAGAGCTGGGCAACATTAATGCATTTGAAATGAGAATTTGATAACATTAAAGATTATTATGGATGATAGCTATGCAGCAGCCAGCAGCCTGGTGGGTACCACTGGTAACCTATGAATGTTTCAGGTGCTTGGGAGCATCCCGTGGCAGACTTACTTCCAAAGGGTGCTCTCCGCTGCCTCGACAGGCCAGGCAAGGCTCATCTCCTACCTCTCTGGACTTGGGTGCTTTGCCATGGCCATCCCCTCAGTGCTCATTGGGGCAGTCGCAGCATCAACAGGTAAAATGAATAGTTTGAGTCATCAGCATGTTTTTGGCAAAGGTGATTAAAACGGGATCCAAAGAAGTCCAGATAAAGACTTCAAATTACCCAGTCCCACGGGCCTCGACACCAAGATAGGTGATCTGTACCAAAAATGTGGAGCTCTCTGAGGTACAGTGCACAACCATCTAAAGACATTTAAACAGCCCCAAGACCTGTTTAAAGCTATTTCCTTATGATGAAACTTTTCCTGGACCTTGTGTTGTGGAAAGATGAAGGCAGACTCTGCAAAACCCTGTATAATCCTATTTTAGAAAAAAGTTTATGCTTCCTTCTGTTAATGTCTTAGACATGTAAGACTTAGCAATATTACTACAGATTGTTAATAAGGTTCTTGCTTGAAGGCATCAAGAAATTTAGTCCTGTAAATTCACTGTGTCCATGCAGGGGATCAGTGTTGTATTGGCTGTGAGCAAGGGTAAAAATGCAGCCAGATCACTGAACATTTAAGGAAATTGGCTAAAGTAATGAGTTCATCTGTCATTAAGAACATCAGGGCAAAACTCCCTTCTCCTCATGAGCAGTGTCTAGAGGTTGACCTTTAGCTGTTCCAATTCTGGAAACACACAAAGCACAGCTATTTCTATAGATGCTGCTGAGAAAAAGGGAAATCTTTGATCTAGTGGGAGCTGCAGCATGCTTAGGGGAACCACAGAAGTTCACAAAAGAACCCAAAAAATCAATCCAAATCCTAAAATACTGAGTGGATTTCAGTTCTTAGCCATTCTGTGACTGGCCCCTGTGAAAAGGCAACTTCAAAGATAACAGAAACGTCCATGAAGGATTTGCCATGACTTTTCTTTGTTTTGTTTTAAAGACTGGAATCAGACAAGCTATGGTCTTCCAAGCCCATTTGAGAGAGGGGAGTCGGCAATGATACTACCACTTGTTTTACAACATCTCTGCCCAGCATATATCTCCATTGCTGGTTTGGGAGCCATCGCTGCTGCTGCAATGTCTTCTGCAGATTCAGCTCTTCTCTCCACTGGCTCCATGTTCGCTCACAATATCTACAGGAAAATCCTGAGGAAAAAGGTACCTGGTTAGAGCATTCAGCAGTTTTGGTGTCAGGAAAGACAGTCTTGTTTCAAGGCTATTACTAAATCAGTCTGTGACTGAAGGTGTGTGTCCTTCAGCTGCTGAATTGATTTCTGGACATAGAGCCCCAAACATAAGCCAGGGGTGTTCATATCCTTGGTAGGGGGACCAATACCTATACTGGTGATCTCTGCTCATTCTAACGTGACTAGTATAAAATTTGGACTGAGGTATTAATGCAAACAGCATAAAACCATGACTCTTAAAATCAGAGGGGGCCTCCAGGGTGCCCACCTTGTCTGGCTGCTGGTGACAGGTACTGCCTGAAAGCATCAATGGCTTGGTGAGAACCAGCACAGGCCAGCGCAGTGCTGGCCATCCTGCCAGAAAACAATGTGCCTCTAATGCTGCAATCTCTGCTTTACAGGCCTCAGAGACAGAGGTGCTGTGGGCCATGAGGACCTCCATGTTGGTGTTTGGGGCCGGGGCTGCTGGTCTGGCCTTTTGCTCCAGCTCTGTCTATGACCTCTGGTTTGTCAGCGGGGAGCTGGTGTACGCCCTCCTCTTCCCCCAGCTCTGCTGTGCCCTCTTCGCTCCCAGCACGAACACCTACGGATCAGCTGCCGGCTTCTTGGTTGGGCTCCTGCTGAGGCTGCTGGCAGGGGAGCCTGCCCTGGGCATGCCCCCTGTCATCCGCTACCCAGCCTGCTCCCTGGTGAATGGGACCTACAGCCAGCTCTTCCCCTTTAAAACATTCACTGTGCTTCTCACCTTGGGCACAATCTTTGCTGTTTCATACCTGGCCAAGGCTTTGTTTCAGAGAAACCTCCTCCCTCGCAGCTGGGACATCTGCAATATCATGGGGGGAACCGGCATCCTCATCCCCTTCCAGCAGGTGGAGAAACAGGAGCGTTTGCCAACCCCTGCACTAAAAGAGAACCATGATTAAATGTGAAGCTTCATTTGAAAGGCCACAGTGCCTTCAGCAGTGATAGTATGGCACAGACAGCATCACTCTTCCCTTTGCTTTCTCCACTAATGATTTATTTAAAGTTCTCACAGAGAAATAAAGAAGCATTCAGTTCATCCAAGGAGAATATGTGAGTTTGAAGTCAGCAGTGATTAAAGTCACATAGTGATGGAGCACAATCTTGTGGCAGTGACCGCAGGACACCTCGGGCCCCAGCAGTGGTTGCTTCAAGGTGCCCCTGGTATTCCACCTGAAAGCTAAGCTATAACACTGCTCCAACACTTAGGGCATTCCCAAGTCACATACTTTTCTCACTACAAGGGAGATAAATTAATGTCTGATAGATTGGTATTCTTGATTAAAAAAAAAAAAAAAAAGGAAAAGGTGAGCAGACCTGTTTCCATTACACAGCAAGAGGTTTAGCATAATCATCTCTGGGAAGCACGTCAAACCTCTAAAAACACAAATTACTGAAAGCAGTGTAACCACCACAGCAGTCCAGCAGTAATATCAGTTCTGCACCATTCCTTGTATGCTTTACAAAGCTTTCCTTCATACTGCAAAGGTTCTTGCACATCTCTCCCCACTGCAGTATCTGCTAGCTATTCCCTCAGCCCAGGAATGTGTGAGACATCCCCCCATATGACCTGGTAGGGAAGAAGCAGGTAAGCAAGATAAAGCAACAGCCCTTAACTATTCAATGAGAAAGATTTACATAGCCACTATTTACCAAAAACTAACCAGATAGAAAAACAGAGGTGCCATAGACTATTGGATGAATTTCATCTAAAACCTGGTAGATCACTTGTGTCAAGATTTTACCCTAGCACAGTAACAGGATGATGTGTGACATACACAAACCGGTGTGTGAGGACTCAGAGGACTGCGATGACAGAAAGGTGCTGGAAACTGATCCTAAACTTTCCTGCAGGGACACAAAATCCTAAAATCCTGAAGGCAAGATCCCAAAAGATTCAAGCCACAGATGAGTACAGAAAAGCCCCCAATACCTTGTTTCCATAAATTCTTAATGGCTTAGAAGACAAGAAACCCAGCTAAATAGTGAGTTTGGACTCTAGCCTGAAAGTCTGATGGACTGAGAACATCCCTCAGTGAGATGGACCATTAAGATGTGAACTGAATTAAAGATTCAGGAGGATTCTGTAGTAATGGCTCACAGATGGCTGTCATTTTATATTTCCCTCACCAGCTGTGCAGCCTCTTACCAGGAGTCAGTTGCAATCCACCCACAACAGCCAGCAGGAACCACACTCACAGTACCTTTCCAAAGTGGTTGTGGGAGCTGCTGTGAGTGCAAACACCTGGCACTGTTGAAAGGAAGGTATTTTACTGGCATAACCAAAATACCCATAGCAGAGCAACCTTCAAAGCCAAGTGAGCTGCTGAGGTGAAAACAAGGCGCTGCTCAGTGATTTACTTCCAGCATATGCATGCACAAGGTGAGATGCTCCACTGGTGCCACCACGCATGGCTGCAGCAAGCTCAGCAAGGAGCCACGAGACACTAAATTGTACCAAGGCAACTGCTGTGGCTCAGGAGGACTGTCAGCCCTGCACTCCAGATATGGCTTTGATGACTCTGCTCCCTGTGGGCATCATTCATCTCTTTTGAAATATCTGTCCTCAGCAAGGTGGAGATTCTCCTCCTCATCAGAAAAATATCACATAAACTCATGTTTTGTGCTAGTGTTAGTGAACACCTGAGCACACTAACCTTTCTGTCCACAGCAGTCCTGTTGATATACTTTGTTAAACCAAGACCACAAATTCTCTCCTGTCTCTCTAGAGACTGTCACAAAATATTAATGTGTCTAGAGAAGGGGAAGAAAATGGTTTAAAAATTAAAAGCATTGCCATTGACTATGGCCCTAGGCAGTCACCCACTGGAGTCTTTCACACATTTGAGTGGGAGTGTGTGAGGTTGTACTTTGCCAAGGGAGGCACCAAAGCTGTCATTACTTCAGTGCCAGGAGAACAGGGCTCTTGTTAAATCACAGTTGCTGTATGCTGATACAAGCACAATCCTCCGAGATATTTAGGGATGACCTAGTTTGGGGACCTGTCCATCCCGCTATGTGAGCAGGAGCAGACCAAAGCTGACATGCTGCTCTTGAACCAGGGCACAGAACTGCTGCATGTCCCAGAGGAGAGTGAAACTCTGATGTCCTCATGCCAAGGTCAGCATCCTGCTTCCTAACCTCAAAATCATAGAATGTTAAGGGCTTGGAAGGGACCATAAAGATCACCTAGTTCCAATCCCCCTGCCATGGGCAGGGATGCCACTCGGTAGGTCAGGTTGCTCAGGGCCCCATCCAACCTGGCCTTGAACACTTCCAGGGACTGGGCATCCACAACTTCTCTGGGCAACCTGTTCCTGTGTCTCACCACCCTCCAAGTAAAGAATTTATTATCTAATCTAAAAATACCCTCTTTCATTTTGAAACCATTGCCCCTTGTCCTATCATTATCTACTCATATGAAAAGTCCTCTTCTCTCCTTTTTATATGCATCCTTAATGGTACTGGAAGGCCACAATAAGCTTTCTCTTCTCCATGCTGAACAACCTCAAATCTCTCAGACTGTCTTCAAAGGAGAGGTCCTCAATTCCTCTGATCATATTTGTGGCTTCCTCTGGACCCACTCAGCACATCTTTCCTGTGTTTGGGGTTCCAGAGCTGGATGCAGTGTTCCAGGTAGGGTCCCACCAGAGCAGAGCAGAGGGGCAGAATACCCTCCCTCGCCCTGCTGCCCCACAGCCCATGCTGCTTTGGATGCAGCCCAGGATCCATCCCACAGAGAAGCTCTGACAGGCAAATGCCTACATCTGGAGGTGCCTTTTCACTCCACTGTTATGCTCAACTTCTGCTTTTACCCTGCGGAGACCCAAAGGTTGATATTAAGGCCTTTTTGTGCTAATCGGCTTGGCATGGCAGGCAATAGATCCACAGCTTCCTGAGAGAGCAGCAAAGAACATTACTGACGGGTGTCACCACCACCATGTTACCAACCAGCATCACCACAGAAACTCACAGAGACTTCAAACACAAGAGTCTTACTGCTGTCAGGGGTATCTGGCATACTCAGCCATACCTGGCCCTTACAAAGCTTCCCTAAATTTCATACCACTAAAAGCACTCTGCTTTGTGTGAAGAGAGGAAAATGGCAAAGACACAATTACTGTAACTCTCCTGAATGTTTACCATTTTCCATCCTTATATGACTCTCTCCTCAGAACATCCCCCAGCAAGCTTAAAAAGAAAACATTCATCAAGGTCGGACAAAGTTTTGGGCATAATTAGCTGCAAGTAAAATAAATATAAAAGTAATTCTCTCCTATACTTAATGCCCAAATGCCTAGTTGTTCCAGTCCAGCAGACCCAAGGTCCTTGAGGTGTTCCTAGCATGGGGGATAATGACCCAGCTCCCATGAAGCCATTCTGTTCATGGGTTACAGCCTCCAATGCAGTACTCCTTTATTTTCTTTCCCCCCTTTATAAAAAATTCATTTGGGCACTGGAGGGACCCAGTTTACCTCTCCGCATGTGGATTTACCTCCTTTGACCTTTAGAAGTGTCCATGCCAGTGACTCTATACAGTTTCAGTTTTCATTAACTTTTCTCAGCCTAGAAAGCTGCTACATAAAGCAGCAAACACCAGCATCTGGGCAGTACTCTATTTTTGCCTGGGCTGGCAGGATCCACTAAGATGCCCTGAGGATTCCATTGTCTTGCTTTTCTTTGACATTTTTGTATTTCATCTGCAGAGCATCTGAGATGGTATCAGACTGAAATTTGATTAAGAAACAAGAACCATACAAAATCAATGCCATGTACATTAGGCAGATAAACAACTGGCTAACTGACAGGTTTGAAATGTAATTACAAGTAGGAAATCATCATCTAGTATTAGAACGTCTAGTGAGGTTCATTCTTGGCAATGTGCTATGGAACTGCACTTACCAGCGACTGGGTGGGGAATGAGGAGCAGTCCACATCATGTGCTCAGCTGGTCAAACAAGTTGCAGGTCAGTGTGGGCTCATGGACAATCTAATGCAGGTGTCTATAGACAAGTATATCACAGCCTATCAAGTGTATCGCAGCCTAAAACCAGCTGTTGGCTGTGTTGTCCTCAAAGGAAGGTCTGAGTGATGCTATGCACTGCAATGTCGAGAGGTAAGTGAGATCAATCTTACCCAGAGCATGCTCCTGCTACTTTGACTCTTCTTTTTTTCCTCACAGGCAGGGTTTATGACAACATCCAGTGTATGGAAGTTAAAATGAGACAAATTAAGACTATGAATGAGACTTAGCATTTTAAATGTGAAGTCCATTAAACAGAGCAAGTTGGCAAGGACCGAGGTGTATTTGGCATCACTGAAAATGCTACAGTGAAAGTGGAAGCTTTTCTGAAAGGGTATCTGATGCCCAGCCCACTGTCCAGATTGACAAATCCCAGTGATGTTTGTTCCTTACTTCTCCCAGCCCTGCTGGAGCTGAGCAATCAGGTACCACTGAGGTAACCACTGCCACTTCTATCTTAGTGCTGACATTGCTCAGAGCCCTGCTTGCCACCCTTGAACTCCAACAATGAGAAGTCAAGACCACAGTGTGATTTGGATTTCTAAATCTAAACTGGGTCCTCCATCAGCAGACTCCCTGTATACTGGACCCCAAGCTGTCTGTTCAAAAATGAGGGAAGAAGTTCTCCTGCTGTATGACCTCCTCCAGCAGCCACTTACCCACCCTGCACTGAAAAACCAAGTTTCCATCTCTGGTGTGTTGGGAGCAGTTCCTAAGTCCTCCACACACACAGACTGAGGTGCGGCATAAGGCCAAGGCTGTAACTGGTGTTGTGACATCTGTGTGTGGTGCTCCAGGGGGAAACCACTCATTGTGCCTGTGCAAGGGTCTGAGCTGTGACTGCCCTGAGTTACCCACATTTGTTTCCGTGGGAGACACCATAATTACACCACCATTGCTCAGTCACAGTCATTATTTGAAAGGCCACATGCCTAACATGCTTCAGTAGCCATTCTGCAGGGCCAGACGGGCTTGATTCAATTCACTTCAGTGCTCTGTATTCCCAGCTGCCTTGCAGGTGCTGTGTCCAGACACAGGAACCAGCATAGACAAAGAGGTTGCCCGCAGCAAGGATCAAAAAGACTGGCTCTCTAGAGAGACCTTGTGACAGCCCCCGCTCAGCACTTCAGCAAACCCAGAGTGAACCTAATCAGTGGTAGAAAAAAGAGTTCTGGTTTTGGCAGCTCAGACCACATGGGGACACAGCTGTGTTGACAGGGCAGGTCAAAGTAAATACTTTGCACCAAATTTAGGCCAAATGAATTCAAGAGGTGTTTAGGTGATCCACATAAAGAGTGCGGTTGAGACTGAAGTGTGAATATTTAAATGATCCATTTCAATTAGACCAACTTAATCATGCCTAATTGTTGCTTTTCTTAATTACTACTCATGTTTAATTTTACTTGCCCAATCTGTACATATCAGTACTCCTGCTTCTTATGACAGTGATCAAATTAGAGATGAGAGACAGGCTTGAGCACCTGGGGCATCCCAAGGTTTGAGATGAAAAATGCTTGTGCTATTCTGGTAATGGAGAACAATGGAGAGAAAAAAGGGGGAGAAATGGGGGGAAAAAAGGAAAAAAGGGAAAACACAAGAGACCCTTTTGCACTTGACCCTTTATAAGATTGTTTTCATTCTGCACACAGTGGATAGATGTGCCATTCACATTGCTGAATTCTGCAATTGAAAATATTTATACTGCTAATGAACAACAGTGAAAAATACCATAGGTCAGCAAAGTTGAAATTGAAACTTGGAAATTGGTCAGATGAATCTTCCATGTGATAAAGGCTCCTCTTATATATTCTTTGTATGGTATAACACTAACCAATAGATAATAACTTAGGATGTGAGGTGAAGGGTTGTATGAATGACTGACCTTCCGGTGTCCAAAGCGGAACATAATTCTTTTTATTTAATTGGAATTGCATTATTATTTTACTTTATTTTTACCACCACAATATGAGTTAATCAGTGACATTGAGACTGGAGTAAGCCTGGGCTGCAGTGATAATCCACTAGTGGAGTTCTCATCCTGAGGGATAAAGGTCAGGCAAAGAATAAAATTTTAGGAAAGAAAACTTGGTTTTAAACTGGAAGAGAGTCGATTTGGACTAGATATAAGGAACAAAATTTTTACAGCAAGGGTGGTGAAATACTAGAACAGGTTGCTCAGAGAGGCAGGATAAAGACCACCTCAGAGACTCAAGACACTGAGGAATTATTTTCTGTTTTGACATAAACTTTCTAGAAAAAAACAACTTTGTGCTTTGGTTTCCCATTTAAAGAACATGGAGATATTCCATTCTCTGTGAATACAGAAGGAGGATGTATTGTCTTGGAAGATATTTATTGCCACAACAGTACCCCATGGGCGAATGCCAGCCATCCCCGCTCAAAGGTGTGCTTTGAGCACCTCCCATTTGATAAAAGCTCTTTCCAAATCAGACAAACACTTCTGTATCATCCTTTGATTTTTTTCCCCCTATTTCTCTAACCTGCAAACCCACAGACCAAACCCACAAGGAAACTCAGGCAGTCTAGATAGCTTAAAAAGTGGATGAATGCTGACAGACCAGAACTGCCAATTGTCTTTCTTCTTACAGCTCTTGATTGATTTGAGGTAAGAAAAGTGCTTTTTGTACTATGCCTCTGCCGAAAAAATAAAAAAGGCAAAAAGAAACCATTGATATGCAAAGGACAGATTTGACCAGGTTCTACTTCAGATGCTTAAAAATCCTTTTTCAACTTATACAAATGGAAGGACTGTTTTTACACACCAAGCAAATGTTCTTCTCACTTCCAGAAGACCCAAATAAGCTAAGTCTGGGTGACTAACCTCCTGTGAAACAGGAGGAGCCAGCAGGATGTTACCTATTTTTTTACTACTCCTGTGCCAGGTGCACATTTCTTTGCTGGTTTAGAAGAATGCAGCTCTCTCCTGCTCTCTGCCAGATGTTTGCCAGCTCACTGCATCATCAACCAAAAGCAGCTCAAGGCAATGATGAGCAGCCTCTGCAGCCTATCTGACCAGACAGATGGCAGTGCCCTGAAATCGCTGTTAACATTTCTTTGTTGAGTTTTCTTCTATGGTTTCCTGCAAGATGAAATTACCTCTAAAAGGCTATCTCAGCTCTGTAATCTCTTTGAATATTTAACTCTGGTGGTTTTATATTTTCTTCAGCAAAAGACAAGGTCAAGCATTTTATCAAGTCCAAAAAAAACATCAATGCAAAAGGGTGAGAGGAAAAAAAAGCAAACCCTCTGTATAAAGCACTTCTGTGTACTCATGCAGTATATTAGAGAGCAAAAGGAGCTTACTGGCTCCTATCTGGCTGTTGTTGCAATTGTTAATGTGGTTTTGTTCCATTATTAATGGCAACAGAAAGAGAAATCAGGCCCTCCAGACAAACTTGAGAGACTGTTGTCTTTCATCTGGCAGTGAGAAGAAAGGAAAAAAAAAACATTTAAAATAATGAAAAAAAGCAAAGGGAAGGGGAAGGAAAACTTAAAATACTGAGCTTATAAAAATCTGCAGGTGCCTATAGCAGGGTAGGAATGGCAAACTAAATCTTTTACAGACCTTGTAAGTCATTCCCAGAGCCTGGTAGTTTAAGGCTACTTTGTAATTAAACAAAGAAAACCTAAATTTTTACTGTGTGTATTACATTACTTGATACATTTACATTTCCTAGAACTGCTGTTTGACAAGTAGAGAAAAATAAAACCAGAAGAGCAGCATTAATGGATGAAAAACCTACAACCTGGAGTGGCATATCACTAGCCTCCTCTAATGTGGTTAGATGGGATTTTAATAAAAATCTTAGGAAAATACATCATGAATATGCCAAGGTAAGTAAAATTAGGAATAACATTCCAATCTGGCTTTTCTGTAAAATCACCCTAAGTTAGCTCCCTGTTTGGAGAATCCTGGGACAGGATTCTCCAAATCCTGCAGAAGAGCCAGGCAGGGTGCATCCTTTCACTCACACCTGGCAGAAACAGTCCCCTGCTGAAGTCTTGCACTGATGCCCAAGCACCAAAGCTCAGGATCCACACACCAGCTTGTCCACAGCAGCCCCTTCACACTCCAGCCCAACAGCAGGAGATATCTGCTGAAGCTCATTCCCCATTGCCCTTGGGGTTCTAGGAGGCAGGCAGGTGCTGGGGGGACTCAGAGGGGTCATGTATCAAGGTTAAATTCAGTTTGATTGGTTGCTAATCAATAATCCAACCATCATCGGTACAAGAGGAAATGACCTCATGTTATGCCAGAGGATATCACTAAAAATTGGTTCCCTGAAAGGGCTGTCAAGCACTTGAACAGGCTGTCCAGGGAAGTGGTGGAGCCACCATCCTGGAGGTATTTAAAAGACATGTAGATGTGGTGCTTATGGACATAGTTTAGTGGTACACTTGGCAGTGCTGGGTTAATGGCTGGCTTTATGATCGCTTTCAACCAAAATGGTTCTAGGATTCCTTGAAGCCAAGTGATTCTCTCTGTAGTCACTTGATGGGGGCTGCACACCATGGCCTCCAGCACCAGCCCCCATTATGGCCACACTCCTCCACAGGCTGCAGGCAAGAAGCCTGCCCTGAAAATTGTCCTCTGCTGCTCCCCTGCCTTGCCAAGAGCCCCCACCCTGCCCAGCACTCACCCAGCATGGCCATTTCACACCCCGATGCATTTCTGCTCAAGAGAAACCTCCTCCTTTGCAGAGGGGATGTTTGCAGCATAGAGGGAGGAAGCATTGCTTTCAAGGGGCTCTCAGGGAGAGAGGAACCAGACAGCTTTCAAATAAACATGTTTTATAATAGCTTGATTACATGCTTTCTTAATACTGAGCATTTTGTGATATGTATTTCTTGAGGTGCAGTTTATATTTTTAAAAAACCCAACCTCTAGATATTTTATAACTTTCCCTTTAAAAAGAAGTAATTCAAAAATTTTTTGCTGTTAATTATTGATGCTGAACACAAACACAGGACTTCTTATCACAGGACTGAACATTTGGCCTATGGTAGCCAAAACTGCCAAAATTTGAGAGGAGCTCTAAGGCTGAATTTCAATTTCACTACTAACATCTGTCTTTCCAATAGAGTGCATTTACTCAATGTAACCAGTGTGATACATTTAAAATATGCAAGGTTCAATTAATTTTATATGAGACTATAGCTCATATATTGTGCTGCCAAAATAGGTCACTGGGCCAGGAGCTAAAAAATAATTTAAATAAAGGCTGAAAGAAATAAAAAAGGGAAATTACATAAAGTCATATCACCATGAGACCTTCTTTAATGCTTTGAGGAATAAAACTGCCATGAAGTGATGGGATCAGGAAGAAACTTTGTCTGACGGAATCTCTCCCAGCAGAAGCACTACACACTTTTTCATGCAATTACGTTTTCAGCAGGGACACCCAGGCACAATGTTGGCCTGACACAGCAGAGGGGATTTGGCAAAGCACAGGAGCAGCTCAGACAGACAAGGTCGAAGGGAAGCACTTCATAGCCTGCCTCTGCACTCAGATCGAGTGCAAACACACTTTCAGGCAACACCAGCACCATGGCAGGCTGCAAAACCTACGTGGGATCAAACATTCGGGCAGTACGGCCTCACTGGCATCTCTTCCCCTGCCCCTTCATCTGAGTATCCTCGCTGAAGCTTCAAGAGATGCACCAGAGGTTGGGGAAGCGGGAGATTTTTTTGCACCTGAACAAAATCTGGGCCCTGGAGTCCATGCAGATTGCAGTCTCTTGTCAAGGCCTGACTTAAGTCCTAGAAGACCCCTCCGAGATGTGCATGAAAGAAACTGCAATGCCACACAGAGCATAGCAGCACGGGACAGCATCACACTGGTTGGAAAGCCCCAGCAGGACCAGGTCCCTTGCAGGTGAGACCTGCACAAGCCTCACTCCTGCTCAGCCCCCTGCCAAGAGCTGTGCTTCAGCCACTCAGATCCCCGTGGGACATAAAGAAATCTTCATTATTCCATACAGTGCAGTGGGACAGTGGCTGCTCAGCGCAGGCGGCTCTGGCAGATCCCAGCTGTCCCTCGTCGCCTGGGTGATTACCCTTTCCTCCCACTCCCCCGTGAGGAGCCTCTGCTGACCCACACGTTGAAATGTCTCTCTTTAATCCACACTCTACTAAAGAAAAGTTGAGGAGAGGGAAGTGCAAGAAGGAGAATGGAAAATCTGAAAAAGGGCTGATCTGGTGAGTAACTCTTTCTCTAGTCAGAGGGGCAGCTCTCCTGGGGGTGTATATGGCTTCTGGTAGCCACATGCAAGGATACCTCTGAGCAAGGATGAACTTTCAGGATTGGGACACTCATGTTTTCTAATAGTGTTTCCCACTATCTCACACTGTCCGGTGCTTTCTGAAAAAAGCACAAGCATTGCTGGGGACCTCCTCTGGACGACAACAGAAAGGAGACAGGAGCACCTAGTGTATGTACTGGGTACAGTGGGATGGGAACGGGGTTCATTTTCCAGCTTGGTCATCGGCGATGATCCCTGGGGACAAGGAGATGCTGCTGTCCAGCCCTCCCTCCCATTCCCCGTCTCACCTGCAGCATCACCAGACTTCTTGGAGCAAAAAAGTCAGTTTCAACACCCCGAAGTGAAATTTCCCTTGCGGATGCCAAATCACACTTAAAACCAGCCTCCTCGGCCAGGTGTCCGGCTGCCGGCTCAGGGCACCGGCAGGGCCGGGCAGGGCTGCCCATCGCGCTCATTTCCCGGCCGGGCGATGGCCGGCGGCCGGGCAGCGCCTTCCCTTCCGCAGCCAATTGCATCTGCAGCCCGGCTCGGCGGATGGCGGGCTGTGAGGCGGGGGAGCGCCCGGGGGCCGCTGCGGGGGGGAGCCGGGAGCAGCCCCGGCGCCGCGGCGGGAGCGGGAGGAAGAGGAGGGAGAGAAGCGAGCGAGAGGCCTGGGGCAGGCAGCCCCCGGGGTTGGGCAGCGCCGGCCGGCCCAGCCACTTAAATGCAACCCCCGGGGCATCGGCTTCCCGCTGATGAGACCGCTGCGGGGCTGTCGAGGCCGGGGCGTCGTCGTGGGGACCGTCACCCTCTGCCTGGCCGCCGGGTGGGCTCTACAGAGTAAGTGTCCGACTCCGTCCCTGTCTCCCCGCTCCCTCCCCCAGCCCTCTCCTCCTNNNTCCGGCGCGGCCGCGGGGGAGCGCCCCACGCCCCGGCCTCACGGCCGCTCCCGGCGTGGGCGGCCCCAGCCGCCGCCGTCTCCCGGCTGCTTTTCCAGCGACCGAGGGGACAAGGCGTGGAGGGGGAAACAACCCCGGTTAATCAGCCCGAGGGGCATCGGGTCACACTGAGAAACGTGGCGGTGAAGAGGGAAGGGGTGTTCCAACCCAGCACCCTACGGGGATGGGACAATACGCAGAGAGCCGTCCGGTCCTCTCCCAGTGGGGGTCGAAGGAGGCTGCTGCCAACCCCACCCTCGCCTGGGCACTGGGGAGTCAGTGCCGCCAGTGAGTTTGGTTTGGTCACGGCGCTCCACCAACAAAAGTATTGCACAAGCAGGACACCAAAGGGTGGAGAAACAGTCCCCAGGGTTTCAGCGTCCCGTTTTAGAGCTGTCCCCCCAGTTTAAAGCTCCTCTGTGGAGGCCCCTCACTGCCAGCCTCTTTTTCTCCCACTCACTGCCCAGCACACTGCAGGCCCAGCTGCGTTGCCACGGCCGGGTCTGGCACACAGAGCTGCACTTCCACTTTGACTCTTGGCCAGGCAAATACTTTGGAGTAGAGCAGTGTGCCAGGACAGCAAACTCAGTGTGCTCCAAGCCGCCCTGCTACCCTCTTCTCCTGGGTGCGTGCTTTACTGGATGTGAAGGGGCTGGTTTTGCAAGCAGCGGAGCGCAGTGGCCTTGTGTAGGGTGCTGCAGGTGGGTGTGATGTTTGCTCTCCAGCCTGGTGCAGCTCTGTTGGGTTAGACTGGTTCAGGTGATCTAGGCAGGCTGCCTACTAAAAATATTTTTGAATGGTTAGATATTGCACTGCCTTTTTTAGCTTTGCTTGCCAGATAGGGACAGAACATGTTTGCAAATCATTTAATGGAAAGATTTAAATTCTCTCTTTTTTTTTACTTTTACCTTGCAATCACATATTCAAAACAAAGCCTCTATAAAAACATAAAAGGGTCACTGAGGGGAGACACAGCTCCTGTCTGGTCAGAAACAGTGGGAAAGGCCTTTAAATAAACACATGGAGCAGAAAACAATTGGAACAATTTGCAGCGATTACCAGAGGTTCCGGGCTGTTCTGTTTCTGTAGCTGGCACAAACCTCGTTTTCACAGCTCTGGTTAGTCTCTCCTGCACACAGGCTGAACATCAGACCACAGCTCAGATGAGGAAGCACTGAGCTGCCCAGAAAGCATGATGTTCCTGCAGGGGGACTGGGCAGCATGAGTATGACAATGTTCATGAAGGAGGAAACCCAAGAGTGTTATCTTGGAAAAAGCCTAGGTTCTATTTGGTCCCATAGATGAGGGTCTGGGAATTGAACTGGCTTCTTGAGCCCTACCTTACTCTGACCAACAGAGTTAGTGAATTGTGCTACAGATTCCAAATACAGTGAAGTCAGTTTGTAATTCACCCATCTCTTCCATTTTTGGTGGCTGTGGAGTTTTGGCCATGGAGGCCTCTTACTTTAAGATTTTTTAGAAATAATTTCTTTCTCTTGGAGATTTTTTCTTTGCGTTTCTTAGTCATTCTTATCCCTGAAGACTCTGCAGAACCTCCAGGACCATCCCCAGGTGTCATGCTTTGCACTCGTGCAGTGTAGCTGAGGGTCTCGTTCTCACTCCCCCACTGGGTTACAGACATTTGCAGATCAGCATTACTTTTTTGTTTTGCTCTTGCAGTCAGGCTGTTCCCACAGTAAGGGAGCAGAGCAGGTGAGCAGCTCCAAGTCAAACCAGGAAAAGGCATTCAGCCTTACTCTGTGCTTTATCTGCCTTTTGTCTGCTTTGGTTTTTATGGGAAGATAACAAGATTTCAGTCTTTAGCCAAGGGTTTCAAACAAGCCACTAATCAAAAGAAAAAGTGTATGCCAGTTAAAACACTGATGCTGGTGTTCATCCAAATCTTCATGCAGAAACACCCACATGCAAGCAGAAATTATTGCAGTTACACATTAAACTAAGCCGTTGGTTCAGTTTCACAGTGTTATGAACAGCTCCGTAATCACATCAGGAGGAAGTAGGTGAGAATTAAATATTCTTTTATAATAATTTTTTTTTCCTGGATATCATCAGGAACATGAAATCCCTGGCTTCTAATGAAACTGCGTGCCTTTGGTTACATGTGATTTATCTGGACCGGCTTATAACTGGCCACCTTTAAGAAGCTGATGTCTCTAATGTTGATTACACATCCTGAAAACACGACAAAGCCCTTGCCAAGACTTCACATACTTATGCCTACTACAGTTCTTGCTTTTGGGGGATGGTGGTTAATGAATATGATAGGTCACCTTGGACATGGCAACTAAACTTTTCATTTAAATGCAGGATTTTTAAAGAAAGCCAGTTACTGATGAACACAAGAACATCGCTCAACTTCCAGAAAATGTTATGCTTACCCAAAAAGACCCTCCAAAGTCTCTTTCTACTTGGGTATTAAAACATTGAAACACATGCAATTATGCATCCTCTATGGTGGAAGCATTTTTACTGTCATCAATTACAAATGTGTATTTAGTCTTCTACTATGTATGTTACTTTTACAGACAGCAGAAAGAAAAAGATATTCAAAGCATAATCTCTCATCTCTTTTAAGAGACCACTGAGATAAGAAGGATGAATCACCAGCACCCAGAGGTTCTCACCTGCCCTGGACAGTTGGTGCAGCACCACCTCCAAACTCATCACCCTCCTTTGTCTTTCAGCTCCCGGAGGAGTATCCTTAGTTGTCCCACAACCCAACATCAATGCAACGGTGGCACAAAACATCCTCCTCTCAGTTGAATACTCTTCCCGAGGCGTGGCCACCATTGAGTGGAAGCATGTGTCAAGCTGGGGCACCACCAGCATTGCTGAGTGGAGAAGTGGGAATTATGTCAACATATCCACAGTCTACAAGGACAGAGTGACAACTTTTGAAAATGGCTCTATACAGCTTCGGAATGTGGGCATGAGAGATGCCGGCTACTATTTTGTCACTGTAACAGAGGAGCATGGAACTAACGCCTACGGAACCATCATAGTCAATGTTTACGGTACAAACTGGACGGGACTTCTTGGCTTTATCCTGTGTTTAAGCATCAATCTGCTTGTAATCAATTTTATAATACTTGTTTTTTTCCATGTTTCCTACAGAGATTATCTATGAAGATTTGCATTTTGTAGCAGTTCTCTTTGCATTTCTCGCTGCAGTATCTGCCATTCTAATCTGCTTTATGTGGCTGTGTAATAAATTTCTACATCTATTTCAGAAGAAGACAACACACAAACTAACAGGTATTTCTCTAAAAATGTAGTCAGGGTATAGGGTTTTCAAGCCTGAAATTTGAGCCTAAAATTTGTACCATAAAGGTGCTAAACAGGGCCACTGAGAAGCAAGACTGAAGGGCTCAGATCAGTTATCGTGTTCTAACTCCTTACTAGCTGAGGCAACTGAATAACAGGTGTTTAGTTGCAGAACAATGCACAGGACATTTACCTTATATGTTTCACATTAAAAATAATATAACACTTCCCAGCATAGCTGATTGCAAAACTTGGGGAGAAAAGGCCAGAGCTGCAATAACGCCCCATCAGAGGGTAGGAGACAAAGTCAAGAGCATCAGCAGCTCTCTCAGAGTTCACATCAGCAGGGTGTATCGTAGGGAAAAACACTGAAATGACCCTTGGGAATGGCTCCCACCTCGGTTCATGGAGGATTGCATCTCCTTCTCCTCTCAAACCCCCTCTTCATCTGTCTTCACTTTTCATCCAGTTGTAGACTCCAACAAACACTGAGTAACATCAAAATCAGACATTGAAGACAATAGTCATGAAAAGCAAAAGTCAAGGGAACACAAGGGCTACACTGAAGGGACATATAGGAGAAGAAATTTCCAAGCCACAGCCAGGGATATTTGGCCTAGGCAGGAAGACAAGGTTACCATGCTACAGACCTGGGATCAAGCTCTTAGGCACATCTTTGAAATGGGAGGTTTCCTTTACAACTTCAAAATATTTCAGGTGTTTACCTCCCTTTGTAAATGCAGATCCACTCGTGGTTTCTTGCCCTGTAGGTAAAAGGTCTGTATTTCTTCTGTAATTAGTGTTACATTACAACAAGCAGCCTAGCTATCAGTATTTTACTAGACCAACACAGACACTCAAGCATCCTAAGATTCATGCCCCAGATATTGTGTCAACTCCGCAAAACCTGATACAAGAAGAAATTAATTTGGCTTGAGCTGCCTCTCCTTTCTATCACTCACCTACAGCTCTTAAGGGCTGCTGCTGTTTTCATGGTGCATACACCACTCACTTCTGTAGCTACTGAAAACTTTCTTATCATGCCAGAATATAAAGGGTTTTGCTTGGATAAAGCCTCTTCCTCCAGTTGAAGCCAATCTTCCCACAGAGCTGAATTGAATATACATATACATATAACATACGGCAGCATTCAGGAAGACTACAGTTCTAGAAACTTGTCATGTGATCTTCCAGGAAATAGTCCAAAGCAGAGCCCTAATTTCTGCCCCAATTCTATCTCAGAAGAGTCCTCCTTTCAGAAGTCATGAAGAGAGGTATAAGAATAGGCCCTATGGACTTAGTTTTCACCGTGCCTTTAGTCTGTACTGGAAGAAACCATTGTCACTTTAAAGATTGTGAGGACCTCTTTATGCAGTTAAATATTTTGAAAAGATGTATTTAAAACCTAATTTTAGATAAGCAAGCTTAAGCTAATACTAAAAAGTTAAAAATGTCTCGGCTGTTAACACAGCACTGTTAATTTTGGAATGTTGGCCTTCCAATCCATTTGCCAATCAATAACAATATCCTTTTATTTACAGCAAGTACAACAGAAGAGATTGAACTGGAAACCATTGAGTGTTAGCCAAGGACTGTACCATAACAAAAATAACAATTCTACCTCAGGAGAAAGTATTGGCCAAGAAAGAAGGAACAAACCTAGAAGGTAAAATGTTTGTGACTACTGCAGAAACATCCTGACTTGCAAATTAATTAAATTAGCTGTTTTGACCTGTTAAGTTTTTGGTTCTGCTAGTCAAGGTCACAGTAAAAAAGAGTATGCTTTCATGCTGAGCATGAACATATTTTTGTGGCTAGCTAATAAAATCTACAGCCTCTACCACTCTTAAAAACAACCAACCAACCAACCAAACCTCTAAGATCAACCCATAAAGGAAATTATCATGGTCTTGTAGGACACCTGTATTTTGGATACAGCAAGTGTCCTATTACAGACAGAGTGGTCATTAGCATCCATCAACATAATAAATTAAATATCTAATTACAGTATTACATTAAAAAATAATTGCAAGCATTGAATTCTGTTTATTGCACCTATGCTGCTACTTTTGGGTGTAAGGAACTTCCTGAAGCTCTGAAGACAAACTGCAATTTTTCATGAGACAAACCTGACTGAAAGAACGCTGAGCAGGTCAAAGTTCTCCCACATGTGTTTCCAATTGCTTATGCTGCCCTGGGATGGATGTTAACACACATTTTAGGACATTACTAGAGCAGGTGGTTATACAAGGAACAGTGCGGACACTAAAGAAGACGCTGTCTATAAAGATTAGAGGGGTCAGATAAAACACTGACACACAGCACCAGTGGGGTGGCAAAGTACTAAACAGTTTTGTTGTGAAAGATGTCAAGTCCTTTGCAAACTTAGCCCAGTGATGAACAATCTATCTGAGAAGCATAGTTAAAACAGCATTACTTTGAAATAGTGTTTACACTATTTCAAAGTTCTAAAATTGCTCTTGTTAAGAAGCCGCCTTTGCTTTCCCTATGTTGTAAGAAAACATGAAATAATCCAACTAATGTCTTCTTCAATCTGCGTATTGCACATATTGCAGTTCTCCACCTGCAGGTCTGTTGAGTGGAATAATACTGGTGTTTGTCAGTAAGAAAGTAGTAAACTGACCGAGTTCCAAATTATTCTGTTTTGCTTTTGTAATGAAAATTTTGCAGTGTGAAATAAACTTTGAACCTGGAAGACACCATGGACTAGTCTGTACCTGTAGATTGCCATGTGCCTGTTTGAGTCAAACTGCTGCTGCTACCCTTCTCACACTTCGTCTCACTTATTTGCAAAAACCTTTTACAGGAGAGGCTGCCAGAGCTTTCCCGCAGGTCAGGGACTGGGATGCTCAAGTGCAAAGGTAGTCTGGGCTCCAGTTGGAAAAACATTCAGAGAATTTCTCCCCAAGTCCATAACGATGCAGGTAGGTGCCAAACAAGCTTTTTTCCAGAGCACCCTGTGCACAATACCTTTGAGCCATCCCATACTGAGCTGGCCATTGGTAGTACAAAGGGCCTCTCTCCCACTCATAAATTGAGGTACCAGATTCTGCTGTTTGCTCCTTCCTGCATCTAAAGCAGGTCAAAAAAGGTGAGAAATGAAATAAAAGGAGTCTCAGATTCAGCACAGACAAGTGAGAGTTTATTCCAATTCTCTGCTTTAAATGTGTATTACCCATCTTTTGTGTCTTTGAGTGAACTAAGCTTTGACAACAGGGAACATGTAAGCGCATCTATTTCAATCATCAAGCTTGAATTACTTGGTAAAGTACACTTACAGCGTATGAAAACATTGTTAGGGGTTTTTTGAGCCTAAATCTTAGACTTTGAATGTGAAGCTAGATACTAGGCTGAGCTGAATATATAGCAGGTGTTCTGCCAGACTTAGGAAGTACAAAAAGTGCAGCTTTTACACATAAAACCACTATTATCTACTAACACTGACCTGAACACCGCAATTGCCAGAGGAAGTCAGGAAATGTATCCAGACATGAATGACCATTCCAATGCATTGCTGTGATTGCAGAGGTCACACACACATTTAAGCTACAGCATTTGAAAGCTGGGATGAAAGTAGGAAATGAATACTTAAAATTCTTCAGTTTAAAATGTACTTCAAGAAAAGAAGTTTACAACTGGCACAGTTGTTCTACTTTTTGCAGCTTGGCTTAACTCACTGCAACTTCAGGCACCTGTCTTTGACTATTGAACCTGGTGCCAACCTCACTTTTAGGCAGTAATATCCCATATGAACAACAGGGACTCAAACTATACTCAGCAAGGACATCTAGTTAGCCTGTATATAGCTTTCCTTATAGACAATTCCTCACCCAAAAATTTTCCCCACAATTTAACATGCTTACTCTACAGAGGTAACATTACTTAAAAAATACTCACATTTTCCAGAAAATTATGTTTGTCAATATGCACTATTAATGTCAGTATTTGAGGTACAGAACCTGAGGCTAAACTGCCTGTAGCAGTTTCTTGCTACCTTGGAGCATCTAAAGTCTTACAGAAGGTTGCTACAGTAGAAATTCAGAAACTTAATAGCTGTTCTTACTATACTTGTAAACTCCCTGCAGAACAGCAGCAAATTGAGTATTTAGAGTGTTCTAGATGATCAAAAGGATTAAGGCATTTTACTTTTCAATTAAAGAGATGTCCAAGTTCACCAGATTGCTTTGGCAATCAATTGTAAAGGTCTTAATCATTCACTAATGTCTTCATTTCATATTTGAAGATGCATTACCAAGTCTCAAGACCGTATCTCTGTTAGAAGTCTAATCAGTCTGGTTTTCATTAAAATTAGGAATCCCTGTGTTCAACACTAAAATGCAGACTCTTCAGGTCTATAATAATTCTCTCTCTCTTTTTGGTAATTAATGTTATTCTTTTTTCAGCTAGACCTAGAAGTCTTGACAAGTGTTTTCATGCTAACATGCATTGCTTGCTCTTCTGCAACACAGGAGGTGTCGTTTTCAGGAGAGAAGTCCTTCAACCATGAGATTGTAATAGCTCCACAGTGATCTGATTACTTGGTAACCAAGAACTTACTTGTGGAAAAGGCTATTGCTTCATGCAGACCTGTGAGTTTAGGTTAAGAACAGTGAAGTGTAAAGACATGTTCAAGTTTCATAGACCCATCTTCTAATTATTAAGAAGGGATTTGTTGTGTTGGCAAGAGTCAGAACAGCCTCATCTAGTTGGATGCATGAACAGATGAATCA
>VYZT01034763.1:38172-86219 GCA_013400735.1 Pomatostomus ruficeps
CATCCCTTTTTCAAGATCAGGAGATTATTTTCAGCTAGGGTTTTTCATTTTCATCAGTTGTGTTGGGTAACACATGAGTCCCTGAAAGGAAAACCCCTTCTCATAGTTCAGTGACATAGAAGCAAGTACTTCCAGGAACTGAAACTAGATGCTTCATGCTGGCAAACACCAAGGTAAGTACAAGAGCTGCTTTGGATACACACTGAGCAGCATTCTTTACACTTAAGAATACAACAAAATAACAGGTGTGACCATGGAAGTGGGATGTTCAATTCAAACATGTTTATGTGCAAGAAGTTCATATATATACATATATACAGACACCTCATACGACAATATGGACATGAATCTGAACCAGTTCATACAAACAGGTTGCAAAAATACCCTTAGCACTTAAGTACCAAACAAAATAAAAGCTTTGTTAAACACCATACTGTAAGTTCAAGAAGGCTACAATTACAACCAAAACTATAAAAAATGTGACTTTTTCTTCTGAAAGAACTCGAAAGAGCTGATACTCAGAAAGAGATTATTATTTCCCTGGAGGATAATCATTGAGAGTGCAGGAGAAAGACCCAGCAGCGCAAGTGTGGAGGTTTACTGCATGAGAGTGACCACCTTCTCTCCAGTCACTAAGTCACAAACTCAATTTGTCAGAACTTTGCAAGCCAAGTAAGACCCTTTCCTATATATTCTTGCAAAAGACAAGGTCAGAAAACACAAGCAAAGTAGCCGACATCACACAGGCCATCAGAGAGGAAAGACTTTTGCCACAGGCAGTGACTTTGTAACACTTTCAAGTTAAACTGCCAAGTAAACATATTTCTCAAAAATAAAGAGGTCGCCCAGAATTCCCATCATTGTACAAACAAATTCCAACTCAAGAACTACCAAATTTAATTTTATAAACAAAAAATAGATTAATTACTCATCTATGTCACTCTGGACAGAGCAATGTTCAAAGATACAGCTGAAAGGAACTTTTACAAAAAATTATATGTATTTTACATGCCACTGAAAATGATTTTATTACAAATACCAAAATGGATATTTCTGTACAGGAAATAAATTTGACTTTGCTTCCATGTATTGGCTGATAGCTCCCATTTCCCCTTGCTGCATGGGCAGTTATCATTGCACAGAGACACTTCAAAGCCATCACAGAGAGGCTGACGCTTCACTAGCAAGGAGTTAGGGCAGCCATGAGGAGTTCCATTTTATACACAAAGTTACGCCCTTCCATTTTATTCCACTGCACTTCCTTGAATGGCCCTCGGAGATGATTCCACTTGCTGTCCTGCAGGACATCGCCTTTGGGGAGATCCTTGCACTGACTCCGTGGAAACTGAACCATGACTTTGCTGCCGCTTTCCGGACCATTACGTACTGCAGTGAAAGGAGATTTTCATCAGCATTTTTACACTGTAGAGTTCCTCATACTAAATATTCTTCCTTGTGTATACTATACTTCACTCCTACTCAGTTCCAAACATGCTGAAAGCAAACAAGGGAAATACCGTTCCTTTCTTTTTTGAAAGCTTTTTCTTTGGATTTTCTCTCTCATCTCCTGCTTCTCTATGTTTTTGTTGCTTTAGCACTGCACATTCTTGGTTAGATCAAGACAGAGAAACTTTTAATAAACCCCAAAATGTACACCTTACCAATGCATTTCTTCTTCCCCAATGATGCCAGGAAGGGCAAAGGCTTTATTGCTCATTCTTTCCTTGGATGTATTCCCCACTATTCTGTTGGAAAATGTATTGTTTCTAGTGGATTTATCTCAAATAGACAGGATCTAAGTACAGTTGTTACTTTTAATCACAAAATTCTTCAGGACTGGTGGAGGGGCAGTAGTACTTTGTTGGCTTGGATGGGTTTCTGTGTTTCCATGCTGGGGAGTGGTGTGTGTTGGCTCTTTAAGTAACCAGTCAGGGAGGTACCACTTAGCTTTCCCCTCATTTACCGAGCCAGCCTTCTACAAAGAGATTACTATCAGGCTGATGGAACATAATTTCTCCTTCATAAATTGATGCCAACTACTCCCCATCACCACCTTCTCCCCAGTACATTTGGAAACTTCTTCTGAGACTATTTTTTCCCCCTCATCTACCCAGTAATTGCAATGAGGCTGATCAGACTGCAGTTCCCCACATTTTCCTTCCTGAATATAGGACGTGACATTTGCCTTCTTCCAGTCCTCAGGAACCCCTCCTGAGCGTGAACTTTTAAAGATGATCAAGAGTGGCCTTACAGTGGCATCAATCAGCTCCCTCAGCAGTCACGGATATATCCCACCTGGTCCCATAAACTTGTGTATGTCTAAGTCTGTTCAAAGATTCTCTAACTTGGTCCTTTGCTACTGAAGCTAAATCTTTGCTCCAAAATTTTCCATGGGTCTCACAGACCCATTCCTGAAGGCCAGTCTTAAGACCAAAGTAAAGTACTTTACTTTGGTAAAGTACTTTTTTACTTTGGTCTTAAGGTACTGAGTACCTTGGCCTCCTCCACATCCTGTGCCACCAGGTCCTCTCTCCTTTGAGCAGCAGTCCCACATTTTCCCTAACCTTTCCTTTGCTGCTGACATACCTGTTGAAACTCTTCTTGCTGCCCTGTACATCCCTCACCAGATTCAGGTCAGCTTTCCTATCCTTACCAATACGCACTTGGATAGTCTCACTATCTCCCTTCCAGGTGAACTGGTCCTGTTTAGAATCTCTTGGAACTTCCTTCCTATGTCATGAGTTCAGTCCTGAGCTCCCTGTTCATACACACAGATCCTCTGTCATCTTTGCAGTACTTCCTGAATATAGGAATGACCATTATTGAGCTTGAAAGAGGTGACCCTTGTAAAAAATAATCAAACTGCACTCCTAGACCCCTCTTCTTTCATCCCATAGGATCATATCCCATAGTATTCCTCCAGAAAGATCCCTACAGAGACCAAACTCTGTTCTCCTTAAATTCAAAGTTGCGATCCTGTTGTTTATCTTGTTCCCTTCTCTCAGGATCCTGATGGTTTCTGTAATGTTTTTTCTATGCTAGTAATAGTAATAATAATAACAATATAAGTGTATTCATATATTATATAAACAAATATTTATATAATACTTATAAAAATAATAGATTTAAACCATGTATTTATATAACACATATTAGAGAATATATATATAATTTTCCATGCTAATTATAAGAAATCTTTTGAAGTGTGTGAATTAAATCAGGTTTATATTAAGTGGCTTCCTGGGCAAGGTGATGATTCTACTTAGATGTCAATTCCATACACAAAAGAGATAGTCTCTAGACTTTTAGAGCATAATAACAATTTATAGCAAAATATTCTACAACCAATCTCAGGAAGATCTGACTTATATTTGCAAGAGGAAACCCTACCTGAAATGGCATAGTCTCCGTTTGGCGATGCTACAGTTATTGCTGATGCATTGCCAATGCTCTCCACCGGCCCCAGACCAACGTGATTACTGAAACTCAGCACATGCCATCCCATAACCTTTGCAAGCTGCTGAACTGCATGGACTTGGTGCTGTGACATCTGAAACATAACAAAAGGTTTGTTTTCTGTTCAATATTTGCAGACCACAGAAAGAATTGCTTATGGGGATTAGCAAGCCTGTCTTCTTCTGCTGTACAATAGTTATTTATGAAAGTAGCTTTGTCCTGTAGGCTCTCTACTTTTAGAGGAACTTCTTTTATATGTTGGTAGACCTTTGTATTATTTGAATTTAGACTAGTTCCTTTGCAGACAGAGAAGACCCCTGTATTATGCAGTTAAACTAATTTTCGTAGGTATATGGGCTTATGCATTTTATTTAAATATTGCTTTCAATTTACAAATACCTTTATTTAGGTCTCAAAAAATCAATTTATAAACTATTCTCTCTTTCAATAGAAAGACTTCTGCTGTAAAACATATAAAAATTTGAGAAGTATTAACAGAGAAAATTCAGAAAAAAAAGGTGAGGTTCTCACACGCATGATTATCTCCATTAATGCTCAAGTGTAAGCACTGAGCTTTAACAGCTTAGAGTTTAAATGCTACTGTTTACCTGTATCATGACTTAACCCTTGTAACAAGGACGTATCCAGCACTGTTCAGCAGTTCTCTGTGAACAAGTCTGACAACACTTGACCAAAAAGACATGACCTCAGCAGAACCTGTTTCAACTTGTTTTCTGTGTCGTGAAGTTTTATATAACTGCAACAGGCACTGTTATTAAGGACCTGTATTTTGACTATTTATAATGCAGAGTGGGGAGATTGTTACTTCTGAATCAAACCAGCAGCTTGTTCTAAGCAATTAAGAAAACAGAGTTCATTCAAGTATCAGCTGATTTAGTAAAGACAGATGCAAAGTGCGCATAAGGAGACAATGTTGAAATGACAGTAATTGTGGGTTCATTAAGAACTTGGCTACAGTAAATTTCATATATAGAATACCTTATTGTCTGCGATGATTATCACGGACTTGTTTCTCCCATAATGAGCAGCATAAAAAAATGCATTTTAAATGGGAGGGAAAAATTATTACTCCTACTGACCCTAGTAGAAACTGGCAATGCATTTTAGTAACAGTTGCTAAAGACTCTTTACAAACATAATGAAAATTCAGTCACCCTGCTTCCCATCTTCACTATCTTAATTTGGAGTTTTTTAATGTTTTCTACATAGATAAACATGAGATTGTAACTTCTTCTGTTTCCCAAACACTATGAGAAAGGGAAGAATAACATATATGAGTCTACCTGAGATAAAAGGAAATCCTGCAGTTCTTGCTCTTGATGGGACAATGTAATAACTCTTCCATCTCTATGCACAACTCTGATTTGTTCAACTCCAATGTTCAGCTGTAGTTGAATGGACCTTTGAAGACAAGATGCATATTTATTCAAAAAGCATTAAAACACTTAAGAAAACAGGAAACTAAGAACACAGAATCCCACCCAGTCATTGACCAGAATTCCTAAGACAGATAGTGCAAAGCCTACAGAATGTGACAGCAACTCCAAATATTCCAGGCTGATCAGCCACCACAACAGCTCCCTCTGTATGGCAGGTGACATATTCTGTGGCATGTGTCCAGACCTGGCCTACCACTTGTTCGGGTCAAGGAAGCCTCACAGTTCCCTGCCTGCCCCTGTGCCCAAGTTTCCTTCCAGACGTGCAGGAGAAAATGGTGTGTTCTATCCTACAGCCAAGACTCGGGCAGCTTATGTACTCTGGAACCAAGATTGGAAATGCACCAATGACTGCAGGTTGTCCCACACTGTGGTCACAGCCAGAGAGCACTGCTCCAAATAGAAAAAAACACTGTTGATGTATCAGTGAATTCACTGCTAGTGAGTCTGCAGGCATTTATTTCTGGAATATGAAATCTCTTACTTTGATAACAATGTGCATAATTATTGCATGAATTACATGAGTTCCACATTTCAGTACCTATGCAACCAAGCTAGGATTGAACACTGATTAGCTGTCCATGACCAAACTGGAAGTTTAGAATCCAGCACATCAAATGATACTTTGTATTCAGTCATCTCTACCCAAAGTAAATCTCCCCTTTAAATGTCCACTCTCATCTTCTATTTCTTCTTTGAAAGGAAACAGTGCTAATTAAAAATGTACTAAATATCTTCATTAAAGGGTAAAGCAAGTGAAGTTTCCTTAAGGTGACTGTTCACCCCACAAGTCCAAAAAACAAACACAAAAATATGGACTCCTACTTGTCTGTCTGAAGAGAATCTAAACCTTTAAAGCACGACATGAATACACACTGCCTTTGCTTCTACGACTACAAGGATATGCATTCTCATACTTACTTGCATATCTGCTCATATCCTTGAGAAGTTATTAGAACTTTAACACTGGATTCATAAACATCATTTATATTGGACCAGTGAGCCTGAATCTGAGGATCCTCAATACGACTCGCCAGACTGTCAATGGTTCGAGCAGTTCTAGAAGATAAAGCCATATTCCATACACAATAATCTAGGCAGTTTGTGCTGTTATCTTGCTTACAGGAAGCAAGGAGGTTATTACATTTAACAGAAGCATGTGGATGAAAATTCTATTTCAGCACTGTTCTGGTGCTAATGAAGTACACTTGTTTACTCTGTACATTTCTCATACATTCTGCTGCAGTATTAAAGTGGTATTACTCAGTATCAGCTACTGCACTGCAAAGAACACTAAAAAAGGATTTATGGAGTTTAACATAAGTAGGGACAATTATCAGCAGCTTATGTTGCAACTGTCACAGAGACCTCAGAGAAATCTGATATTTTTTATTTTCTTTTTACTAGCTGAATGTTGTTTGCTCGTATTTTTTCATTATTATTAGTTCTTCGTACTTACAAATAAAGACTGTATGAACCGTGAAGGAAGCAGCAGCTAGTTTTAAGAACACTTTAAAAAGATCAGTTGTATTCTACGTGATGGTACAAGTTACTGTAACTTTAACATGAATATCTTGTGACCCACCTTCGTCTCAAAAAGATATGCTTTGCCTGTTTTATGATCTTTTCCAGAAGTCCTTCATTTGACTGTAAAGAACTGATTTCATTTTTATCAAAAGCTTGGGGTCCTGCAAGTCTCATTCTCTTATGGCCAAAAGGTGCACTAGCAGGATGTGGCATCACTGTAGAGCTCAGGGTTTGCTTGTGACACTGCAACAACCAACAGATGTTACAAAAGAAAGGGACCAAGTAACATATCTGCAAGAAATACTACGTATACTACAATAGGTTGCTTCACATCAGGTTTCTTGAGCGTACAGACTTTCAAAAAGTGCAACTTTTTAACTTTATCAACTTGACAGCACTTTAAAGGCAGTTTTTCATACTTTGCTTCTCCCATTTATATGTCTTTCAAACCTTATTGAAAGTGATTTAAAAATAAAAAAGAAGTGCTAGCTAACAAAAATTTGGTAGCATGGCAGTAGCTCCTACTAAGAAGTCTTCTTTGTATACATCTGTGGAGACAGAAAGAATGGTCACTTCAAAATAAAGGAAGCATTTTAGATGAGAAAAACTGAAGTACAAAAAGTTTTAGCAACCTGTCCAAAGTAAAGAAAGGAGATTCACAGGAGAGGTGGGCACTGAGCCAAAGCTTCATGAAACCTAAATCAGTGTTTAAAATACTGAACTATTCCACATGACTGCTTGACTTGCAGAGCCATGCTCTAAGGAGATGAGCACTCTCTGGAACATGGTTCCAACTCTGCTTAAAGATGCAAAATTGTGCTTCTTTCCTGAAGAGACACAACCTCAACCTTCTACCCCAGGTTCTTCTGCTAGATTTTACAAGAATCTAAAATGCTGAAGCAGAGAAGTGGACCTAAACAGAAGCAAAGCTATTATGGCAATAGATTGTTCTTCCTTCATGAGGGTGCTCACTGACAGTGCTTGTTAAGCACTATTAGACACAACAAGAAGAGGCAGAACTGATGAATTCTACTGGAAAAGCTTTGCATGGCTTCTCTGAAGTGAGCAGCCAGGTCTGAGGTTAAGTAAAGAAGTAGCATTCCATGAAAGCATTAACTGGAACTCCCAAACCACCCACACCCATGGAAACCAAGCAGTTTCCACAAATGTATGGGAAAGGACTGGCCTCTAGTGGCACTTGGCTGTTACACCAGTGCCACACACTGGGCAGAAGATTGAACAAAAGCCCAAAAACTCTTCAGTACTTGGCCACAGATGCCAAGATTACCTCTCTGATAAGCTGATGCAAATTATGTTCCAGAACATAGAGATGATCCTCTGGATTCTGTTTTTCGGAAGCAGCCTTTTGGGACTTTTTGTCATTGGAAGAGTGACACAGAGAAATGGACAACTGCAAACCTGTACAGAGCAGATGGGGGGAAAAAAAAAAAGTGAGCACTGACAATTTTCAAGGTTGCTACTGAGAATTGCTTTTCTTCACATATTATATTCAGTAGTTTAAGAACAGGTATTCACTGTATCAGAGAAAAATCAAAGAATGATGGTGGAGAGCATAGCACCAAAGGCAAGTAAGACTTGCACTGAAGTGTTGACAGGCCAACCTTGAACTCACCAGGTGTACTTCACATCAATTTCTATGACTCAATCCCACACAAAAAGAAAAGTCCCCAGGACCCCATTCCTTTCTCAAAGAAGCAATGATTAACCATCATACACATTTTAAGCAATCCAGAAATACATTCTTTGCATGATACATTCAATTGTGTACCCCTTGTAAGAACACAGGATTCACCACTGACTCTGAGCCACCTTCATGCTGTTTAATTATCCTCACTGAAGAGCATTTGCTTTTGTTCTTCTGAAGACCCATTAACTCAAGTCTTAAATTTCTTTTGCATGCAATCCAGGAGCAGTGACTTATGCACAGCTCCAAACTGCCACATGCATGCAGCATTACAGCCAACAGTTTTAAGTGCTGCTGACAAAAAATATAACCACAAGGAAAACAGAGTAAATTAGAAACTACCGTGCATTAGTTGAAATTCTGTTTTTCAAAACCTTTGAAAGTCACAGAGTCTGTTTTTTCTTTTGTAAGGACAGAGCATTAAAAAAGGTGACGTCAATCAGTAATTTCAGTTCATATTTAAGCAAATAATTGTAGGTTAAGAGTCTTAGAAAGTTTCCTACCTGGGAAAGGCTGGGAAATTATCTGATTTTTCACTACAATGTGAGGAATCTGTGATTTAATTTGAACAGCTTCTCGTGACAGCTGGGCAAAAATTTCTTTACACAAAAGGACATTCTGTGCGGTCTCCAACTTTGTCTGCCAGTGTGGAGAACCTGAAAAGTATAAATCCATGTTTGCAGAAGGGAAGAGCAAAGAGAAGCCACTTTTTTGTGCAGACACCAGATACCAGGCAGTAGCTAAGAGCGATTGCTAATAAAGCAGTCAGTACCTTATACCCAAACTGAATATTATCAGAATTTTATCTCAGTTAAGCAAGCACTTTAAGGTAAAACTAAAACTAATTTTGATTCAATTTTACATATATGTATATTGTGAAGTGCAAGGCCCTTATGGAACAGTGTATTACACTCCCAGGCCTTTTGTGAACTCTCCTTATGAACCTCTGCTTCTTAGGTTGTAATTTACTTTCAATGATACTTCTGGCTTTGTTAAATTCACTCTATGATGAACTACCCAATAATGTTCAGTGCATGTACACGCTTTCACAGGGTTTATAGGCCCAAAATTCTTGGGAGATTTGGGGGTGAATAAGCACACAAGCTGTATAATGTACCCTTAATACCATATGAAACACCTCATAGTACAGCACTTTCTCTATGTTCAGGACAGCACCAGCATCCATATCACAGACAACAGTGAAATAAAATCCTGCCAGTTTATTTCTAACTCTAAAGGATGGATTTTTAATCCGAAACTTTACAACTTTGCATACTGGCACATATTAAATGAATCAATGTACTACCTGCCAGGTGAGCTGTTGGTAATTAATACACAGACCACCAGCACAGTTTCAGATCCAGACAAAACATATGAGCAACAGACACAAATGATGCATTTTGGGCAGAGATAAGAGTGAAGAGTCATTAGTTCAGCTGAACTAATGGGATGTAACTCACTGAAACACAACACCTTGGTTTGATTTCAGTTACGGGCTCAAACTTTTAATGTCTAACAAAAGGGGCTCCGGAATACTCAAAATACAACCCTAATAATTTTGTTTCAGAACTGAATAAACACGTAAGAAAAACCGAAGGAGCATGCTTTGAAAGCATCATTTCCAAAGCCCAAGCAGCACCCAAACAGAAAATTTCAGTATAAATAAGGGAAGTCTTGTTCACTCTTCTTCCCAGCTGTATGCTGAAATTTTCAAACAAGCATCATATGCAAACTCATTCCTTGAGAACATATTCATGAAACAACATATAAGCCATACCTGGTTTCGATTTTGGCAAGGGTCTTTTAAAGAGATTGACTGTCCCGAGGTCACCAATGTCTGGAGCTTGTTTCTGAATAGAAACCTAGGCAAGAGAGAACAGTATTTAATGTTTGTTCTCTGTTGCAAGTATACAAATACCGAAACAAAACTCCACTAGGTTAACGTTTCTCTGACAAACCTTGATATATGCTGATCCCTCTAAATCACTTGGAATTTGAACATCCAGAGGACAGTAATCCTCAGGTATCTTTTTATCCAGGTCAATGTCAGTGTTCTTTATCACCTCAAATGTGCCATGATGAAGAAAGAGGGAGCCTGAGTAAGGAAGGACAAGGACATACACATTAAATATAAAGCATCTTCTGCAAATAAAAAAACTCCTATCTCTGTTTTGGAAGAATATGTATTTCTGAGTCTCTAAATCTTCAGAGCTGCACTTGACTCAAATTTCTTAATCACTTCTTAAAAAACCACAGGTAAATTAGAAAGCTCATGTCACTGCACCAGCATCTCAGTCCTCCACTGCGCAATGTGTAATATTTTACAGTAAGCTAACACACAGCATTTAATAATTATGGGGAGAAACCAGGAGCTTTTCAAAATTGAGTCAGTAGGTACGAGGAAGGAGAAAAAAAAAGATGTTTTGTTGAAAGTAAATGTGTGAAGTTTTGCAAGCAGGTAGTTAAAGGTACAACACCCTTATTGATTTAAAGGAATTCTGATGTTATTTGGCTAGAAGCCTTAAAACTAGGACCATGTTCTGACTGTAAAAGATAACTCTATAAGCAGTCATTCAGGGACTGATAAAAGCAGATACCCACATCTGTCCTAGCTGCACACCTTTTTCATCCAGGGCACAGTTCACCTAGTTCAGGGTGAATCAGCTAAAAAAGACACATAGCCTGGCGCACATCTACAGCTTTTTCATTAACAACTCTAAATTTCTCCGTCACTTCCCTCACCGATGACAACAGGAACCCAACACATCCAGTCCTGATGCCTGCTTTGTACCTACATCCTAAGATCTGTGGGATTCTCTGTTCCCTTTGTCACACCATAACGGCCTCCAGAACCTCCAGAACCTCCAGAACCCTGGGCTGGTTAATCCCTTTTACTGTAATCCATGAAATAAGGCATATTCTCAGCATCATTTCTCAAGTGTAGGAATAACAGGTATAATAATCTATCTTCAATGTCACTCTTTAGTCATATGGTTTCATTTCACCTGGTCTGAATTCTGGGGAGCAGGAAGTGAGACATCATAATCCTTTTGGGTCCCTTCCAACTTGAGATATTCTACGATTTTCTGATCTTTGATTAAAAAAAATGTAACCCACTCTTAATTTTTTTTAAAAAAATGCTTTATACACCAAAGGTAGATAAAAGCCAAGGATTTACAAAGTCTGCCTGTCAACTGATCCACTACACTGCGAATGCAGAACTGTTTTCATGAAAAAATCCTTAGTAAAATCCTACACAGTTAGCCTTTAAAATCACTTTCTGGATTGAGGAGGGCAAGGTATTTTCCCTGATACTAAAACAAGAGTTCTCCCTTTATAATCCTGTCTCATAAATATAATAAATTCACACTGAAATTATTTATTACAAGATATTCCAACTCTTTTACCAGTTACAAAAAAAAAATTTCGTAAAGTATCCATTCTTGTGAAAAAGATCTGTTTACCTGCACTTCTGTAGCTCAGATCACCAAGAATTTTATCTCCCACTTTTCTCAACTTCCAGTGTTGTCTCAGTCTTAGCAATTCAGAGTTGAAGTCTCTTTGTCGTTTATTTTCCTGGTTTTCAGCAACTGATTTGGATAATCTTTCTGCACCTTTCAACAGGATCTGAGCTGCTCCAGCTAATGACTTCTTTTTTGAAATCAATTGTAGAAACTGAGGATTCTAGTACCAACAACAACAAAAAAATAATAGATATTTGCATCTTAATTAAAAAATTATTATTATTTATTATAACTTATCATTATTATTATTAGTGGAAACTGACAGTGACTGGTAAGTTGTTTTTGCTGGATGACCAATAACTTATTCTGAATTACTTTCATACCAACATTATACAGCTGGAAGTAGCATTTTAACTTGGAGCTTCAGCAAAGAGGCTTCTGAAATTGGCCTCAACTCCCCTTCCCAGCCTTACCCTGACCCTCAAAGCACTGCACTAGCACAGCAAAAGGAACATTTTGATAAATCTTGTACTTATCACACATGAAAAAAACAAAATCGACTGAAACAAAATCTTTAGCATCAACCCAACCAAAGTGCACAACTAGGTACAACATACTTGTTTTGGAGGAAGGGGCTCCTGCATGACGGGATCTAGAGTCATGAACTTTTTATCCTTCACAATGCTGAGAACGTCATACAACACACACATCTCAGTCAAGGCACTTCTTAAGTTGTTCCTCACTGAATCCCAAGGCCAGAGGGATGGCTGAAACTTTACCAACCCTAAAAATAAAACAAAGGAAGGGAATACAAAGGACTTCAAAAAGGTACAGTGTAAGGCTCATTTTTAAACCACAGAGAGATCGTAACGGCACGAAATACAACACGATATCATATCTGCAGCTGTTCTTTTCCACTACAATTTACTGGGACTCGGTCACGAATATTCTGACCTGCCAACCATGGGAAGGCCCTGGGGGAAGGCAGACCAGGCCCACCCACCCGCGGAGTCGCAGGCTGGCACCTCCACACCTCGCTGAGCCTCCACCAGCTGCATCCCGGCGGGAGAGCTCGGGCTGGGGGCCCTTCTCACCTTCCTCATCCTCCGTCTCGCCCGGCTCGGCCCAGGCGCGGCCCGCCGAGCCCGGCTCGTCCTCCTCGGAGCCGGAGCCCTGGCTGAAGTCGATGCGCTGCGCCAGGCGCGCCAGGTTCTGGGACATGGAGAGCGGCTGGAGGTAGGTCTCGCTGCCATCCAGCCCCACCTCCTGCACCTGCTTCTCGCACGCCGACTCGATGCTGATGCGCACAGCCGGCACGCCCGCCATCTTGCAGCGACCCCCGCCCGTGCTCGCCAGGGGGCGGGCCAGCGCCCGGCGGGCTCGGCCGGTTCCGGAGAGCGCTCGGAAGAAGGCGGGGCCAGTGCCGGTGGGCCCGGGACGGGGCGGGGCCAGCGCCGGGCGGGCTCGGCCGGTTCCGGACTGCGCTCGGAGGGGGGAGGGGCCAGCGCCGAGTAGGCTCGGCTGCCTCCGGAGGCGCTCGCGAAGGGGCGGGGCCAGCGCGGTGAGGGGACGGTGCCGCGCTGCTGTTTTCCTGTACAGCGTTGCTTTCGACCAGAAGTTGGTTTCACGTCCCGTTCTTGACATAATTTCACCTCTGGTTCCCCATAGTCAGCTGTGGCCATGCGAAACGCTCAACTAAACAACAGGAAAACATACAATAACATTGCCATTGAATTACCGTTTGAATTCGGTCATAACTCCAATGACACTTACGCTCCGAGTTCTTCCCTTTAACACAATTAAGAAGGCGGCAGTTTACTGTTCTCATGTTTATTCTTAAATCTAGCCCGTGTGCATAATTAGAAGCGTTACAAAACCCAGCGTTTGTACTTGAGGAAGATTAAAGCGTCCCGCGGGGCTCAGTCTCTCCCGACGAGGTGCGTCTCCTGGGGTCTGTCGATGCGGAAGAGCAGCTCGGCGGGCTGGAAGTAGCCCAGGTACTGCACGCTGTCCGGGCTGGTGTCCTGGTGGTAGTGCCCTCCTTCCCCGTGGTGGCTGAAACAGTGCGTGTGCTCCACGCGCAGATCGAAGCCCTGGCACCACACAGAGGCCCGTCAACAACACGTTCGTGGGAACAGCATTTAAAAGTTGACCATCAGTCTATCCTAGATACGTATTTCCACACATCTCCAAACATTAAGCAGTGAAAACTTGCAAGACATTTGTGAAACCAGTAAGACAGAAGAATTTAGAAACCCTGACAGTCCCCAGCTTTTGGTGTTAATCTCACTAAGATCTCCTCTTTAACATTTTTTTCCCCCCACCCTTTCTTTCCATTGGGATTAAATAATGCAGTCACACCAAGAAACCCCTATGGGAAATCAAACCCCTTGGCACTGAATCGCCACAGGCCCATGTGATAAAGGGACTGTCTCTACTCCAATTATGAAAGCTATCTTAGATGAATATGGGAAGAACCGTGAATAAAATAACAAGTACCATACTAAACCATGAGATCAACACCACCAGTTTTATGTATCATAGAATGGGTTGGGTTCAAAGGGATCTTCACAGATCATCTATGCTAACCACCCTCTCATGGGTAGGGACATCTTCCACTTGACCATCTTCCTCAAAGCTCCATCCAACCTGGACTTGAACACTTCCAGGGATGGGGCATCCACATCTTCTCTGGGCAACCCGTTCCACTGTCTCTCCACACTCAGCCTAAAGTTTTTTTCCTTATAGCCAATCTAAATCTGTTCTCTTTCAACTTAAAATCCTTCCCTCTTCTTTTGTGACTACATGTCCTGGTAAAAAGTTTCTCTCCATCTTTCCTGAAAACCTCCTAAAATGTTTTTATATTACTTATGACTGTATTGTTATTTATAAAACAGTCATTTTCATCTATGGTTTTCTGGTTACTTTTAAACAAATAGTTTCCCTAATTATGAACACCTTAATGGTTTTTGAAACCAGACTGGTTTTTATTCTCAATTATTTGCTGTTGAATTTGGTGCTCGTGAAAGATGCTAGATAAGTTTCCAGCATGAGGCTTTGCAGACTTCAATTTACATCAGCAAAGGGACACATGCTTCATGTCTTTCAACACAGCATTAGCAGAGGGAGTTCTTATGAAAGTGAACTATATAAACACGTGGCTGAACCAGCTTCCATGCTCTTGACATTTCCCCCAGTGTGGCCAGCAGTGAATGTAAACCGTCCTGTTGGGTTTGGGATGCAAACACTTGCACACATGGAACTGGAACTGAACCATTAAGTTAATCCACCATGAACAACCACTAGGTTTCAGAATAGATTGACCTATCCTCAATTCAAAGCATTCACAGAAATGAGAAGCTTCTAAATCATTGCACCAACTCTGGAAGAGTCTAACACAATATATACACACTCCCATTCTTAAAAGGAAAATCGCATCCAAGACAAAATTCATTACAGGTCTCAGTCTATACTTAGAAATGAGAAAAAGAGACTCACTGGATCTCTGGAAACTATTACTGGCTGACAAATCAGTGGAGCCTTCATTTCAAAGAATTTGAGCCAGTTATTCACATCCTCATCAGTATTCAGGGGACAGGCAGAAAATTCTGGAGGCTACAGCAAAATTGAAAGCTTTTTAAGTAAAAGGAAGACACTTCCATCAGGATACTTTTTCTCTAGCAACTTTTCTTTTTCCCTCCCCACTATTCTGTTCATTTTCCTTCTTGACCAAAAGAAGCTCACCAGTGCCCATCACTGTGTTTCTGCCAGAAACAGAAGTGGCCAGAATATTGCGTCTTTCATTGCACAGGTAGTGGGAGAACCACTGAAGAGAGGATGCTCCTCCTCCTGGTACATTTTAGAAGTTAAGTTATTTCTTAAGAAGTTTAATGCTTCTTATAAGTATCATCTAAGTTCATGTATTTAATTTCAATTCATTTTACAATAGTTCTCCAGTTCTTTAGCTGCACACAGATTTCAAAAGATGATGGCATTAATGCCAAGTAAAACAGCATTACTAGTTTTGTAACACTGATTTTGTAATGTCAACACCTTACTTTAATACAGTGCTCATCCCAATAGTTTATGCATACATTTAAAAATACAAAACAAAGTGAAGGAACAAAGATGTTACATCCTGATTTATACTTCTGTTTTCAGGAGGACAAAGCAAGTTACATGAATTGAGAACAACATACCATAATGTGAATCTTTGCTTTCCCCTTCTGAATGATAAACGTACCACCCATCCCAACTGGCTTTTCTCCATAGTGTTTCTCCAAAGTTTGTCTCAGACAGGACACGAAGTTAAGTTCCCCGGTTCTTCCATTGGCTTTCACTTCAATGACCTGGAAGATAAAGTCAGTTGGTCACTGCAGTCGCCTGCTGCAATAGTCTGAAAAGGTCTGTGAAAGCTGTTCTGAAATTCTCCCAAGCTAATAACCCAAGATCACTTTTGGAAAAGATAAGCTTCCATTCAAGTGCTGCTGCAGTACGTGACCAACTCTCTTTTCCTTAGTTCTGTTCAATGCTAGCTTTGCCTGTAAAGGGAGCTGGGCAGCAAGAGATTTACCCATGCATGAGACAGGGACATGAGCAACCCCCTTCTGTCCACCAGCTGGCTTCCACTCTGTCAGAAAGAAACCCTGGGTAACAGAGAAGACTGTTCAGTTTCCATGCAGCAGTCAGGTTTTCCACTGTTCTGACAGCACCTCTTTGTGCTGACTGCATCAGGGGAAGCACTTGTGCAAAAAACTACATTAGGGCCCACGTCTCATTTACACAAGTACATTGCACCATTACCTTAAGTCACTGCTAGCTTGAACTGGATTTGGATGAATGATTTATGATGGAAAAGCTTTAGTAAACGAATACTTATCCCTCAAAAATTCAAGTGTCTCTGTCTCCACTAATTCTTCCCCTCGATCACTGACATCAGTTCCTTATTTTTGCATGTTTCTCTTGTGAAATTACGGTTCTCCTATCAGTTTTCTGTGGTAGTGGTAAAATAGTGAGTTTCCCTTCAGTCACAAAGCACTGCAAAGTCACCTTTGATCCAAACACATACCTTACCAGGTTGGCCCTCGCTGGCATAAAGGTTGGCCAACAGTCCAAACTCACAGTCAGTGTATTTACTGCTGTACTTCTCAAGCAGGCACCCTTTATCTGCAGGATTTATCTGAGCAACATAGCTCCCATTTACTGCAGGCTTTTTTTCACTCTTAGTTTGAACAATAGGGATAAGCTGGGAGAAGGAACATACAAGAGTAAGTCAACAACAGCATGCAAGAATCAGCCAAATGAACTGAACTCATATAAATGTGATTTAAGCTTTGGACCATGATCCCAAGAAAAAATCTGCTTCATCACACAGCTCTGTCTCTCAGGATGAGGTCAATACAGGTAAGAAAAATGCACTAATATTGTAGTGTAATTGAAAGATCCAAAAAACAGGTTTACTTTTTCTGGACAAGTAAACTTAATGTTATATAAAGACAAATGCTAGTGTTAAAAAAAAAAAAAAAAGAAAGAAGAAGAAAAATTTCTATAGTTTGTGTGCAAGTATTGTAATTCTATGTAATAATTTCTCAGTGTACAGTAACAACCACTATTATAGTGGCCCAAATTTAATGCTGTTGTGGACTATCTCATCTGCCAATAAACCCATCAAAAGGAGACAGCAAGACCAAAGGTTTATGCCTGAAAGAACTGTGATTAACCAAAGTCTCCATAGGCAGTAGTTTTTGTCTCCTGCCCCTCCTGCAGTTTATCATTTTGTATGTGGTATCTTTAAAATTCACAATGGTGAAACAAAGTCATCCAAGAGGGCAAAAGACAGGGAACATTTCAAAGGCATTTACCAGTAAGTTTGACAAGCATTTCTAAATCTTGGAATTAAAACCTCTGGTCAGGTGTTTGTCAGTCAGTTTCAAAGAAACATATTTCTTGCACGCTTCAAGGTAATCACATGCCCCCGGAAGAATTACAAGTTAAAAATTAATCTTTATTATCTCAGGAGTATGCACCTCAGTGGACGCCCCTCATCTCAGTTCTAATGTGTTTTATGTGTTTGTGGTGTGAAAGTGTTTATTAAATACATTGTTGTAAATGGGAAATACCCAGCATGATACTGCTCCACTGTTACGATACTTCCATGAATACACTGAGAACCAGCACGCTTATATACTGACCTCAGCATTTATTCCAAGAACCCTGGATGAAACAGCTCCAGCTCCAAGAATGAAAGCTCCAGGCAGCTCTATGTCCTTTGCAACTGTATTTAGATCATAAACCTGCAAAAGAAAAACAATCATTCCATCCCTGGAAGTGTCTAAGGCCAGGCTGGATGGGGCCCCGAACAACCTGACCTAGTGGGTGGCATCCCTGCTCCCCACAGAAGGGGTTGGATCTAGATGGTCTCTAATGTCTCTTCCAACTCAAACCATTCTATGATTTTGATGTGGTGCTCTGATCTGCAATTGTCATTCTGTCCACTGTAGTCCTGGAGGCATTTAATTCAAAAGCCCCACCCTCATTAATATTTTTGATAATTAGGCTGAACACAGCTTCTGAACACAACATTTAGTAATAACAAATTTAGTAGACATTCATTTGTTTTCTAAAGGGTAGATTCTACCTGTATGTTCCCTGCTCATTTTACTCATAGACTGAATTATTGTTTTTATTAGATTTTGTGACATACAACACACATCAGAATCAGCCTCCTTAAACACTGAAAAGTGTCTTTCACAAATAGAACCCTATATTATCTCTTAGTCCTTAGTTTTTTTATTGCTTTTCTTTTGACAAACGTATTTAATCCTACAGCTACAGGCAAAAACTCACTTTTTCTTTCTGTACAAGAGGTATGAGGTAAGGAACACCTCCCACATCTGCTATCCTAGGCTTTCCGCAGATTCCTGGAAAAATACAGCCAGTTAGCTTAGTTAAATATTTTTTTCCAATAATCTTCAATAAGCACACAGTCTAACCCACCAAAGAACTGGCTCCTCAAACTTCTCCAACCCTTGAGAACACTATTTCCCTAGCATGCTTAGATAAAGTGTGGCACTATTAAGAAGTCCAAGCCCTAAAATGATTCACAGTAGAATTTAATGCTATGCAATCTGTTGTAAAGTAACATTCTCTAAGCACAAATAAAATTCCCAGAGTGGACAACACCTGCCATTTGCCAGTTCTCCTGTAACACTCGCACCATACAGTGGAGACCTCTGCTGGGACTCCACTTGCAAAATTTTATCAAAGCTGAAAGCTGTCTCAGGACAATTAATCCCATTTATTTGGATATGTATTTTAATAAGGGTTGAATAACCTCCTGGAGATGTTTCTTTTACATTGATGCCAGAGGGAACTCGGATGAGTAGCACAGACAACACATCTGTCTTCCAGACAAGCTAGTGTCAGAGAAGATGAATCCCATTCCGAATAAGACAGTTTCACTTCATTGACATACATGAATGCCAGGAATTTAAAAATTAATGGAAGCACAACTCCTTACGTTCAGATAGTGATTGGCATGGTTCTAAAAATTTTCTCCATCTGAAAGATAACAACTTAATTTCAAAACTTTTTCAGTATACTAAATAAAGCTTATGAAATAAGTGGGTATGCAATGATAGGTTAAGAAAAAAAATTATGACAAGTACTTAGTAATGACTTGTCCTTGTTCATTAATCAACTAGGAAGCAAATCCAGAAATGAAATGTAGGTCTCCTCTCACTGTATATTCTTTACCTGAAAAACAATCTAAGCTCTCTCAGCATCTTTAGAGGATCAAAACTAAACAGGATTGTGTAGAAAGAACTGGAGAAGTCTTAGTGGAAGACAGGAATGCTAGGTTACCTTTAGCAGGAAAGTTGAATGGTTCCTGAGTCAGATCAGGACAGTCTACAACAGAGACTTGAGCATCAGCAAAGTTCTCTTTAAGCCCTTTCTGCAAAACTACAATACAGAATAATCGCAAAATTACTGACAATGAAAAATTACCAAGAGTTTGACAAGTTTCTAACAACAGTAAGTATACCTGTTTGGGCTTTATTTCAGCAAGGTACATTACTTATGCTTACCCTAAGTAACTCCATTGATTTCAATTTCTGCAGGCACTTGTTTCATGGCTCAGAGCTTCAGAGAGAAGCAAAAGTTGGTTCCAATAATTGTTGGCTCCCACATTAATTAATTTTAAGAATTTAAAACCCATCTTCATTGAAATACATTAAATGACTGCTCCCAGTAGCACTAGGAGCAGCACAAAGTGAAGTAACAGGTAAACTTCAATCACATTCAGCAGTGGGTTTGTTTCAAAGAGCACACAATTATGGTCATGGTCAAATATGATGCAAGAGCAAAGAAGGAAGCAAGATTTAGCTGAAGCAACAATCAGTTTTTTTAATACATTAACCAGACAGTTTGCAAGAGCTTGATTATAATCTCAAACCGTCTCTGCTGTCTGGAAATTTCTACCACCACGGGATACTGCCTATCATGTTTATGCTCTCGTGGAGATTTTCTGGCAAGTGCCACTGTCAGAGCAAGACAGATAATGAATGGTGTTGGTGATAATGAACCAAATCTAAAATGTTTGGTTTGCTTCCTGTCAATGTTTCTTAGGCTCAGAACTTGCAAAGTCACTCAAACAACAGTTAGATGAGTGCATTGTTTGGAGACAACTTCCAAACCTTGAGTGTGAGATTGTCTTCATACACACTGCTTCAAATACTATGTTGAAAGGTCCAAGTTCTTTCATGCCTGGGGGTCTGCTTTGATAGATGTCTTAAACTAAAGAACAGAACATCCAGTCTGTGATCTCAGATCAGGTGGTTCCTTATTCACACAGAAGACTTTCCTGTGCCTTTGTTTCCTCCAGTTAGGGTTTCAGCCATACCTTACTCCTCGAGATCAGATTTACCAAGCTGTTGACCAAAAGGGTCAGTAGATAGCACTCGGTACATTTCTAAATACATCTCAGTACCTTCTGGTAAGTGGACAAGGACAGTAAAAGGGCCCTCCTCAAATTATACCCAAAATCTGAACAGCATCACAATTCACAGCTTACAGGAAATCCTCAGGACAGACAGGGAGAAAAGGAAAATTCTGCTTTGTGATGAAAGTTTTTTTATACTCTTTCAAGTTGTTCCACTGCAAGTACGTGATGTTCTCTGCAGCGCTAACAGGTTTACAGCAGCCCTGGCCTATTGCCCCAGTCTGACCGGGTGAGAAAAACACTGAGAACCACCCAAGGCACTGCTGGGACTGCACATTCTCAATACATGGAAATGTCAGACTAACACAGATTTGGGAAAATGGCAAATTGAATTTGAGGATCAATCCAAAGGACAAAGAACCTTTAGCATATCTGCTGCAGGGGAGAGAGTGCTAGAAGGAATAATGTCTTCCTACTAGGGCAAGAAAAGAAGCTCATGAGCAACTGGGCTGAACGCAGAAGTCCCTTCCAACCTCAGCCATTCTGTTATTCTGAGTACAACTTGTGAAGGTTTTAGAAAGATGTAAACTAAAGAAGATGTTTCCTGCAGCCCTGTTCTAAGGCAATCACCAAAGCAGGAGCCAGCTAGGTTTAAGCAAGAGGATCTGCCATGCTGTGCTGCATCTTGTCAGCTATGTTTTGAGCAGTCCTGAAAAAGAAAGAAATACTAGAGGGCAGAGGAGGACAGATGATTCTGTATGTGTAAAGAAGTTTGATGTGTAGTTGTCAAACTTTCATGACCTGTGCACAAATCTGCAAATGCAGCAGTTTTCAAGGGATTGAGAGCATGTCTGTCTGTTTAAATATTGTGGGGGGTTGGAGGAGGAGTTATTGTTTGCTCTAAGAAAATCATCGCATATAGAGAAAAATGCTGTTCTTTACCTCTCAGTGTGCTAAGAGCAGGAATTCTGCCTGTACTAACTGTAGAGACACTTTGGTATGAGCTTTAAGATAAGTTTGAAAAGTACATTACAAGTTTGTATAAAGTTACACGCTGCATGACTTACCCCCAGCAAGCTCCTCCAGACTTGGGACATGAAAAGCAAACCTTTCGACTTTGGCCATTTCCTAATCGGTGCTGATTTCTTCAGGTAAGAAGTTACAGTACAGCACACTGCAGAGGGACTGGTCTGCCAACAAAGATCATAGTTTAACAATTTAAACATGCTCCTTTCCATTCGTTAATTATTTTTCAATTTCACTCAAGTGCATAGACAACAACAGAACAGTAGTTCTGCCATCACAGGAGAGACTGACAGCTTCAATAATAATGTTAAATTTCTTATGCACTTTGGAAGAAGATGCGTCTGTCAGCCCTATAGCTGGCTCAGAGCATTACCTGTATTAGTCCTCATGCTTACAACTGGGTGTAGGGAAAACACATCCTACGCTGAATGCAGTTCAAGAGATCAGGAGATTTGTGTGTCTTTTGTAAGCCTGGAGTCACAAGAAAGTTTTGAAAGAAAAGTGGGCTTTTCTGAGCACATCAGCTGCCTCTAAAGGTGTTCCCAACCTTAATGTTTACTTTTCCGGCATTGGCTATGGTGGACTTTCAACTCTAGCTGTGACATGGTCTCCAACTGATTCTGGCCATGTGTTTCCCCTTCCAGAGAGGCTAGCAGCAAAGCAGAAATCAACAGCAGCAAGTTCTGCAGTATCAGGCTCTGTATGGGTACAGAGCCTGTGACAAAATGTTAGGAACATAAGTTTAAGAGCCCCTTCACAAATGAACTGTACTTCAGTCAGCTTTGCAAAAGCAAAGTAAGTCAGAAGGACAAGCCACTAGCTCAGGGCAGAAAGAGCTGATTGTACACTACCTAAAAATCAGCTACAGCAATCATTAACTCCTTAGGCACATACTTGCTGCACACAGCAATAGGAAATAAAATGGGTCCCACTTATCCAGATCTCAGGTGTTGAAGGAAAAAGCCAAAATCCTAACTACATTCTCAGACCTGACTGAGTCTCTGTTAGGAAGGACTATGGTGTGAGACAGCTGCTTATGTATAGTTCTAGCTTCTATTTTTAAAAAATTCTAACTTTTATGACTGTCAAAAATTGTAACTGTCCTTATACCATCAACCTCTTGAGTCTGAATAAAGGAAAAAAAAACAGTGGAAAAAAAAAAGAAATTAGAAGAGCGAGGAGATCAAAGCAGTCACCTAACTGAAATCTTTAAGCTCAATGCTCAGCCACCCCAAATTACTGCTGCAGCAAGCAGTGGAGAAAGGAAGAAAGACTGCAACCTGTGTATAGTAATTCTCATTCTTAGTTGGTCTTATCTATCTCCACAGTTGACTTGGTCTCTGCTCTGGCTCTGAAGGAGAAAGTAACAGGCTGGATTTGGTGCCTCTGGTAGAAGCCTAATGTCAGGTGGAGTGAATCACACCCCAAGACTTTTAGTGGGCACCAAGAAAGGGAGTAATTAGCCAGGGACAGAAAGTGAGAACATGGCTTTGGCAGCATTGTTTTAGATGATCCTCACCCCCTCAAGAACATTTTGCCACATCCAGAAGGAGGCTGTGCCAGCACTCAGCACATTGGTTGTCCTGAAACAGTCTGAGAAGACAAGCTAGAACTGATGTTACACAGAAGGCAGAGGCAAGACTTGGACACTATTCAAATAAGTAGGCTCAGGTATAACACCTGAACAATCACCTGCTGTGTAATAGACAGCAGTTAGCTTCCCACAATCAAGAAAGGAGAGAAAGACTGTGGAAAAATTTGATGTACCATAATAAACCTGAGCTGATTGCTAGACAGTAGTTCTTATGAAGAAAGACACGAAGAGTAGATCTGTGGCTCACCACTGCAGAAATTCACAGAGGAGTGAATTGTGTGGTGTGGGACAGAGAGAACCTGAGGCAACAGCACACAATTAAGATCCAATACGGAGGAGCACAGTGACAGTGAATTGCTACAGAAGACTTCTAAAGAAAGAACACAAATGCCAAAGGGATAATAAGATTATTAGATGTGGGATAGTGCAACAAGAATGGAGGCAACAAGTATGCAAAGACTTAAAGTATACCTTTGAAGTGGGAAGAAAACATTAGAGAGAGTAGCCAGGTGCCAGGAGAATGCAGATCAAATGTGAACCCTTAGATTAATGATGTGTGAGGGATGTTTATTATCAAAACCTGAATTGAAACTAGCTTGCAGGGTTAGAGCCAAAAAGGAGAGGTTATAGGCAAGCTAGACATGAGTCGGAGATGGAAGTGGTGGGAGAAGAAGCATGAGTGGAAAAAATTGAAGATGGCAATTGAGAGAGAGAAATTTAGCGATGACACCAAGAGGAGCGAGACATCCACAGATGCAGAGGCACCGGGGCGGTGCGAGGACATCCCGTACGGGGCAGAGGAAGGCTGCGGGGCACCAGAGGCAACTGCGTGAGCGGCTGGGATTGGGGGACGGGACGGGTCATGGCAGGCTATGAACAGGCGTGCTAGGCGAGGCTGGGGTCCGTAGGGACAGAGAGCATCCCGGCAGGCAGAGACAGTGAGGCGTACTGGAGCGAAGGAGCGCTAAAGCCGGCAGCGCGCTGGGCATGGCTGAGAGAGGCAGGACGGGCTGTTCAGGCTGGTGCAGCCAGCTCGGCGGAGCCCGGGCAGCGCAGGGAAGGAGAAGCAGGACAGCGGTACCGGGAGCCTCTCACCGGGCGGGAAGCCGGGACCTGCCCGACCCCTGCCCCGCACCGACCACCGCTATCGCCCGACCACACGTACCTGCCCCGCCGTCCGGGAGCGGCACAGCACGGCGAGACACGGCGAGACACGGCGAGACACGGCGAGACACGGCGAGACACGGCACGGCACGGCACGGCACGGCACGGCACGGCACGGCACGGCACGGCTCCGCCCCCGGGCGCGGCTGCCCCGCTGCCACTCCCAGCATGGCGCCATCCGCCGTCCCCTCCTTCCCGTCGGCCCGCGCGCCTCTCGCGAGCGCCGGGCGGTATTTAAGCCGCGGGGCGGCGTTTGCGCGCCCTTTGCGGCGGGGCAGCGGGCGACGCGAGGTGAGTGCGGGCGGGCGGGCGGATCCGCCGCCATCCGCGCGGCCGGGACCCGGCACCGAGGGACCCGGGAGTGGGGGGACGGTCCGGGCGGTGCGGAGTCCTGCTCCGGGGACTGGGGCGTGTGGCGGCGGTCGGTGAGGGGCCCCGTGAGTGCGGTCCCGGCGGGGTGTCCCTGGCCCGTGGTCGCTCGGTGCGTACCCGCGTTGGAAAGGCCTTCCCGTGGCGCCGGCCTCAGCGCGCTGCTGGCAGCCGAGCCTGGCCAGGGGCCGAGCGGTGTCCCCGGCGCCTTTCGGTCAGGTTCTTCAGCATGTTTAGATGGTTGTTATTTTTCCCTAAGGGGTCTGCGTGCTGTGCCAGCGCTCCAGGACGGAGCTGCGGTAGAGGCCGCGAAGGATGCTGAGCTGCGAACTGTGAGTACCAGTCAGGGTCTGTGTGGTCAGAGCGGCATTGCTGCCTCTGTCCAGGCTCTGGCGTTCCACTGTTTTGTTTCTGGGCTTTGTGTTTGTCAGGCCGTGGGTGAGCCAGCGTTAGCGGTGTGCCCGCATGAGGCATAGTGTGGCTGGCGCATAAGTGTGTTTGTTGGCGTGAGGGGCCCAGAACTGAACACAGGATTTGAGGTGTGGCCTCACCAGAGCCGAGTACAGGGGGACAATCACTGCCCTCGTCCTGCTGGCCACACTATTGCTGCTACAGGCTAGGATGCCATTGGCCTTCTTGGCCACCTGGGTTTATGCTGGATCATGTTAACATGCTGTCGACCCGCACCCCAGAGCCTTTTCTGCTGTGACCCAAGTGCAGGACCCAGCGCTTGGCTTTGTTGAACCTCACACAGTTAGCTTCAGTCCATCAATCCAGCCTGTCCAGATACCTCTGCAAAGCCATCCTGCCCTCCAGCAGATCAACATTCCCACCCAACTTGGTGTCATCTGCAAACTGAATGATGGTGCACTTAATAACCCTTGTTGAGGTATTCAGTGAAGACATTAAACTGGACTGGCCCCAGCACTGAGGCCTGGGGAACATCACTTAAAACCAGCTGCCAGCTGGATGTAACTCCAGCACCACTCTCAGGGCCCAGCCATCCATCCAGTTTTTCATGCAATGAACAGTGCACCCATCCAAGCCATGAGCAGCCAGTTTCTCCAGGAGAATGCTGTGACAAACGGTGTCCAAAGCTTTACTAAAGTCCAGGCAGACAACATCCACAGCCTTTGCCTCATCCACTAAGTGGGTTATCTGGTCAGCGAAAGAGATCAGGTGGGTCAGTTGGGACCTGCGTTTCCTAAATTCATGCTGGCTGGGCCTGATCCGTTGGTTGATGTGCATGTACCCTCAGGATGATCTCCTGCAGGTTATGTGAGGACAGTAGATGAGTTCTGCTGTAGTGTCTTAAGATGCTGAATTGTGTGTAATTACAGTTGATGATGAGTTTGTAAAACTCCAAAAAGCACAGTAAAATCAGAAAGACAGATATACAGAGCTAGTAAATGACTTGACAAGCAGGAAAAATGACTTCAGGCTATTACAGAGGAAAACCAGATTCCTTTGCTGTATGTTCCAGTCACTGGTGTATAGACTTGGGCCACTGAAGGGTTGGCTTGTGTTGTCTTGCAGATTCAAGTGAAAATTAAGACTTTAGTTTTGGGGCTGGTCTCCATGATGATTGATAACCAGCGAACAAATGGGTGATGGATTGTTAAGAGTAGGTATCTAACAGCTCACAAAAGAACAGAGGGAAGGTGGCATCATGATGACACTGTCCTGGATTAATTTAAAGGTTTTAAACCACAGTGAAGTGAGTATTTATGTATGACTTAAAACTGCAATATCCTTACAAGTACAAGAAGTCATTGGCTACTTGTATGTGTGCTTATTTGGAGGAAAACTTGGCCCTAGCAGGGAGAGGATTAAAACATTCACAATTCATTTCGATAAATCTCTGAACAATCTGTTGTACCACTGACATTTGCCTTCCTTTGGGCAGGAGTTGAACCAAAAGAGCTCTAAAAAACATTTTCTGGCTGTGACTTAACTGTTAGTATGAAGAATATAACTGGTCACGGTTCTTAGGAAAATCTCTGCTCAAGTTTGCTCAAGATTGTTCTTGTAAGTTGACCCTGTGATTAGGAGTGAAGAAGAGGAAATTTTTTTACCTGATTAATGTAAAAATTTTTTTTAGTTTCTTGAATTCTCATTGCTTTTTAGAGCAAACTGAAACATGACTGATACAGATGAACCCCAGGCTTCTGGCTCTGATTATCCTGATGCCCAAGAACTGATAAGCTCTCAGCAGAAGGAGCCATCTGAGGTGTATTCATGGCAAACAGACACAGGAACAGAGCGTTCACGGTCAAGGCAGAAGAAGGCTGCTCCTGGGGACTCTTCAGATCATCTTGACAGCATGTGTAAATCATCATCAGCTTCAGCTGAGGTTTTACTGATCAGCAGTGATTCAGAAAGGTGAGTTTTTATCTCTAGTTTGGAATTTTTCCTGTGGAGAACCTGTGTCATGTATCATAGAAGTGTACCTTCTTTTTAAAGTAAAAACTTTCTTCTTCTGCAGTGACATCTCTGCTGCTCATCCTGAGTGCTCCCTTGCACCTTCAAAGCGAGAAAGGAGATCTCAGTCTTCAAAACAACAAGCTGAATCTGTTACAGAAGTGCCTGACAGTGAAAGCTCCTCAGATTCTTCTCTGTCTCCCCAAAGTCCAGGGAGATCATTAGAAGTTTCCAAGCAGCAGAAGTCAAAACTCAATTTGAAGGCCATTTTTGCCTATCACTTCAGGGGAAGGAAGTTCAAAGCAGCTGCACACCGAAAATACAAAGTTTGTGCACGGAAGAGCAAAACCAAGAAAAAGTATGAGAGCACACAGATGCCCACAGGAAGGCCCCCACTGACAGCCTCACCTCAGGAGCAAAGGAGGAGGCTTCTGGACAGAGGTTTTCAATTCCCCTTTGTCGAAAAACACTATGGGGAGAAACATATTCCCTTAAAGATGGTTCTTGACTATGAGGTAAGTCCTCTGTTCTGCAGGACGACTATATTGTTTTCTTAGTCTAGAATTAGTGGATTGAAATGGGCTATGTTGTGCTACTGCCTGATGTGTTAGAATAAAACAGTGAAACAGGTTTTACTTCTGTTAAACAAGACACTTGATGTTGTCTGTTTAATACCTTGTAAAACATAGCAGAAATATATATAGGAGTTGATATAACATTACAATTCAGTTCATAATATAAATGCTTTATAGTGGTATTTTTAAGATCTTACCTGACGATTTTTTTTCTATAGCAAGCAGCTGCAAAGGGATATTTCAAGTATATAGAAATGCTTAAATATGAAGAACATCTTAAAAAATCTTTAAAAGCCATTCAGGCCAGTGAAGACTTAGAAAAAGAGTGCCTGATGTTTCGGAAACACAAGTATGTAGATGATGAAGGCCCCATTTCCCCTATTGAGGAGACAGAGTAAGTTCATCTTTACTTGCACTTCTGTTCTTAACTAACATGTGAATATGTGTGTGTGTATGTCAAATTCAGTTGTTCTGTCCTTTCAACCTATGAAAGCATGGTTTATTTTGGGAACAAAGCACTCTGCTACTTGGGATTCTGTGTTTGTAAATGCAGCTTAAAAGTTCTCACAGAAGGAAGTATTTTTAATCTCATCTAAAAGCTGATAATTTTTCTTATGAGTTGTGCTTTCTGATTAAAATTACTTGGTAGAAATTTAAATAAAGTATTTTCTGAAATCTACTACTCTGTAGTTATCCCAAATAAAGTACAGTGTTCTATAACAAAAACTAAAGGATAATTTTAAATTTAGGTTTTACATTATTAAAACTGAAGTGTCATCTTTGGTCTTTAAGGTTAAGCAATCAGTTTAGTGCAATAAAAAGCCCAGTAAATCATCAAGAATACTTGCTGTTGTAAATATAATCTTAAAACTAGAAAGCCTAAAAGACAGTGTAAGGTACAGCGCTGTCTTTCAGCTAGTGTTCACTTAAGGGCTTGTAGTTTGCACATTTTAAGATACTACAAAAGTACACAGCTTGATTTGATTTTTTGCTTTCAGTGATGATGAGGACAGCTTGAATTCTGATACTCAGGAGCAACTTGATGCCAGAATAGTGGTAAGTAGACACTCCTTAACTTCAGAAACACTTAATGTTTGGAAGTTAAATAATTAGTAGATAATATTTTCAGTATTTAGTTTTTTGGCTTAGGTCTGGAGTTAACTGTGTGATCCCTGTGGATCCTGATCCGTTAATGCCAGGAGGAGGTTGATAGTCCACAGTCCTCTTTGATATAATGCTGAAATATATAGGAATTCTGCAGTTCTGTGTAGAATTCCTAAAGTCTGCGAATTTACTACTAAAATCTTACATTTTAAGTATCTCAAAACTAGACTTGTGATTATTTCTGTCTTCCTTTTTCTTAGGAGAACAGCTCTTTCATTCTAAGCAGCACAATTCCCAGTAAGAAAAAATCAAAGCCAGGAACAAAACGTGCAAAACCAGCTGAAGTGATTGAAATAGTGGATGAAGAAGATAGTGCTGGGGAGAAATCGGTGCCAGTGCAAGGCTCACCTCGGTGAACCGCGGACTGACAAATGAGGTGTCGGTGGTTGTTCTTCAGATACCTCTTTCATTGACCTACTTGGTTTAGAACATTGGTTTTTCGGTGTTAAGCTCTCCACCAAGCTGCCTGGACACATTTGGCTTACCGTGAGTATATTTGGCTTGTGTCTGAGACAGCTACAAAAAGAATACAATCTGTCCTCTTGCTAAGCTTTTCAGTGCTACTTTCTGTCAAGAGTATAATACCACTGGTTCAGTGGCTGATAATCTTGGTGAAATTCTGTCTTCTGCAACTTGACTTCTGTTAACCAATGGATCATAGAATCAATGTAATTAAAAATAGAAAAACAAGTTCCAAATATTGTAACAGAACAGCGGCACAGTATAGAAAAGTATGTGTTGGCATGCACACATCTGTATGCTCAAGTTAAAAGACGCCTTTCGTTCATAGCTGACTTCTTTGTGAATGGTCCCTGAGAGATTGTGTTTTTGTCTTAGGGGTGCAGGTTTGAAATACTTTAAAAGTTGAAGGGTTGAAGACAGAATTGAAGCTTAATGCAAGTCAAGTGCCAGCAATAAAAATGCAAAAGTAGCTGGTCAACTTCGACAAGTCTATTGCAAAATGTGGTTAATGCATTTGAATGATAATAAGATCAATTTTGTATAATTGAGGTTGTCTATTCCATGTGGATTAAGTTCTCAGAAAATTGACTCTCTGCTCCTGAATTTAATACAATAATCTGAAGTTGTAAGTTACCTTAAAAATAATTGTAGCAGTGTAGTGAATCTTGGGTTGAAAATTCTTTTTTCCCTCTTGCCTTCCTCTGTCCAGTATGGGTTCTGATGTGAACATGACTTAGCAGAAGCTTAAAGCTCTTCATTAACAGTGCTTACCAGGCATTGCCCCAACTGCAAATACCTTTCTCCAAAGGTTTCTAGTCAGTAGGAAACATGGCTAGTGTTTAGAAGTGGTCTGAATATCACTAAGTTCTTCTGCAAGTGTTGTGGTAGCTAAAGAAATAAATGTTTAAAATGTTCACTTGGGAATCAGCAAGATGTAAAAATGAGTCACCTCACAAGCCTCACTCAGGTGCTCTTAACCAAACTGCTGTCAGCAGCTCACTGACAGCTGTTCAGCAGGTAAAAGTAATGTGTGCTGAACGACCATGTTGTCAGAAAAAGGCTTTTATCTACTGGTTTAATTTCCTTCAAATACATCTGACAGTCTGAGGGGATTTGCAGTAGGTGCTCAACTTAGAGAGCAAGTCAAGCTGTGTTACTTACATGCTTGAATTCAGGTCCCAAACCTTTGTAAAGGAAGTTTCACAAATGCAACTTTATTAGCTCTAGGACTGCAAAAATTACTCTTCAGCATTTAAAAATACCAACTAAAATTGGTCCAAAATTAATGGTTAAATGTATCTCTTTTAGGCATCTACCTGAGAAATACTTAGTGGCTTGAAAGACTCATCCTGGATCTGGGAGTGGGGTTCTTGCTTGGTAGGGTATAGTGAGGGGTACAGGGAGTCCTGCTCATTCTGCAGTTCATGTGATGAATTCTGCTGTTCAACTGCTGAGTGACTCAGAAATGAACTAAATTTCAATTCTGATTAGAACTGGATAAATACACATGAAATCAGGTTTATTACAGCTGTTAAACTGATTGTTGAAATCTAGCTTTGACTTCAGGAATCTTCGGTTATCTGACCATAGATGACAGTTCTTATTGCTTTGCTTTTTTTTCCTTCTAGTTTATGTTGCGTTTGGAAGATGAAATACCTCTTGGTTTTCTTCCTGCACGAGGTAAGCTGTTACTTGGGCTTCAGTTTTCTTTCCTTCAGGTAGCTTTTTTTGCATTACTTCACAAAAGGTTTTGGAAAAGCAGTGCTCCATAGGTGAAATGAATACATTAGTGCTCCACAGCTGAGCAGATTTTGTGTATGAAGCTTCCAAGGTACTGATTGAGTTCACTGCTACATACTTTTCATCAGTCTGACCAAAATTAGAGCCTGTAGCCTCTCTTTGAATGAATAGAAAAACTTGGGTTCTTGAATATCTCTAAGTGCAGTTTTTGTTGAAGTTATTTGTAGACATACATTGGTTTTACCTGACGTAAAATGCTGCAGGGCAACTTTATCTGATTTGGTTTGGACAACACTGCCTGGAACTTGCTCTGTTGAAGATGTTGAGGTATTACTGTCCTTTAGTCTCTTGGTGGTGCCTCCCACACTTTCTCTACCAGGGTGTATCCTACAGCTGCAGCTTCTAGTGGCTTCCCTGTGGTAAAATTCCATCTTAATTCATATCCCCTGCAAGAACAGGAGGGACAGCAGAGAGAAGCTGGTAGTCTTGCACGTACATGGCTGTGAAAGCTTACTGTAGGATGTTACCAAGTTTGCATGGCTTGGGACAGTGTAGGAAATTGCATGGAAGAAAGCACCTTGTAAGGATACAGTATAGGAAAACCCCTTCAAGGTGGGAAACACTGAGCTGAGGGCAGGCACGTAGTGAAACCTTACAAGAACACTCTTGAGTAAGAGGATAGGAACAGACATCTTACTTGGCCATGGCTCTAGGGAGAGACCTGCACTAGGAGGCACGTCAGGCTGGCACAGTGTAAGTTGTTCTGAGGAGAATGTATCTGATTCTGAAGCCCTCACCACACTTACCTTGGTTCAACCTCCCTGTCTCTCAAACTGGAAAGTGTGGTAGCTCTCAGCTTCCGCTCCTACTAACAGTAAGTATATTGTCAATTGGGAAGTAGCTTCAAATGCTGTTTCAAAAATAGTAAAATGAATGCGTTCAGTCTGTTCCAGCACTTGATCAGGTTTTGTCTTCCACTATAGACAAAAACCTGGAACCTAGTGCTTAGAAAAAACCCTTCTTTTGCAACCCACAGCTGATGAACGTATTAGTTGTGTTACTTATATGAAGGGACAATATTTGCAAGGGCCTCAAATAGCATTCATTCATTTGTTCAAACACTGATTCATCTGGGGCATGTGTTTAGTGGTCCAGATGTGCAGTTCAGTTGTGTCTTTCTTTGCAGATGAGCACACCAACACTGCAACAGGGAGCAGTTGTAACTTCTTGGGGATCTCTTGAATTCTTGGGGCTGTTTGCTGGCCTGATTCACAAATGCATTACTTCAGTGGACTTCTGTGCCACATGGTAGCAAGAGAGGTAAGCTTTGTGTTTCTTCTGAGCTTCTGCCTAAGACTGTGGGATTTCTTCAGTCTGGTGCTATTCCCACAGCAAGTAATCAGACTAATTTGTGCACTCTATGGTATCTGCACCCAGCAGTGTCTTCCTGATGAGGTGTTCAAAAAGCAGTGCTACAGTATTTCAACAGCTGGCATCGTTGGTTTTCCTGCAGATGTGCTGGTTAAACTTGGTATTTCTGTTGAAACAAGTAGATGTAGTGTTTGTTACTGGGAAGCTTGTCAAATACAACATAGAGTATAGTTAAATTAGTGACATTGTTTCAAATTTTTTTTCTAATAGGGACATTCCCGTGATGTCTGGAACAAGGTGGAAAGCCTCTATTTAAGTGTAAGTATTGAGGAAACAGTGGGTTTTTTTCTAGGTGGAGGTAGTTCTATGAAGATAAAAGCTCAGATCGTAACTTTTTGGATTCCTTTTGACAAAAAAAATCTGTTTTGAAACACAAATCCAAGTTCCAGATGACCACTAGAGACAGGTTTCTTTCCAAGTTACATGACTGGGCTAAAAACCCAAGCTGTTCTGCAGACATTGTGGAGTTTTTATGCCTCGTTCTTCAGCAAATAGACACAACCTGCTGTGTGTCTGAATTGGAAAACGTGGCTAGAAGAGTAACAGGTTCTGCTTTCCGCACTGTAAATTTAATTGCAGTGGTGACAATGAGACCTGTAACAAATGCACTTAATGGGACGATTCTGCAAACATACTTAAAAATGCAGCTGCTGTGAAATCTAAGGATAAGCTTGAGTTGATCTGCCTTAATTCTGCATCCTATGTACTAAAAGAAGTAAAATTAGCAAGTAGAGGAAAAATACTTCTGAGTGCTGAATTCTTGTAGATGGTTTATTAAGAGCATATTTTCAAGCTGTCTTGAGGATGGTGTCCTCCATGTTTTCTTTGAGAGGTAACTCCCTTAGTTGTACCTTCTGTACCATAGTGCTCCGATTTCTTCAATTGCAGATAGACCTTGTTGGTAGTTGTGTGATAAACTGGGCTGTGGTTTGATTGCAAAGGAAATGTTTGATTGCAAAGGAAATGCTTTGTTATGTCACCAGCATTCAGGCACTGTAACTGGACTACTCTCTGCCTGGCTTCGTGCTGAGAGAAAAAGCACCCAAGTCCTGATGAACTGTTAAAATACTGAGAAAACTTGAAAGTATTACTTAAATACAATTTACTTTATTTTAGGAAGTGCACCTGAAGTCCAGTCTGAACAAGTATCCAGGTAGGTTTGTGTGACTGGTTTTTTTTTACCCTTGCCTGTTGCGGGTCAGCTGCCTGTCTTTAACTTGGTGAGCTGGTCATACTGCTGCTCTTTTATTACTGAAAAAATGCAATGCTGTTTCAGAAAACAGGAGAGCTTATCTTCTCCAACCTTGAGAATGTTGTGAGAAAATTGTTGTGATGATTGGCAAAATGTTCAACTGCTCTGAAGAGAGTGAGTGAGAAGAGCCTTTCTGAACAAACCTACTCAGTACTGTTGTAGGTCCTGCTGATTTGTATGCACATACATGCTGGTTTGTAACATCACTTGTTTTTTTCAGGTGGCGGGAACTTGGAGAAAGTGAAGGAAGAAATGCAGATTGCCATTTCACAGAAGCCTGAAGCTGCTTCAAGGGTTAGTATGACATCTGAAGTTCTGCTTATACCTTAATGACTGAGGGGCTCTGGTTTTCAGTGGCCAGAAGCCTCTCAGACCAAGCTTACTAATTTGCGAAGGTTTCAGGGACTGTGTTCAACACTGCAGTACTATATCTTAATGTATCATTCATTCTGTTACAGGAAGAGCTTATTGTAACTTGGATTTGCCCAAAGAATATTCATATAAATTCCTCAGTCAAAACCGAGGTGCACAGGTTAACTGCTTAAACTGATTGTTTTGCTTAGACCAGTAAGTTACACTTAGTAGGAAGTTTATCGGGAAGATTCCGCACGGTTTTGGAGTTAATTCCCTTTGATTTTTGCATCTCAGGTAACTTGTAATTAAGAACTTGGTAGTAAGAAGGAGATGCTAGTGTATTGTTTACCCTCCTCCTTCCCCCAAATGTCTTGAAACAACGTAAAAAGACACTTAGTGGGATCTGTACCAGATGCCTTTCCAGTTGGCTTGGTTTTTATTTATCTCTTGTGTTAATTTATAGTACCAGAAGTGTTGAGGTCTATCCCGATAGGATCTTCTCTGTAGGTTCATGTCGTTGGAAACGCCTCACAGAATAAACTTGTGGTTTGGCTTTACCCACTGAACTACCTGTTAGCTCTGTGGGATAAAACTGCAAGACAAGTCTTAGAGTAGCATCCTAGCAACTGCAGTGTGGTGCCCAGTGTTCTCCTTTAGGTGTACTGTAACATGTTTGGATACAAAAAGGTGATTCAACTGGAAAAGCTTGATAAGTGTCAAAAAGTCAGTGTGTTCTGGGACTTCAGGTGCAACTGACATTGTGAATTCCATGGGCTGAACTTGGGTCTTTTGCCCAGGTTTTTGTGTAGGTACTTGACTTGTATCACTGGTGTTTTTGCTGCTTGTTTTTTTTGGGTGGCTTGAAATGGTCTATTCCCCCTTTAATCATAAGGAGTGATTATTATGTCTTGTTTCAGTGGCTGTAGGTAAGAAGAGACAGCACTGTGATGTCTGTTTTGAAGTAACTTCATAAACTTGCTGCATTTTTTTTTGTATCAAGAGATGCTCCAGTTTCATACTGAGCAGCAATATTTGGGTTACATCTTCAAGTATTAGGTTTAAAGACTTAATTTCTGAGCAGCTCAGCCAGTTTACTGCTCCAGTGTTGAAATTCCTGGGTTCTGTTCTGTAGAATGAAGAGTTTAAAGTAAAACAAGCAAAATACTGTGGAATAAGTATAAATCTTCACACAGGAAAACTCTGAAGCTGCTGTTTGTGTCAGTCTGTTCTCCCTCTCAGCTGCATGGCAGTTTATGGAGTGAAGAGTACCTTTTACTCTCACTGGTGCATGCAGGAAGCTGGAAAGTGAGATGAGCTGTTGTGGTTGAAGGTCTGTAGCTGTTGCAGTGTTACAGTACCTGCACCCAGCAGCCTTCTCCCAGTGGGATGGTCAAAAAGCAGCAGTGCAGCGTTTGGCATCCTTGGTTTTCATTCTGCTGTGTCTGTTAAACCTGGTGTTTTTGCTGAAAGTCTTTAACCTCTTCAGGGATTTAAGTGTGTTTGCTTTCTATTTTCATGTAAATAAAAATTCATTTGTCTTACTTTGATGATCTGTGTGAAAACGGGCTACTGGCCTCTGGAACTCAGCAAGTGCATTGAATTTCTTCTTTCTAACAGGTGCTTGAGGATACAGAACAAAGTGAACTGCCCTGAGTTTAAAAAATGGAAGCAACCTGTTTGACAGGTAAGCACTGAGTTACTAGTTACGTACTACTTCACAGTTTGTGTATTAGATTTCTATGACTCTGAACATTGAAACTTCACTGAACTGTTGTCGAACGAGGTGTAGAAATGGTTGTGTAGTAACAGAGATTACTGGGTAGTGATCACTGCAGATCTTGGCAGTATCTGAGCAGGTCACTCATCTGTGAGTCATTCTTGTGTGTGTACACAAACTTTGAATGGCTGTCACAGTTATGCTGTCATTTGTAGGACTGGTGTCTTAATTGGACTGCTTCTGGTTGTGAGGAGTTCCTCACTACCTGAAGCTTGTGCCATACTTCAGGCTTGATCACAACTTGGCTTACCTATTGGCAGGATTAATTGGCCCTTCACTGCAGGGGATGTGCAGCTGGGTTACTGCATGAAGTCTTGTCGGAGCAGTGAGAGGAGTGCCTGGTCATTACCAAGGCTGCTGGGATGTTACTGTTTCTAGTGAGCTGTGGACATGACCATAAAGCAAATCCACCAGACTCCCATGTTTGCCACACAATGTGGCACCAAGTCTGCTGGGAATAAAGCTTTAACACAGGTCAAGGACACAATGTTCCTTTCTGCTGTTAGTTCCTTTTGAGGTGTAGGGATGTGTCCTTGGCCACCTTCATCCCTTAAGGTATATAGGAACAAAATTTCCAGTTGGAACATTGGTAGATGGATTCCAGAGCTCCTGCTGAGAGGGTGGTTCTTTGAAACAGAAGCAAAAAAAGGGACACAAAGGCTGCTTCATGCAGTTTTTACACCCAGTGTTCACTTTTCCCTTGTGTAACCAAACCTGACTCTTAACTCCTAGTGTCTGCTACCCAGTTGCTGTGTGTCAAAGGGATGAGGAACACCACCTGGGAGCTGCCAAAATGAATGTGAAGGTGAGGACACTTGCCAAGAAGGCTGGTACTATAAAGAAATGGAAGGTCACTTCAAAGAGGGTTTGCGTGGCTGAAAAACCAGCAGCTCTTAACGCGGTGACCGCATATTGAAATCCTCTGCAGGATGCCGTGGACACTCCATGTGTGCTATGGTCTATTTGTGAGGAGATAACACCTTGTGTAGCTTGGCCTCTTGGGCTGGAAGGGGACCTTATTCTGCTGCCTTCGGGGTTTTGTGATGCTGATGTAGAGGAGAGGCTACTCTGTTCCATTCTGAAGTGAGAATTTGCAGCATGGAACATTGGAGAGCAGGCTTGCAGCCCAGCTGCTGCTTGTATGCCCAGAGAAGGGCAATGGAGCTGGGGAAGGGTCTGGAACACAGGTTTGATGAGGAGCAGCTGAGGGAGCTGGGGGTGTTCAGCCTGGAGAAAAGAAGGCCCAGGGGGAACTTTCTTGCTTTGTACAACCACAAGAAAGGAGCTTGTAGTGAGGTGGGGGTTAAGTCTGCCATTTAACAAGCAGTAAAATGAGAGAAGATGACCTCAGGTTGTGCCAGGAGAGGTTTAGATTGGCTGTTAGGAAACTAGCTTTTATTTGGATTGAAAGTGCTAATAGATACTTTTCCTCTCTTAGATCCTGGTGGTGTTGCTGCAAGCCTGCTGCAAAGAACTGCACAGCTGTTCCAAATGAAGAAGGAACCATCTCTAGAGTGTTTATTGCAGTTTTTTGGAATTAAACATTAATTTTAACTTGTTACTGCTTTGACCTGCTGTAGTGCATGTTGTGACTTGCCTCTTGCCCTCCTGGAAGCTGGGGTGAGGGTTGCCTGTTCAGTGTTACAGAAGACCCAGCTAAGCTGAGTGTATAGAGGTGACTGGAAGTGGCTTTATCAGGTCTTTTTCCTCAGTTCCCTGTTACTGAGTTCAACTGTACTAAAGCCCTGGACAGGTATTCTTTGCAGAACGTCACAGCATTTAAACCAAACTTCAGGCTCTGGGCTGGACCCTGGGGTTATTTTCTGTTGCTGCACCAAAAAGCCAACAAGGAGGGTTGAGAAAATGGCAGCTGATCCATCACTTGTGACTTGCTGGTAGCAGAATGCAGGCTTGGTCTCTTCCCTTTGATATTCTGAGAAAGGAACAAGAATGTTGATGTGTAAGAGCCTGAGCAGCCCTTGAGATTTCCATGCTCTGATAATCTCAGCATTGCAAACAGCTTCCACTTAACTCTCTGGAGTTTAACAAACTGGTTCTGGCTTGTGGTTTGCTGCTGCAGTACATGAACTGCACCGGACGGAAAGAAGTGAGTGAAAACAAGTGTAAAGTATAGTTAATTCATCAAAACTCAGCTTTCTGAGGTTTCCCTTAGAGCAGAGTCAGAGGAGGCTGCAAAAATTATCACAGGGCTGGAGCATCTCCTGTAAAAAGAGGCTCGGAGTTTGGGTTCAGCCTGGCACAGGAAAAGCTCCAGGGAGATCATAAAGCCTTAAGCGTTGCAGGAGGATTGGACCAGAGGACCTTTAAAGGTCTCTTCAACCCTAACTTCCATTATTTGCTGGTGCATTTTAACCAGGATGAGCATTACTGAAATGCCCCTGGTACTGCACCTGTTAACTAAATTTACAGCAGAAGCTGAGCTTTGAACTTGTCCTGATGATGTGCTTAGCTCAGTAAACACAGATATAAAACCTTTCTTCAGAAGAAGTAACTAAGATTATTATTCTCTTCTTCAAGTGCTTTAAGATGTACCTTGTGATGACAGCAAGAACCCACACTTCTAATCTTAAATCACATATAGTGCAAAGAACAGATGAAAACTCCAGCTTTACAGAAGAAATGTCCTGTCACCCAAGGATTCAAATAACCTTAAAACTTTATTTGAAAATGTTTTATACATGTATATTACAAAACTTAGGATCTCTTTAAAATACTAACATATAAGAAAGGCCTTTCAGGCCTGTCAGCTCAATCGAAGGCAATTTTGAAAGCAGCACAGTCCCTCTGCTGTTGGGGTGAGCTCTGAACAGGAATACAGGGGCTTGGGTGCTTTCCTACAGCTTAAAGCTGAGGATCCTGGAATGGCTTCACAATTCACCATTGAGGCTGTATCGTTCAGGGGCCTGGGTTGCACCAATACCACAGTGTGTCCTTGTTGCTCAAAGCCTTTGCCTGTCATGGTGCTTTCCAAGTCTTCTTGGCTCGCAGTTTTTCCAGCATTTTCTGCAAATAAAACACCATGAGACAACAGTACTGAAGCGGAAGTGACTGCCCTAAAGCCAGCAGGGTGGGGGGGCACAGCTGTGGTACTGTAACTTGGACATTGGGAATGGACAGTGCTGGTCTGAACAGCAGTGAGTGCAGTGCCTGCCCCTACTCCAAAGAGGCAACAGGGGGAAGGTGTACTTATTTCTCTTATTTTCTGGTAATTATGGGATCTGTAAAGCAATGTAACAAGAGCAGCAATTCATTCCACCACAAAGCAGTTGAGGTGGTCAGGGCTGAAGGCAGAAATTGGGTCGGGACTGCCCCCTCACCCCCAGGGTAGTCACAGCCTGTCAGAGTTACCAAGCATTTCCCTTTCAGTTGTTTGAGGCCCAGCAGGGGAAGTGGGGGAATTAATAAGTCCAGGCCTCTTGTTCAACCCTTTTCCACAGAAACTGCATCAAAACCCAGACACAATTCTTGCACCTTTCAAGTTCAGGCACAACCAGAATCTTACCCTACCTAGAGTAGCCAAAGCGGCCCAAAAACCACCAAACCCAAAATGTTGGCTTAAAATGGAAATTTGGTCAAGTCTGGACTAATAAAAAGCCTGCCATTCTTTTGCCATAGACTTTCTAGCATCTGGAGCCTTTCTGCTCAAGTCATAGAAAAATTCAGCTGGAGGCAGACGTGCTTTTTAGAGAAAACTTCAACTCAGTTGTAATGTTGACAAGGAAATTAGGAAATTCTTCCATGGCATGTACCAATGGCATCACTTAATATCCAGACTGGTTTGAGTGTCTCCATTTGAGCTCCATTCCCACTACATCTCATTTACTCTGGCAGGAAGCTCAGAGTAAGCATCATGAGACCAAGGGGCAAGAGAACGCTGTAGCAAACTATTACCTTTTGAAACTCTTTAGCTTTTTCTCTGTTTCTAGCATAAGTTTCTTGCCTTGTTTTTTCTTCATTTCTCATTTTTACTTCTGCAAGTTGATTATAGAGTCTGTGAAAACAGTAAGGAAAAAAATTAGTGTCTGGGCAGGAAGTGGCAAAGCTCTGGAGTAAGTTAACAAGCTTAAGAGTTTGCCCTGGCTCCATTGCTAGCAATTTGATTCCACTCTCCAGTAATCCAGAATCACTTCAAATTCTTTTTCAGCTGCATCAAACAAACCCCCTCCCCATTCAGAGCTGCACTTGCTGCATGTTACTGCTCCTATGTGCCCAAGTGCAACTGTGAACTTGGCATCAAATTTCATCCCATGTCCGGGATTAAGTGGCACAGCGGCCTCAGCACCGTGACACCAGCAGGGTGACCTTCCTCAGTGCCACCTCTGCAAGGGCACTTCCCAGCAGGAACCTGCATCAAACACACCTGGCTCCTCCCACCTGTTCAGTGTTAAGCAGCACTGGGTCCAGCTGGAAGGGCACAGACTGGGCAGCAGCTTTCACAAGACACAGATTAACTACTTTTGTTGTTTTGGGTTTTTTTTTAATTAAACTTCTCCTACTTGTGTTCATGCAATACCTGGATGTACGCTGGTACATTTCAATTTCTCCACACTTCCTGTCCTCTGGAGTAGATACTTTCACTTCTCCTACTTTTTTCAACTGATTGGCAAGTGCACCATTTTCTCCTAGGGGGAAAAAAAAAGGGTCAAACATATTTTGAATTTAAATCTCTAGTTCAGCTAACTCGAGAGCATGAGAGATTTTCAAAGATTTTTAAATGACATGACAAAAATCAAAAGAAGCTAGCAGAATGGACACGATGGAGATGGCATCCTCAGTTAAGGTAAATCCTCCTGGTCTTACGAGGCTGCTGCCTGTGCCTTAGGCCATCCATGGGTCTCCACAGCTCTCCAAGTCCCCACTACCAGGCACTAGAGATGCCTGGTAGTGGGGACTTAACATGTGTGCTTAACATGGCTGTTCTGTGATAAGCAGCTGTTGTTTGCAGAGGCACCTTATGATGATAAAGGTGGGCTCATTGTGAAAATATGAAGAACCCCATAAGGGCTTTTACAACCCTGAAGAGGCAGCCAGACAGCAGGGGAAAACAAAGCTCCCTGATTCCCTGAGGAAACAAAGAATACCCCAGTCTGCAATAGCAAGCGTGTAGCAAATACAAAATCTATTTTTTGATATAAAACAGCAATTGAACGGATACCTAACGCTGTATCTTGTCCCCAGTAAACCTACCAGACAGAAGACCAGACTCCTGTCGGCTTCTTAGCCTCTCACACTTTCCTTTTTGAAGCTTTCTTGCTTCCAGCTCTTCATTTTCTTTCTCCTTATTTTTTATTGCTTCTACTCTTTTCAGAGATTCCTCGATGAAATTCTGCTTTCTCTTTAAAAAAGATTTTTGCAAACTTCCGGATGTAGATGGAAATTCCAGCAGCATAACTGCGAAAGAAAAGGAAAAGTCTCCACATTTCTCACTGTTAATAATGAGCAGAAAGTCATGGATTTCAAGGTACTTCTCCTAAAATGCTGAGCTTGAGCACTTTTGTAAATGGCATGAGGAGAATGGCACTGAATGATGAAGGATCTTGCAGAACAGGCACCAGTTCAGACCTATGGAATCCAGTAGTGGTCAGCAGGTCTGTCCAGACAAACGCTGTGACAAATACTGCATCAAAAGCATCTTGATGCATCAAAACATACTGAAGGCCTTACAAGTCCCTAACACAGTTAAGTTCTGTGAATTCCTTTCTTTCATGTTACTGCAGGTCATCTTGGACAAAAAAAAAAGTCAGTATTTTACTACTGTTCCACACTATCATCAGAATAGGAAAAAAAAAGGCTAATTCTTTGGCTACAGAACTCGCGGGACTAACAGGCAATGAGAAATAAGTGCAGGTGCATAAACTATGACAACAAATCAGAAAACAATTTTTCAAAATTAAGTCATTATAACACAAAACAAGTGTAGTGTAGATATTCTGAAGTTTTATGAGAGAAGCTGGCACAGGAAGGGACAAGTCAATGTGACACACACTAAACCTGGGTCAAATGTACTACAGACCAAGCCCGAGCAGCAGGATGCACCTGCCTAAGTAAAAGCAGGTCTGTTTTCCAAATGAGAGGTGTATTTTATTGATGGTTTTAATACTAAAAAAATACTTCCAACTTCAGTGTATTGAAGTACCACATAATTACCTGCAGTCTGATGTGATGGACAGTGACTCTTGTTGGGACTCTGGGCTTTGGGAGAACTGTCAGGCCTTATGAATGCTGAATAATCTGCATCTGGAGCTAGTGGTAAAAATTCTCTCTCCTGTTTCAAAAGGAATCAGTGGTTGGAAATGCTTAAAATATACCACAGATTGGAGTGAAGCAGTACTACTGTACCACTAACGTAGACTCAATGCAAACAAAAGACATTATTTTCCCTTTATGCCTGATGCAAAGAAAAATCAGAAATGGATGTTGGTAATAGGTACGAAAAAGCCGTTTCCTAAAAACATTTTAAAACTAAAAAAAAAAAAAAAAAATCCATTAAAGACTTTTTGCCCACCAGATTTCAACTGCTTGTTCTTAATACAGGATTTCAAATATAATCTCTCTTCCTTTCCTCCTGCTCTCTCTAGTTCTTCCCATCACTCTCTTCCTGCTGTCTTTTCCCCCCTTTTCCCAGAGGCAGGTGACACCGGCTGCAGCAGTACAGCCTTCAGCTGCCAACCTCCACCTCACCCTCTTTTCAACTGCTTGATAAAGACCCATCCTTAGACACTTTTAGAAATTCTCTAAATGCCTCTTGCAATTAGCGCATGATTTAATCTAATCTCTTCATCTAACAGACACAGGTTACTTGCTTCTACACCACTGCTTCAGCACCAAAACTGTTGTCTCCTTACAGCCTAGCCCCTCTGCAATTTACAGCCTTTGCCTTATATAAGCAAGCAGCAAAAAGAACACCACAGGCTGATTAAGGGGGGCAGTTATGAAGAGCTTCCCCAGGAGCCTCAGACTGCTGTGTCAGCTTGGTATGTTTCCATCTTCACAAGGTGAGGGATTTTTCCTTTCTTTTTCCTGTTTAGTTTGTAATTTTCATTTTATCCCACACTCTCCTTTCGTTCAGTTTTCAACTAATAAGACAAAATTCAGTCTTGCAAACACCAGCAAGATGGTTATGTTTTTTGCAGCAAGTCTTCCCAAACTCTATCTACGTGATTATGACAAGGTAGTGATGCTGAGGAATAGCCCAAATTTAAGATCTATTTGATCTGTCTGGAAAACATAACATCAAACCAAGATGATCCAAAGCAAATACAAAGCCTGGAGAACCCAACAATCTCTTGTTTTATAAGAGTGGATTAACTGCTAGAGTGGGGCCTCTCCTTATTGTGATTAATACTAAGTTCAAAACAGAATCACCTCAGATAATGCTCACCTCAGTAAAAACATTACATTCAGACTGATCCACACATGCTGGGTTATCCACTGCATCCTTCTCAATTTTCTCTTGGTTAGGCTGTTCAATGTCTGATTCTACAATACTGACGTCATTGGAGCTTATCAGAGTGAGCTCAGGTTCTTCCATAATACCACGCCCTGACTCAGTCTCCTAGGAAATAAATTATACAAGACATTGGTGAAGAAAAAAAGTAAAAAACCCAATATTTTCAGCAATAGCAACAACTGTTGTCAGAAAAAGGAAGTTCATTTAACATATAGAAGAAAGAAAACCTGCCTCAAGCAGTAAATGAAATACAGAAAGAGCACCTGTATATCAGAATTCAAAAAGCTGAAACAACCCAAAGCAACCAACAACTACAGAAACTCCCCCTCTCCTCAAGTTTAAATTACTTTGTTCTAGGGCAAACATTTTTTTTAAAGCTACATCAACACTATTTCTTTCAGTTTGCTTATGCTTTGGCTAATTTATTTACCTCCTTCAGGTTTCTAAATGGGGCCAGGGGCTGTTCAGTGAGGCACCTATGCCCTGTAACCCAACTGCATGAGCTCTACCACCTGATGCTGAGAGAGAGAGAGATGCAGCAGAGATCAGCTCCTCCAACCACCGTGGGTACTCAGCTCATTTAAGCTACTGCTAATTATCTCAGTGCTATGATCTGAAAGCAGCAGTAGGGCAAAACTCCAGGAAACAGGAACTAGAGCAGTAAAATCAAGATTTGCCAAGCTTTCAGATATTAAAGGTCTTAAATAACTTTGTGGAACAACAAAACCCCTGCTTTTGAAAATCTGTTCTACTCACCCAGACTGGAATACGACATGAGCTTCTGGGCACAGGATGAGAATGTTTTTCATGTCTTTGGAATAAAGAACTGGCCTGCTGTACAACAGTGTGCAAATGGACGTCTGAGTCTTCCAAGCTGGTTTCTCTGAGAATCCTCAGAGATTCTTGTCCTTCTGGAAAGCTTTGATCTGGCTCCTTTCTATTTGTATTGCACTGAGAATGCAGCTCCACAGCTTTATTTACTTCATCTACATGAACTGGTTTTTCAGGAAGCTTCACATACTTCTTTGCCTCCAAAGGTGATTTTTCAGAAGACATAGTCTCTTTTAGTGATGGTTGAGGGAAAGTTTCATCCATTGTAACTGGTGTGGTATCTAGCTGATAAAATGATTTTTGCTCTTCCCGCTGAATCAGACTCTCATTCCGCAGGTTTTCCACTGAACAGTGGAGATTAATACATCCCATACTTCTTGACAGCTCTTCATACTCACTTGCAGGTGAAATACAGTTCTCATTGCCTCTGTTTTCAATTCCAGGGGTTTGTTCAAAAGGTCTCTGTAACAAAGTGTTAAGATCCCCTGGCTGATCAGCATTCTGACAGTCATCACTCAGAGTAGATTCTAATTGCAGTGGATGAAATGATTCTTCAGATCCTGTTTCAAAAATTGTCAGAAGTCAAATTCTTGCTAACAAAGCAGAATTTCCACTTTAAGTCTCTCCATAACAAGACTTTTCAGTAATGTATAACAAGAAGTCTAATAAATAGGAAGAAACGTTTTGTTTAAAAAACTGCTTAGGTTTCCTCAAACATAATACCCTTAGCATTACAGAATATTATTCCATCACTGTACACAAAACTTCAAGAAACAACACTTTTTCCTGCTTCTTAGAAAATGTTTAGGGATGGACTTTGTGATGGTGCTGACATAACTACTCTGGAAGTCAATATATTTTACAACTTATAATCTGTAAATGGAAGTCCTTTGAGTCTCTTTTGGGCCTGCAACAGTCTCTAAACCAGACAGAAAGTGATCCAAAACACCATTACTTGAGTAGAAAATCCTCAAAGTAGAAAGCAACATCCGAACTGGAACAAAGACTACTGTTCCTACAAGGTACAGTACTGTAGCCTAAATGATCTTCCTTTATCTGAGCACACAAGTCAAGAGACCATTTATCCCCAGAAGAGGCTGGGCAAAGAGGAAGACTGGGTATCGACATTAATTACTGGATTAATTAATCTCTGCATTTCAGCCGAACAGCATCTGCCAAACAAACAACAGTGTTGTTTACATTACTTTTTTTTTTTTGTCCTAAGATGGATAAAATCTGTTACATAGACCCCAGCATTGTGCTATCACCAGGCTTTTTATAGACATGGAACGTGCCACAGAAACCTTTAATGGTTTCCTTCAGACACTTTTTTTTGCATTTTTTGATACATAGGGGATATCTAGTTTTACATGTATAAAGAATATTGTCTGCTGATAAACAGCTGTTAATGGGGAGGGAAGAATCACACTGCAACATCAGCCATCAACAGAAAATTCTCCAGATGATGCACTTGCACATCAGCCTTTCTTGAACTGACAATCCCAAATAGTTTTTACTTGTTTAGCCTGTTGCTTACGTTATTTTTCCCCTCCTTTTAAAGCACAACAATAATTGGTTTGGGATTATAAAAACACTTAAGAGATGGGAAGATATTGCAGTTAAACCACAAAGATTGTTTCCATAAGCAATTTAGAAATAGAATGGTTTGAAGTTAGAATGGAGCTTCCTAAGTCATATTTGCTGTGACCACAGTCAAAAAGTCTTAAAGTGTAAACCACTTCTAGCATTTTTTATAACTTTGCAAGTATATATATGCAAATCACAACTACAATAGACCAATAATGTTTACTTTTTAACTACATCTATTACGTAATTTATTGTACCACATTTCCTGTTCCTGGTCAGCTTCCTGTTGGAGCATCTCGAAACACTTAAACACTTGATTCTTGCTCCAGAAATATTTAGATTGCTATTAGCTGCATTTGGAATTTTTAGAACACATGAAATATTAAGTTAATTTAAATTTAACTGCAAAACATTAAAAATATTTTTCCTGCTATAAACTGCAGTTAACTTGATCATAAACTTCTAATCTACTAAATTAATTACAACATTGTAATAGCTCAAAAGTTCCTGTCTTATCCTCCACTTTATTTTGTGGAGAGATCCGGCAATTCTATAAACAGACCAAATATCACAGTGTGCAGTACATTGCTATGACTTAACAGTGGGAAAGGAAAATGGAATTGTTTCTTGAAGAGCACTATGTAAAAGACAAATGAATCAGTTCGGAGAGACTCTTAACACATGAAAAAATTTTAATCAATTTTTGGAACCTCCTTAACTTACTCAAATGAACAAAGTAATGGATTATGTATGAACAAATATTTGAAAAAGGACAGTTTCAGCCAGAGTTGATATTTCTTTGCTAACAAAATCACTGCAGAAGGAGTAAGTAACATAATATCCACTACAGTGACTTGAATAAGTCGGTCTGCTGTTATATCACAATCGTAACTGCTGAAGAAATGAACTTCTAAAAATTCAGTTCTACCATTAAAGGTGGTGGAGGAGACAGAGTGTGAGGGTGCAGCAGAGTGAAGACGTTTCCAAGCAGGGCTGAGAGAAGTGAGATCTGTCCCCATTTCAACACTGCAAACCCACACCAAGGGCTGGTATTTACACACTGGCACAAAGCTGATTTTGAGAGCTCTGATCTGACTGCACTGTACATACCTGGAGTAACATTTTCTCCAGCAGACTCTTCTGATGCAATGCTGTTTTGCCCATCTGTTTCAAGACCAGAAGGCAGACTGCTTCTTTGTCCATTCAGACAGGAGTTTTCCACTTCTAGAAATGTAGACATGTCTGGACTTTCCGTTGAAAATACTGAAGTCTAGTGGCATAAAAAAATAATTTTAACTTAATTTTCTCAGAAATATGAAGGATAAAAAGATAAAGGTAGTATTTGATTTTTGGGTCACATTTCTGCTACAATTAACAATCTACACATATAAAACGTACTGTTGTGTTTCTTCTAAATAGAACACAGTATAGGGATTATCCATTTAAATCTTGCGAAAATCTTAAGCCAAACAATTTCCTCCATCAGAGTTTTTCCTGCAGTACCTTGCTAAATTCTCTACTGTGCTGGGAAATTCTGTATTGAGAACAGGATGACGATGTATCAAAGTCAACACCTGGTTCCAAAGGCTGAAAGGGCTGGTGATGGAAGTCTGGAAAAGGTCTCTCCATTTCAGAAAAATAAAGTTCAGCTGCTAGAGCTATAAGAAAAGAGGCTGTTTTACAAACAAACGAACATCACCCATACCCCCAAAAACAATTCCCCACAAAAACACTGCCCCCCAAACAATGGACATATCACAAGTTGTTTCTATATACAGTAAATAAAGCCTATAGAATTCTGCAGGTATACAAATAACAGTTTGTAAAAACAAACACTTTCCAGCATCCAATTCTTTGGCACAACGCAGGTATAAAAAGCAGTAAGAAAGTGCTACACTGATTCAATTTTATTTTTCTTTGAATGAAAAGGTGAGGTTCCTAAGTTCTCTGTTCAGCTCTTGTGAGACTGCATCAGAAGCAGTGTGGGCTTCTCAGTACAAAACTCAGTGGAACAAGACCAATGAAGAGCCACAAGGATGAACAGAGGATGGATGTAGCACATGATGTTCAAAGAGCAGCTAAATAACTGAGTTTGAATCTTAAAAGAAGAACTGGGGGTATAAGGAAAGGGATACAAAAAATGTCTGCTGTCTACTACCTCCTAAGAGATGGTACAGAGAATACTAGAATGGTCTGGGTTGGAAGGGACCTTAAAGATCATCTAGTTCCAAGCCCCTTGCAATGGGACACCTTCCAATCAAAGCCCCATCCAACCTGGC
>VYZT01034769.1:0-12666 GCA_013400735.1 Pomatostomus ruficeps
AGTACCACTCTAGTAAGTCTTACCCAAGACAAGCTCCCCACTGGATTCTTCTGTTTGTGGGATCTTCTTCAGCACTATTGCTGCTCTCCACAAAGCCACAGCACAATCGGAATCTGCTGCAAAAACTGTAGATTTGTCCTCTGGAGTGTGAGGGGGGAAACCCCACTCTTTTAGTGGCCTGTTCTTGTCCAGCTCTCCAACAGTTTTGAAGATTGGAGTTCAGTTTATAAATTCCTCCTGTTGCATTCAGAAGAGGCTCTTAGAGTGACTGAATGAACCCAAATTATACTGGTATTGAACCTTTTCTCTTCTCTCCCTTTTCTCATTTCTAAATGCTGAACTTTGAAAATCCTAGATTAAGTTTGTATTACCTAAGCTGCATCATTGTTTTCTGGGAGTGTACTTGCATTTTGCAGGAAGCTGAGTGGCTTTTTGACTTGGAGAAATGGGAGAGAATTAGCAGTTCATTTAATTCCTTTTGTAATGTGGTTTATTTTTGTTTGTTTGTTTGACATTTTTGTTAACATATCCTTTACTCATCTACTAATTGTATGATACTGATGGGAGAAGAGGCAGATAAGATGATGACAATGATGATGGTGAATAAATTTAGATATGTTGGAAACATCACATGAAATGAAATTTATTTATGCCAATCCTCTTGCCCAGCTTTTGACCCTGTAAATTTTTAAATGGAAGAGACCTGGGTATTGCCTAACCCTAGTAGCCTTCTCTAGCTCTTTTTCTGACAAATTTTAAAGCTTATCTGTTTTTGGTAGTATTTAGACGCTGTTTCAACTGTATGAACTAAAGTCCTCAGAAGTTTGAATCTGTCAACGGGCATAAGATTTGGCCGCCTCTTTTCTAAATGCTGATAATGACAATCCTATTCTGGCTAAACTTGCATGAGGTTAGGGTTAATGTGAAGCTACATTAATAAATAAAAAGCGATACCACGCCCACTTCCTCCCTCCCGTCCCCCAACTTGTTTGACAAGTGCAGGAGAGTGCCTGGCTTGTGAGCAGGAATGCTTAGGAACATGTTTGTAGGCTAATGTGAAAACCTTTTTAATCCTGCTGATTTTAACTTGCTTAAATTCCTTTGAAGGTCTCCCTCCTTGATGGGGATTGAGGTTCTATTGCCATGATGCATTTTTATACTGCATTCCGCAGGAGTTAGCACTTGCCATGGAGACCTGCACTTTGTCTTTTAAGCAGATAAAAAGAGAGGTCAGTCAGATGTAATTCCCCAACTCCTCGTATAAACAATTTAACCGCTGCAGCAACATACTTGTTTGGAATTACTCCCTCAGATTCAATTCCCTTTTCCTGCTCCACTTGTAAAAATGGTTAGTGTCCTCTATAAACTGCTGCTCAGCCAGGTCCAAGGCTTGCTGTGGAGTTGTAGAATAAATGTTAATCTAATACAGGTTACTGGGTCAAATGCAATCACAGGCTTGTGGGAAAAGCTTAATACTGTTCTGCTTCTTCTAACACAGTAAACCTGGATATTATATGATAGGTTAAATACCATTGAACCATGGCNGTACAAAGGAAACTACACTGGAAAAGTGACCTAGGATTGACTTTGCTCTCAGAGACCATTCTAAGAAGCTGAGGTATGCTGTGAAAATTATCTCCCTGAAAACATTAGGTACAAAAAACCCTAGGTCAGCTACAGCAAGGATGATTCAGCTACTAAGAGGCCGCATGGGTTTTTACACTGTTGCCTTCTGTCCATAGGAAAGAGCATTTTGCTTTTTTTCCCCCATGCAGTGACCGTGAAGCCAGCATGATGTGACTAGCTTCAACATCTGATATCTGAGACTGTGTAAATACACACTTAAAAATATATAACTTTAACACTCACATGTGAGTGCTGACAGTTGCTTATTTCCCACAGGCTGGCTTGTGTTATCTGTTGCTGTCATGTACCTCTCTGTCCTGCAGTGATGTAGTTTGGCACAGTATTTCACCTTCTTTAGTGCAGGTTTTGTTTGTACTCAGTAGTGCTGAGGTCAGAGACTCCGTGAAGTCATTAAGGGAAGGCTTGAGGACCCAATCCTGCACAGAGATTTGGCTCAGTGTGTGCTAATTTGTATCAGCCCAGGCCAGTCTCTTTCCACAGTGTATGCTGTCTGCCTCCCCTTGTTTATGTAGTTATTTATGGTCCTGGTATTTAATTACAGAACGAGGAAGAATGGGAACAAAGATGAGGAGTGTTGTGGACTTCATTTTATATTTGTTTTATATTTGCTACTTTAACCAACCAAAGTGATGTCCTGTTAGTGAGAGAACTCTGGATGATACACAGGGAGAGAGGACACTTCAGAGTGCCAGGGCTGAGAGACCAGTTGAGCTCAGACATCCCTTCTATCAGTCTGAGCTGGAAAAAGAGATGAGGCATTTACACTGGGGTGAAAGGTGGCATGTGAACATACAACTTTGCTAGTCAGTAAAAAAACCAACCAAACCCCATTACATCATAGCACTGAAGTGTCAAAATGCTGTCCCAGCAGTGATAGAGCAGTGTCAAACCTTATTTTACATGTGGGATGGGAAAGAGAGGGTCTAAACAGCCTGTGGCAGAGGCAGGAACATAGCAAAGTTTTTGAGATTGGTTGGCTGGTTTTGTTTGGTTTTTGGAAGTTTTATACTGAAGACAAACTTCCTGCACAAGATTTTGTATTGAGTGCTGTGTACAGCAAGCAGTGTATACCTTGGCAGGTCTCAAACATTGGTTTTCACATTTTAATTCAGAAATGCCACTTAGGGCACTTCAGGATTTGCACACAAGGTACACTCAGTGTATGAAAAGAGACTCTAAAAACTAGTGGGTTGTGGAGTCAAGAACTCACCTCTGCTTTGGAAAAAATACAGGTCAACTGGAGTCATGCACAGGGAGTTCCTCACTGGGGTAGGCTGGCCCTGTTTGGCAGCCAGTTGGATGTTCCCAGCTATTGGCCCACCCCCCTCGATTTTCCAGAGCCAGTACAGCTTGGCCTGCTGGAATGGCATGACTGCATGGCAGTCAACTCCTACTGCCGACCTCTGAGCAAGAACTGAATGATGGTCCCCGTGTCTTAGAGACTGACAGGACTGAGCTCACAGAGACCAGGAAAAGAGGCACTGCTCACATGGCTGTTCTGCAAGGAAATGGGGGGGAAAGATCTTGAGGAGGCTGAGATTCAGGAGAGCATTGGTGCATTTCAAGCAGAGGGTTTGCTCTTTTATCAAGTGCTGTCAGAGCTTTTACACAAATGTGCCTTTAATTTTTTTTTTTAACTCTGAATAAAACAACTGCAGATCATGGCTAATCTGGGGAAACATAACAGTCTGCTGAAACCCATGCTGAACAAGAGAAAATGTTTTGTCTCTGCTATTTTCTTTGTGTTAGCCATGAGACCCTGTTAGCCTCTGGTCCCCAAGCTGTTTCCTTAATTTTATCTTCTGTATCATCTTTTGCCAACATTTACATCAATCTGCTTCTGAATATCCAGGCCCTCTGCCTTTTCTCTCCTTCTTCAGGATTAGTTGTGGGGTAAGAAAAAAACCTTTTTACCTTTTCCTCCCTGTTCCATTCTTCACTGAAGTGTATACTTTTCCCTCCTGTGTATTCTTCATCTGACCATGTTTCAGTCTTCTGCCTATTTCTCATGTCCCTTACACAGGTTTCAACACCTTTCTCATTTCTCTGAGTCTCACTGGCCCTGACAAATCTGATGCATCCAGCAGAAGTCCCTGCTCTGTGCTCCCAAGGGCTACCCAGGACACACCTGCCTCCATGCAGCTGGAAAGCTGAGAGGAGAAGGATGTCTGAAGTCACTGCCCACTCTCCTCTTCAAGGCCAACTTTATAATTGGATGTTATTCATTGGCCAGTCAATGAAGAAATATCAGCTGATTTAGAGGGTTCAGAGAGGAAGTCCTGATCCTGCTCAAGGCTAAACTCTTATTGAATTTCACCTCTACTCTCTCGCTTCTTTGTACTGTGGTTTGCTGCTGTGCACTTGCAAATAAATGTGTTTATGACTTGTTCATCTTAGGAAGGAAAGAGGTAGGAGTGTCTCAAGTTACCAGATAGTCTGTCAGGCTTTTTAAAAGTCATATTTGCTTCCCCAGTCCTTCTTGTCCCCAGCCACTCAGTAACCCACACCTTGCTGCACATTAAAGTATTGCAGTTCAAATTGGAAATGCTGGCTAACGTGTAAGGGAAAAGTAAACATCTGGTTGTTATTTTACCTCCCTAAAAAAAAAAAAAAAAATTAAAAAATAGCAAAAATATATGGCCATTTTTATCCATTGTTTCTAGCTGGTGGATCAGTTCTATCCAATAAGATTTTTTCATGTTTTACCACAGGCCATACTTGTGGCACATCAAGAGCTTTGTGTGTTGGTAAAGGCTCAACGTCTCACCAGTAGCAAAGTGTGTACAAGGGCTGTGTCATGCTGATGCATGAAAGGCAGAAAGAAGGCTTGCAGGGTGTTTCTTTTCCCTTTAAGGAATAATTAAAAAAAAAACCTGTGACATTTTAGAAGGCGATTTGCTAAGCTCTGCATGTTCTGTGTACTTTAGTGTGTGAACAAATTAGATTATGAAAGGTAATGTATTAGTGATTTGACAGTAAAGTGGAATTTTGGAAGAATTAATCACTAATGCATGTTTCATGATTTCTGCTAAATGATCTCAGCTGAAATGCAAGAGAGGCAATTCAAAAATTCCTTGAGATTGCAGTGAAACCTGCAGATTACTTTGATTTGCTGCAAAATACGGCAAGGCAGTAGGAAATGTTCACAGTTGCTGTGTTTATAGTTACAGTAGAGATATGTGATGAAATGGTAAATTCATATATGTATTTATCCTGTCAAATGTAAGCCTCATTCTTCATCTTCACGCTACATATTAAAAAAAAAAACCCAAACCAAACTGTGGGTTACAACATAGTATTTTTATTTATTATTTGTGTTAGAAAAATGTTTTGGTACCTTGACATCAAGGATTTTATATTTTCTTGCAAGCGCTAACTTGCTGAAAGCCAGGGTGGCAGCTTTTTTCTTCAAAGTTTTACTCTCTCTCAGTGCTGTAACAATCTGCCTGCAATGGCAGGTTGTGCAAATCTTCATGTCTTTTCTTCCTTGTGGGACTCAATAAGCCAGGAGAGTTGACATTGGGGACATTTCAATGGACATAGGATTCAGAGCTAATGAACTACCAAAATGAATTCATACCTTTCTGCAGCTCCCAGTGGACTCCACACCTTCCCATGTCCATCCTGGCTCCAAAGTCAGTTGTGGGTGTTCTTAAACTGCATATTTCTTTCCGCAATTGAGAGACCAAAGCCCTTTATTTTATTTGAAGTGAAAGCTAAGAATTTTTAGGTCTCAGTTCTTAGCTACTGTACAGAAAAACATCTGCTTACCGAGTCATCACCAGGCTGTGGTGTTCACCTTTCTTTCAGGTGATGAAATCCCTGTGCATGGATTAAGTATCTCTTAAAGCCAGTTCTATTGGTTACTGACTCCACTCTCAGGTAGGAATTAATGCTTCCACAGCTGGGGTTTTTCTCAAGTTGTCTTCTTTCTGCTGAGTAATCCTGTTGACCCTGAGGACACCTTATTCCTCTCTCTTCTGCCTAATGTCTAATATATGATGTGAGATTTATTTGAGAGAGTAAAGGTGAAAGGATTGAGCACTTTTTCAATGGCAACAATATTGGCTGTGCAGTATTAAGATGATACCTGGCTCCTCTTTCATCAGAAACCATAGAGTGCTGCTGTTTAATGCATATTAAGTAGTGGAGAATCATAAAAAAGAAATTTCTCCATTGAAATAGCTTTATTTGGTGTCAGGAAAAGCAAGGCTAGTCCTCATAAAGCCAGAATTCTCTTCAAATCAAGAAAATGTTGCACATTATGTGAAAACTAAAATGCTTGCCATGTGTGACTCCTTCCTCACTGAGAGCTCAGTTCATGGCCTGTATGTCCCAGGTCAATTGCAAAAGCCCAAGAAATTAATGGACAACTTCTGTTTATAAAGAAAATTCAGCTGAAGCAGTATGGACTCTAATTCACAACAATACTACAAAATGGATAAGTTCTTTGTGTAAATTCTTTAAAAGGACTCAGTGGGCTATTTATGCCTGCCCAAAAAGGGCTTTTCAAACATATCCATGAAATTATGATTGTCCCAGCGACTTCCATAAATGTCTCTCTGTATCACCCACCATTTGACTAGTGCTGCTGAGTCTTCAAGAAGTGGCAGAATCTCTCATTCCGCTTTTTAAACCGGATGGTGCTTAAAAGAAAAAGGATGTCTGCGTTTGAGCTAAAGTACAGATTGAGTTTGCGTGGGTACAAAGAGAGAGAGCTGAGATTTGTCTTTCAGAGTAACACTTTCATCCCCTTTTATATGATTCATTCATTATTATACTTGATTGGTTTTACGAAGCTCAAGGGAGTACCTTGTGCTTTTTGGAGCTTGTAGAAGGCATCTTCCTTGCCTTGAAGAGCTATTTTCCCACTGTGTGTATCCATACTGGGTAATGGAAAGCAGCTCAGCCTCCTGAGCTAGCAGACCCCTCTGAGGCAAAAGCAGTGTTGCTGTGAAGGCTGTGGTGGCTGTTTTCCTGAGACATATGGCCAAGTCCTGGCCAGGTGCCACACAAGCGTGGCCCTGCTGCTTCTGAGCCACGAGTGAGGAGCTCCAGTAACTCTGTGTGGGGTCAATGCCATCATTCACTTGGCAGCCATGTGGGCAGCTGGCCCTGTTCTTTCTTCCTAGGTGCAGACATCCTGACATCAGTGATGTTTATGCCCAAAGATTTCTTGGACCAGAAGAGGCAGCTCCCTTCCTGCAGTGGAAACAAACCCCTCACTTATTCCTACTGCTGTTGAGACTTGTTTATTCTTGTCTTCATTTAAGCATTACTGTTTTTAGGAGGAAAAGTATACTTTTAGGAAAATGCCTAAAAAGTATCTGAAGTATATATATGAATGTGAAGTATTTTTCATATGAGTAATCACTTTTTAACAGAGAACAATAATAGATTTATTTTTTTAGATGTCTTTTTGAAATGAAAATATAGAAAGTATTTTAGTTTTTGTGGCTTTTGTGAAGAATAACAGTTGTGGAGAGACAGGCATCATAAAGTTACTTGCATTTAAAAAAAAAAAAGAAAACAAACACCAATTCTAACCCCTCCCACCTAACTGGAATAACACAGCATCCTGTCTTTTCCCACATACATGTTGAGTTCACCTGTTACTCGTGTACTCTTTTCCTCCTGCACTGAATCCAGAATCAGATTGAAAGCTTCTCTCCTGATACCTGCACCCCATGGAGTTTAAGTATCTGAGAGATCACTATAACATGACTGTACATGTCAGATGCGTTATAATAATACAACAAAATTCCTCAAAGAGTATTACACAGCTTGCAAATATGATCAGAAACATTTGCCGACATTTAAAACAGGATCAAGGTTATTTGTCAAGGCAGTTTATGTAGTTTACTTACAAAAAATTCAAAGAACAAACAGGTTTTCAAACAGCTGTAATGTAAAAACAATTTTGAGAAAAATGTGAACGCAATATAATGTTTAATGAAAAGTTGGCATTGTAAACGAATAACAAGCAGCATTAGAAATTAAAACTGAAGCAAACCTTAGTTCTGCTGCAGAAAAAAAATTATGTTGAAAATCTGGAAATGAGTTTACTAAAAACATGTGTATAAATGGAAAATGCATGTGACAATTTTCTTTATTATACAGCCTAATGAGGGTAAGGACAGGGTGGGTAATGATAACAAAACCATCATGTAGTATTATTCAGATCTTATAGTGTTATTGGATTTAATGATGGAAGGCATTAGAAAGATGAAAGCATTTTCGCCATTATCTTAGCAGCTTTTCTGCACCAGAAAATGTCTCGTGGATGTGGGGTTCATCCCTTTCCACAGACGGCTTGGCTTTTGTCTGGAAGTGTCAGGACATAAAAAACTACCTGATAAGAATTTGGGAGCTGTGGAAAGAGCTTCAGAGCAAATGAAATTATACCTTATTTATATATGGTCAGGTTGTGTCTAATCTTTGAAGTACAACTTGAGATTCAATTCAACCCAAAGTAAAGACCTCAACTTCCTAGCCCCTCATTGCCCCCTTTTATTTAAGGGGATGCCTGTACCCAGCTCTCCTCACTTAATCTCTGAGCAGCCTGCAAAAGCTTTTCTGAGAACTGACCAGAGCAAGATATTACCTAAAAATTTTTCTTCTTTTCATGGGAAACCTCCAAAGTATAGTTCTGCCAGAAGAATTTTCATGTGCAACCCAATGCAACTGCCTCCTATCTGCCTCTGTAAATAGTGAAGAGATATTGGCAACCTGTGAGAGAAAACCAGTACTTCAGCAGTTTCTAAGTGCATAGGTACAATAGCAAAATCTGGATTTTTATATCCAGCCAGCAGTTAGAAGGCACAATCTTTAATGTTTTGCTATTCTTCAATTCTTTGTACTTTGTTGAAAAGACTGGCATTTGATGTTTTGTGCCCAAATCACTTCTTGCTATACCTGAGGTGCACTCAGAACTGTAGATGATCAGCTGGAGTGAGCCTGCATGTGCCGCCAGCTGCATCAGAATTGTGTTGAATTGCAACAAAGAAGCCTGCATGGTGTTTTCAGGATGCCACCTCATGGGGACTGTTCAAAGAGCACAAACAGTAATGTGTCAAAGAGTGAAGCATAAGGTCAGATTATATTTACAGCTAAGAGAAGAATTTTTTTAGTCAAACCTGTAAAAGGTGCTGTCATGGTTTTGGTGGGAGGGTAAAGACACTGTGTGATGTGCTGTGCCACTGTCCCAAGTCTTTTGGGTTCTGCCTTTTTCTTTTCACCACATACCCTTTCGTCAAGCAATGTAAATGTTTTTATTTATTCCTCAGGAAAGCAATTCAGCAGCTTGTTCATTGGTTTATAATGTGTCAGGCAGAATTTCTGCAAGTTCTAAACTACATCAAGGGAGGATGTAGGAGTTTACACATACCTACTCGTGAGATAACTTCTCAGACTTTTTGGTTTTGTTTTTCAAAACAAAAGTCATTGATTTAGGAGAAAACAGCATGGCAAGGTCCACTAATTGGATGTGTAAAATAGACAATTTAGGCTAAAGAAGAGATGCACATGTTTAGTAATAAACATAAATCACCAGTGGAAGTATTTCCCAAGAGATGTGATAAATTGAATATATAAATGAAGACTTTCTGAATTGTAGAAATCCCTGATGTGGATTCTTTACTCTGGATTAAAGAGAAGGTCAAATTATTATCTAGGAGATAAATGGTCCTGCCTGGCTTGAAAATTCATGTATTTATTAAATGTAAACAGAATACAAACAGATTTCCATCCTCATTTACCCTAGTACTTGAGGGAAGGAAAAGCAAGCCAGCTCCACGATACATATTTTCTCTCTTGGCATAGGAAAGAGCAGGGTTGTCTTTGCCTCTCAGACAGCAGGATTTTGTGGGTATGTGCAAAGATCTGGCTGAAGGAAAAGCCTTTATTAGAGGTCTGATTAATAAAAAAGATTATTGCTGAGTGGTTTTTAGGGCGTTTGGTTAAGAGATGGAATGATCTCCGTTACTTTAACTGTGGCTTATTGGCAACATAGATAATTAAAAATTTAAAAAAATGTTAAAAATATGTATTTTATATAGATATGTCTCTGTCTGTCTGTCTGTCTGTCTCTCAAAACCAAATCTGTGATAATTTTGGCTATTTCAAACTGTAGGTTGTTTAATAGGTGGTCCTTAAATGAGGTTGGTTACGTGTATGTACTGAAATTCTGAGATGTACCTGAATTTACTAGCCACACTTAAAAATGTGGTCACCACCTTTAAGCAAAATCGTAGCATCAAGCAAATGCTTTTATGTCATCCTTATGGGAATAACATCCCAGGAATCCAGTCTGTGGTCTCTTTGATGTAGGGGGAGTACAGGGTCTGCTGAGGCTGCTGAAAACCCATTAATAGCATTGGGATCTGAAACATATTTCCAGGCACAACTTGTTCTGCCTTCCAGTAAGCTGTAATTTTCAATGACCAGATTTGTGTTAGAGCACTGTGTAAGAGATCCAGACAAATGCAATGTTAAATGGTCATCTCATGGTGGCTGGGTTTGAAATGAAGAACAGTGCATCAGCTCATCCAAATTAGGTACCTTAGAAAATAAAAACATTGCTGAGTGAAGCTGTTTAAGGCAAGTTCTTGAACTCGCCAGCACTTACTTTTATGAAAGTGTTGTGTAGCTGCAAACCATTCAGTTTTTTATTTGATTTAATTCAGATTTTTATTCAAAGTGGGTGTGGTTTTGGTTGCCTAATTTGCTGCATCAAGATACTCATGTTCTAGTCAGTCTTACCTTCATACGGTCTCAGTGAGGGCTGCTGCATTTAAAATAATGTATGAGGACAGAAATGAGCTCATTCCTAGATGACAATATGATATGATAAGGTGATACTTTTTTAAAATAGTAAGTTCTCTTTTTCTTCGGAGAGGAAAGGAATGGAGAAGGTGTTCGCCTTCTTTTTTCTTGTCTCTTGAAAATACCATTAAGTTATGACAGGGTATATTATGGCTTCTCTTTTAATATGGAGAAGTAATTTCTTTAATATGCATTAATTATCTTTTTTGCCTAAGAACTGGGTACTTGAGGGCCTGATCCAACATCCATTACTATAAATGAAAAGCCTTCTCCAGCTGTAAATACTGGATTGCTGCTTGCCTGGTTTTGACAAGATTTTCCCATCAAGAGAGTGAATTCAGAGGTTGGTTCACAGTCATGCTCAGCATAATAAGTTTCTTCTTTTTTGCTCTAAATGTGTCAATTTTGAGCATCTCCCTTTTAAAAGGAAGTTTGAGATTTTAATTTTTTCACAAAACAAATGTTCTACTCTTAGATCTTCAGTTTTCACAAGTCTATAACAGAAATAGTAACAAAACCTTCTGAAGCATCCATTCATACACCTAGAAACAGTTTATGGGGACACTGAAAGACATTGATGTTATCTTTTTAATATTGTAAGGAATAATCCTATTAAAGAAGAAACAAGGAAAACTGTTATGCCCACAAGGCAGAATTATCCAAAGTTGATTGGAGAAGCTCAGGTTACTCTACAAAGCCCAAGCTGTGTGCTGGCCTATCTTTCCATCAGGTCTTGGTGAATGAACAATCATTTGTGGATTTTGCTCATCTCTCTTTGCAAACTTTGTTCAGTGGAATTAGATACAACTTTGACAAATTAGAAGTGCCCCTTAGCCCCACTGTCCCTGCCACAGCACAGTCTGCCAATTGTGCCTCGTTTTCTGAAGTTGGGCTGCATCAGAGCTGTCAATGGCAGGCCTTCCACAAAGCTACATTTTTTAATAAGGGAATCTGTCAGCACTGGCTTCGCCAGTCTTGCAACCTTCTCTTAATCCACAGTGCAAAGTGCCTTCCCTTTGCCTTCCCTCTGTTGTGACTTGGACTCTGAAATAAATATCCCCTTTGTTTACATGATGTCTGCAACAAAATTAACCTTTGGGATTAATTGCAACACAGAGTGGGCTGTGTTTCATTTTTCCTTATAGTACAGGTTTGGGATTAAGTAAAACTCAGCCACCTGCCTAACCAGTGTGTGTTACTTTTGTTGCTGAATCCCTAGTTTTGCTCATAGTTTCTTAAAAGATGGTACTGGTTACTGAATTTTTTATATTTTCAGAAAAGTTGATGGAAATTTCAAGTAGTGGCCTTCGGGACCAATATATCTGCAGTGGACTTGGTGAGGAGGGACAGTGGGACTAAGCAATATGTTCCAGCTCTGCATAAAATCTGTTAGTAACTGGTTTGTGGTTCAGCACAGGAAACCAGCACTGCTGGACTGGGTGCTACCTTTGATTTATAATACTCAGTTATATCAAAAGAATTGGTCTGGCAAAGGGTTTTCTACTCTTTACCTCACCTTATTTATTTTTGTTTTCCTTCTTGTAAAGAGTATTTGTTAAATCTGTCATATTGGCAGGACTGGAAATTAGCCGCATGTTCTGTCACAGAATTGAAAATCACAAGTTCTTTACTCTCACCTGTCATTTCTTATGTGCCCATCCTGCCTGCACCGTTGCAGAGTAGCTTGTGGTTTTGAAGGGGTTGGGAAGTTGCCTTATGATCCTTGTCTGGACCTGTTTGCTGAGATGGATTCTTGCTGCATGTGAAGTAATGACATTTCAGCATCTGCTTACTGGATCTGTAGAGACTGACCTGAGACAGGTCCTTCAGTTCTGTATGGGCAACCAACCCCCCGGCTTTATTAGCAAAACAAACTTTTATGCATTGCCTTTGACTCACGATATTTCCACAAACTGTCATGGGGGACTATGTTGTCCTTTGATCACTTTACTAGAGGTCAAAAGATGAACTTGTTGCTTTCTTCAGAAAACAACATCATTGAATCCCCTCTGCCACTGAGAATAAAACTGCTCATGTAGCCAACTGTCAGTTTAGCTTTGAAGGAAAGAAAAGGTTATCTGCATTTCACATATATCTGCGCATGTGCCTTGCCCCATTTCATGTAATGGTTTAGTGTTGTCCATTCTTAATCCTGTATGAAATAAGAGTTTTAAATTCAATGGTAACTAAATTTCC
>VYZT01034770.1:0-72829 GCA_013400735.1 Pomatostomus ruficeps
ATAAAAAGAAAAGACAAAATCATCAGGCATCACCATCCCTGGGGGGATTTCAAGCTGTGTGGGGATGTGGCCAAGGTGGACTGGGCAGTGCTGGGGGGTGCTCGGGATCAATGATCTTTGCAGCTTTTCCAGCCTGAAGTGATTCTCTGGTTGTATCTGTAGAGGTGGCCGTGCCCTGTCTCTCATCACCTCATCAGGCCGGTGTAACTCGGGTCGCAGCCGTGCTCCTCAGAGTCTGATCTCGGGGGAATAAAAAAGGGAAAACAGGGATTCCTGGTGCTGGGGATGATGGTGTGGCAGTGGCACAGAAGTTCCTGGAGCAACTGAGGGCAGAGGAGGGAGGAGCTGTGGGACAAAACTGCTGAGGGAATGCAGGGCCTGGCCTGAGGGGTTTGAAGAGCAGAATCTCATTTTCATTATGAGTCTACAGCACTCCCAGCTAAAGAAAGTGCCGTTAACTTAGGAAATTCAGTGAATATATCTCATGTTTTCCATGAAAATTCTTATTCTTTCTTGGCTGGATCAGTTTGGGGAGAGAAAGAGCACTGGAGGTGAGTGTTGGGGTGAAGTGTTATTAGCCTGCATTTAGGGTGACTCCATATCTGTGGTTTTATAGTGCCAATAAATCCACTCCCTCTTGTTTTCTCTACATATGTTATACTTACAGCATATTCATTGAGTTATGTCTAAAAAGCAAGTTTGAAGGTGATTTGATATTATTTCTAATATCCTTTCACCTGTAACTAGAAGTCCTTTTTAATCACTATGAGTGAAGCAGCTGGGATCTCCTAAGGAGAAGACAACTAAAACTCTTTTTAAAACTTAAAAATACCCACCTGGATGTATACAGCTGTACAGCAGTAAAACAGGAGTAAAAATTCTTGTTCTTGTGCAGATTTCCAAAATGATACAATAAATATTCAGAGAAATTATCAAAGGATGATTTTGGCAGGTTAAGTGAACTAAGTTTTCTTACCAAACTTAAACACAGTACTCCTGTTAAAGTTTTTAAGTTTTTGTTAAAGGAATTTCTTTAAATCTTTCTTATGAAATTGCATGGAAAAAATATTTTCCTTTCCTAGAAATGCCCTAACTTTATGGGCCTTTATGTAAATAGTGTGCATCAGTAAATATTAATGGATTAGTCTATGAAAGTGGGGTTTTCTGGTTGAAGGACAGCTATCCTAAATGTGAAAGGGATCTCTGGAAAGCGACTCAGCCTTTCATTTTTACACTCTGTGTAAAACAGAGTTTTACAGAGCACAATTCTAGCCCAGCACAATGGAGAAAGAGCAGCTTGTTCCAAAAATCAGGATCTGAAGAGAGTGTTATTGGGGAAGGCCCTTAATTCCTGTGCCTCATTTGTCACAATCAGGTGGAAATACAGCTCTGAACGGGCTTCTGACCATTAAATATCAAAATATTCTGTTTGGTTTCTTTAATATTACAAATTATTGTGTGCACTAATGACCTGTGTGAGCTCTTCATTTGAGGGGAGCTGGCTGTCAGGTTTTCCTCACTTTCTGCTTGGGAAAGTTGGTGCCTGAGCCTGGGAACCCATCAGCTTCCCTGAAGGAGCTGGGAAGTTAATTCTTCACCTACACAGATTTCCCTTCACAGAAAAATGGCCTGAAAGAAATATTCCAAATGTTAAAAAATACTTCATTTTACTCCATTTTCTTATTTGTATTGCATTAAACCCTGATGCTTAATCCAAAGAAGTCACGTAGGAAAGTGATTCCTGTTATCATGAAAGCCAGAGAGAGCTCCAAAGCTTCTGGGTGAACCCGAAAATCAGGATTTTTCTCCTGTTTCACTGGCATTAATTCCCCCCTCCTCCCTTCATTTCCAACTACAAATATTCCTTCACAGAGCAGCTCAGTTACCATGAAAATGACATGTTAGTGTCTGAGGGGGATTTATTCACAGAGAATTCAGCTGTGGCCACAGTCCCTAAGTGGCTTCATGGTACGGAGCTGCTTGGGAGTGGATAAATGGCTTCAGATTCCCCATTTTCCTAGATCTGCAGAGGACATCAATTATGTTCTCTAATTCGCTGCCACTGGATGAGCTCCTGCTCTGAGGCTGTTCCCTGTTCCTTTGCCATCTCTGGGAAGTGCCCTCCGTCTGGAGTGGAGTCACCATCCTGCTCTCACTGCATTGTTTAGGGTGTGTAAAATAGAAATATAAATAAAAGTTTCATCATTAACCAAACCAGGTGCAGGTAGTTAGGTAGAAACTGTAGCCACATACACAGGGACAAAAGGATTGTTCTAACCCAGAATGTCCAGAGCAGATCCAAAGCGTGCAGTGTTTGATTGTTTCTTTGTGTTTATCCAGCCTTTGCCATGTGAACCATCACAACTCTGGGTAACTCAGCCAGGAAAAGACTTTCTCTTGTAGTCCTCAGGGGGAGTTTTCTTGTGGGAAGGTGTTTGGATCCTGTTGTGACAGTGTACAGATTAAAGCAGAGCAGCTGTAGCAGTGTTTCACCCCAAACAAACCAAACCTGAAGCAACTGTGGTATTTTTTTGAGGGTTTGAGGGTTGTTTGGGATATTTTTGGGGGGTGGGAGGGAACGTGGGTGTGTGTGTAGCTGCATTTTCTCTGTGGTTATGCTTCATTAGTGCCCTGATGAGTGAAAGCCTTTCCAGTTAATTGGAAACAGAATTGTTTCTGAAAAGAGATATTGTGTCTTCCCCTAAATGGAACCAGCATTTTAAGAAATGGGCTGTGTGAATGATCCACTTCGGAATGTAAATATTTCCTGTCATTCATAGAAGCGTATCAAGTGTTATCAAAAGTACAGTTATTTAGAGCTGATGATGAATGGCCTTTTATTATCTTCCTTCGAAACCAGGAGTGAAGGTAGATCTGTGCAGCTCCACCACCAGGGCAGTCCTGTCTGTAATTTTTTAATTTCCTGGCTCCGAGTGAGGATTGTCTGACCTTCCTGCTCGGTTTGAACGGCACGTGGAGAGTGAAGGATTATCCCAGCCATGCCCCCTGATCCCTCTGCCCTCTGTAGCGCTCGGAACAGGAGGAGAGCGCAGAGCAGGGGCTGTGGGTTGGTGCCTGGGTGGCAGGGCTGTCACACCTGGGCTAGATGAGAGCAGAGCTTTCTCTGCTGCCTTTGGCTTCCTCCTGACTTGGCCCTTCCCTGAATCACTCTCAGCTGGAGCTCTGCCATTACTCCCACCTCCCCACTGAAACAATTCTCTAATGCTGGGCACAAAGAAACAAGTGCTGGTGAGTGACCCATAAAACAATAATTTTCCATTACCTGAGATGAAAAATGCATATACTGCTGCGGTTCTAGTTTGCAAGTTCTTCTGCAAGAGTTATAGACACATGAAAGGAGGTAATTCAGAAGTTATTTTACACTCAGTGCTCTGAATGTGGCTTAGGGTAAATGCTTTTTTGATGGCTTGTTCTGAATACTTCTCGCTTTTTGTAGGTGAATTTTATTATGACCACTGGTTTGTTGGATAGAGGGTGGATATAAATAATGCAAGGCAACGACACCGATTTAGATTTTTCTATGAGAGACAAAACTTACAATGATGGGATCAGATTAGTAACAAAACTCATGGTGGGCTGAAATATATTCCGCGTATCATTATGGTTCCAGCTCAGTGAGTGATGCCAGGCTCCCTGCCTGCTGTGTTTTATTTATAAAGGTGCACGAGCTGTATGGATTCTCTCATAATCCAACTGATGACAATCCAAATGCTGGGAAAGGGGGCTCCTTAAGACTGCTAAAAGTAGCTGGAGTACACTTCTCACTTTTAAGCTTTTTCAAGGATATTAAATCATGACTGTCAGCTTTAAAATAAGATTATCATAATGGAAAGTAATATGAAGTGACACTGTGTTCTACAATATAGGGATGGCAGAGGAAATACATTTTCAGCTGTGTCTGCCTTATTTACATTTCACATGAACTTCAATAATGTCACTCCTACACACACCTGAAGTGCAGTTACACGAAGAAGGCAAATTACAGCAAAGCCCTGCTGCACTGCAAGGCACCTGGGATTAGTGGAGCACAAACCCCCAATCTGGGTGCAGAGGAACAGCTTTGAAGCATTGCCACCTTGGAAATGGGCATTTGGGACAAAGCCAAGGCTCAGGGAGGCGCAGCTGAGACGAATGGAAGAGTCAGCAGCCCCAGAGAGCTGAATGTGGAATTTCTTTGGCGGGTGAATGATGGTGGGGTTTTCCCTGTACCCATTGCACTTGCAGCTGGAAGGGCACATGCTTTAACCAGCAGAGTTTTTAATGTAGTGTGTGGCCCTCGCTGCTCCACAGCATTGAACCCCTGAAATCAGAATATAAATAAATTCATTTCTTTCATTAGGAGGAATGAAAACTTCACTCAACAGAAGCCAGGTTTCAATCCTTTATTTGAATTTGCAGTCTTGCCTCCATCTAGACCTTATAACAGAGTCCAGCAGAATGAAAACAAGTATGGAGCAAGAGGGGATAAAGCAACAACATCTCAGTCACAGATAATTTTGTGAGGTTCAGGCTATTTCTTCTGTCTGGTTGTTAATGTCCAGTTCCTTCCCAACGGTCCAAGGTGCCCTCAGAATATTGTGTGTAGGGCTGATAAGAGCTGTCATCATAAAAAACCTCTGCAGAGATACCGAGAAAGTTCAAAGCACGGTAGCTAAGGTCAGGAGAATATTACTGATAATGAAAGATTGATTGAACTTAATTTGTGTAAACTGGATCAGAGGTGATTAAAGAAGGATATGAAATCACTGCACAAATATTTGAGAGGTGTTAATAAAAGAGAGACACAGGGACTGTTTCTGTAATTACTCGTGGTACAAAGACAAGGGAGCATTTCCGGCTGGAGAGCGATGGGGAAACAGTTCTGGTGCAGGAAGGAATCTGCTGCTGTAAGGGGAGAGTAATGAGCTGCTAGGAACAGAACTCACTCGTGTTCAACAGAGCCTTCCTAAATAGTTCAGCTTCTAAATACTTTAGATCTAAACCCTCATGGGATTAGTGTGGAGAAAGTACTTGTTCGACATGAGTCAGAGCGTGCAGTGAGCTGCTGCTTTGCAGCTCATTTTATTGACTGCTGCTGCTGCCACAGCCTCGCCAGTCACTGCAGATTTAGAGTTGAGCAAACTCCGAACTGAAAGAATAAAAAGAGGCATGAACTGGGGTGGGTGGGTGTTGTTCTGCTTTAGCAAGAGGGGTGTAGGAACTGCTTTTCATAGAATCACAGCATCACAGAATGGTTTGGGTTGGGAGGGAGATGAAAGCTCAAGTCATTGCACCCCTGCCATGGCAGGGACACCTTCCCCTGGCAGAAGGCAGCTGTGTGCAGCAGCACCAGGTCCCTGCAGCCCAGAGAGCAGCGTTCCCAGGGCAGCAGAATGGCTCCAGCACACACCAGGATTCCCGGAGTTTATCCCTGGTTGCTGTTTCCAGGGCTCCAGCACACCCCAGGATTCCCAGTTTATCCCTGGTCGCTGTTCCCAGGGCTCCAGCACACACCAGGATTCCCGGAGTTTATCCCTGGTTGCTGTTCCCGGGGCTCCAGCACACCCCAGGATTCCCAGTTTATCCCTGGTCACTGTTCCCAGGGCTCCAGCACACCCCAGGATTCCCAATTGATCCCTGGTCGCTGTTCCCAGGGCTCCAGCACACCCCAGGATTCCCAGTTTATCCCTGACCGCTGCCGGTACCGCTCTGGGGTGCGGTGCTGGGAGCAGAGCCTGCTCTCACCCTGCTGGCAGTCCCTCCTTGTCTGTGTGCCCTAAAGGACTGTGCAACCCCAGGGATGGTCAGGGTGTCTGTGCTGAGGTGCTGTGGTGCTGGGAGGTGTCTCGGTGACATCAGGAGAGGGCTGGGGTGACCCAGAGCCGAGTCGGTCCCGCAGCTCTCCCTTGGCAGCTGCCAGGATAAAGTGCAGCTCTTGTGGATCAGCTGTTCAGGGCTGGGCCCTTCAGCAGCACCAAGAGCTGTCCTTGCTGATTAATAAAAGTGTAAAATCACCGCGGGGACGTTGGAAAATCGCTCTGATGGTCTGCACTTGGTAAAGCTGAGTGGCTTAAGATCAAGGCAGATTGGCGTTGGAAAGAAGCGATTTCTGCTTCTTGGGTTTATCAAATAATAGCAGTAACAAAAAAAGCTGATACCACACATATTCCTTGCGTTTCAGAGCAATAACTCTATCATTTTAGAAAGCTCGTGAGGTGGTTGAACTTGGCTGCTCCTCACGCTGAGTAGGAAAACGGGCAACATATCTAAATAATGTTGTGCTTCGAGGGCCTGAATTAGAGAGAGGAATTTGAACTACACAGCTGGAGTTGGAAAGCACCTGAAAAGGAATCCAAGGCTACTTTCTGTAAAGTGTCTGGTGTAATCACAGCTATTAGATGGCTGCCCATAAAATCCTAAGGAAAAGAGGTCATAAATGCAGTGCCAAATGTTTATTTACTGCATTTGTTCTCAGCTGGTGAGAGGGAGATCCTTTCACTGTGCCAGTGACAGAGTCCCAGGGAAAAGGGAGGGGCTGGTGAGCAGAGCTTAAAGCTTTGAACCCATTCCCTAAAACCCAGAGACAAGTTAAATTAAATTGGCAGCATTAAAAATTCAATTAGAAAGGCAGCATTCCAATAGGTGTTCCCCAGTCATGTCCTGCAGGATGTACTCCTAGCAGAATGCACCTAGAGAAAGGCAGGTAATTTCACTTATAGGGTCTACTTCAGAACGAAAACACCAGCAGAAACCACAAAAATTATAGTGATATGGGCTGAAAAAGAAAATACAATAAATCCTAGGTTAAAAACCGTGAATTAATAAAACTATATTTAACCTTGATCTCACGGTTTAGCAAAAAGTGCCATCTTGCCCATAGTTTTTTTAAAAAAAGCATTAGAATAAAATACGTACACTGTCAGCTTTTCTATTAAAAAAATGGCACAGAAATATCAAATGGTGTAATATAGCATTTGATTCTCCACCTCGTCATTATTTTTACTGTTTCTGATATCTTTGATTTGAAATATATCTACATCTGAATGTAGTTCAGACATCTCCTGTAATTAATAACTTTTATAGAAAGTTAGCCAGCCTTGCTAGAGATTGCAGATACATTTCATTCTTGCTAAAATAAAAATCCTAAACAAGAAATTAGAATATTTGATGATAATTCTTATTAAGGAGATTATGAAAGGTAAATAGAATTAAAACCAGTGGATCAGTATTCCTGTATCACGTCATCAAAGCACTACATTTTTTAAACTGTGAGTAAAGGTAATTGTGATCTACTCATTTTTTTAAGAATTAGGGCCCAGGTTTTCCACAGGTCTCCAAATGAACCTTTTTTATGGACTGCTAAAACCTCCTGGAGGTCTCTGTCCTTCGCAGGAATACAAAGCAGGCCTCTCATGGCTCTGAAGAAATTGCAAGATTGATTTTCAGGAGTTTGGGCCCTAAATGACTGTTGCATTTAATGAGAATCTCCAGCAAGATTTTAGCACGGAAGGAAGATCAGAGCAATTACTTAGCTCTTGCAAGATGAAGTAGGGGAAGTTGCAAGGTATCGAAGTTTGGAGCTGGAATAGCAGGAAGGCTTCAGCAAAGCCTGTGAGATGAATGGGACGCTCGAGAAAGGCTTCCAGGGCCAGGTTCCAATCCTGCATAGTGCCTGCTTGGTTTTGTTCCACGGGCTCAATTATTATGATGTATGGTTTTATAGCATTAGCATAAAGAGATCCTTAAAAAAATGGAGAGAAAAGTGAAAGCCAGCTCCTTGTTTCTCCTCTGCTTCTCTCTTCCCGCGAGCTGCAGCCTCTGCTGCTTTGCTTCTTTCCCCCAGGTCCTTTTCAGAGCGAGACAGTGAATATTCTTCCAAATAGGTTTTTGAAAGTCGTCCCCAGGGGTGCATTTTAACCGATTCAAGTTGTGAGGCAGATTGTGCAAATTGCTCAGTGTGTGCAGTCAGGACCACTGCAAAAGTAAATCCCTGTCTGCAGCTGGTTTATTTGCTGCTGAGCAGTGGGACACCGATGGCTCTTCAGGAAAAGCAACTCAGCCAAAAAAAAAAAAAATATATATAAAATATAGGTACTTCAATCTTGGGGGGTTCATCCTTGGAAGGAATAGTTTGCTTATTCACTTCCTTACCTTCCAAGCTGCTTCCTGATCATTCCAGCCGGAGGGAGAGGATCTGGAGGGAGCTCTGGGGGTCAGTGGTTGTGCCCCATATCTGTGAAGGTTTTTGTGGCAGTAAGGGTTGGGAATTACTTCAGGCTACAAGGAGTCAAAGTCTTACCTTAGACATTACAGAGGGAAGGAACTCCAGGTGACACTGCAGTGAGTGCCCTTGGCCCTGAGAAGGCTCAGGTTTTTCCCTTCCCATTCTTGGCAAATGATTGACTGATGGATTCCTAAAAACTTGTGGGAATGGGAATTCTGCAACTTCTACAGGCAACCTTCTGCACTCCCCTGATGTTCCCCTGAAATCTCTCTTGGTGCAGCTGAAACCCATTTTGGGGTTACATTTTAGGCCCATTATTTCTTCTCTGATGCCCAGTGGAAATGGACAGTAGTTCCCAGTAGATTTTACATATTTGGCTGTAAAGGCTTTCCTTATACTCTCTGATCATAAAAATCAGTATTTTTCAAAACTGGACACCCTGTTCCAGCTGCAGCCTCACCTGTGCGAGTGAAATGGAGAGATTATTCCACAGTTCTTCCCCATCACACACTAACTAATACACCAGGAAATGCCTGAGCATTTGTATCAGCAAATTGCTCTTGTCTCACATTCAGCTCATTTTGACTCCACATTCTCTTCTGTCTTGTGAGTCATCTGCTCCATTGTAATTGGGAAGTTAATTGTTTCCCTACACCAAATGCTTTTTACTTGCCAAATTGAGTTGCATCCCGCTATTTTAGACTCTCCAAATTGTGAGAATTGCTTTGAACTCAAGTCCTCTTTCTTCCTGTACTTGCAATGGCTCCCAGCTTGGTGTGATGTGAGAGGCTGGGTAAGTTCTCCCGGCCTTCTGTCATCAGGAAGTGTTGAATGATTCCGGGAGCAGAACCAGCCCCGTGCACCACGGCATCCATCTCCCCAGCTGACAGCAAGGCACCGATAACCGTGCTGAGCACAATCTTCCAGCAAGCATCTACCTGCCTGACATGAGTTTGGGTAATTCTGGCTTTTGAACGGCTCCTGTTTGGCACATCTCCTCTCCATCCATCACTGCGTTCTGCAAGTGGCGATGATTTTATTCTCTGGTTGTTCCTGGGTGGAGCTGAAGCGGAGCAGGTTGGGTGCTCAGTGAGTTGATGTTCTGTGTGTTGGGTATTTGGTGAGCCTGGATTGGGTTCTGAGAATCAGCAGGTGGCTTCAGCTCCTCCTGCAAGCCCAGCCTGAGGACTGGTGAATGAAGCAAAAGCACAAATAAATATCCTTGAGGTTCTCTGTGCAGAACTCTCCCAGCCTGTGTTTGTCTGGATCACAGCAGATGGGGATGGAGCTTTTTGGTGTTCATTAACTTGCCTCCTGAGGTACCAACACTTCCCTGGCTGACCTCAGTTCTGTGGATTCTGAATGTGGTGGTAACAAGCAGCCATGTGATTTGAGTAGATTTGATGCTTAAAATCCTTCAGTTCCTCTTCTAGTAATTTAAACAGTAAACTGCTTTTTAGCCTTTTATTGTGTTTGAAATTGAAACTTGACTTTGACTCAGCTGCTGGCAAATGGTTTATGGTCTGTGACAGCAGATATGTGTGAAACCACTGAAACAACAGCTTGTGTTAGTACCTTCGTACAGAAAAAAGAAACCCAAGAATGTTCATGTCTTAAAAGCCAAAATTTTAATTTTTATTTTGGCACTTCTAAAGGTATTTAATCTGCCTGATATATTTGAAACCATAGGCAAGGGCTAACCTGTTCGATCTGTCAAGAGACAAATTAAAATACCCGTCTAGGAAAAACCATCACTTTAGTGAAATAATTGACTTTCCTCAGTGGAAACTGCAGAATACAAAATATGGCATCTCACAACTCACTGTAGGCTAGAGTGAACTATGTAAATGAGGTTTAAAAACCCAAACAAACACAGAAATTCTGCCTAAAATATAATAATGGAGATAAAGTACAGTATGCTTAATACAAGCCCCATTGAAAGAAGGGTTCATTGATATTTGGATCAGCTCTATTAGTGAAAAAAATGACTGTGGAGTAAATTCTGATAGCCTAGGTTTGCTTTTTATGAGTCATTTCACTTATAACAATAGGCTTATTTGCAGAATGCATCGTTATTATTCCTAAATAGTAACCAGTCTGTCCAAAGCAGCCACAAGTGTCAAATGCTTGCAGAATTAAGCAGCATTTACTCTCCTGCCCAGGCTGCTGTGGAGGAAATGACCCTGCTTTTTCACAGCCTGCATTTGGCACCTATCAGATCTGATAAATGGGGTTCATTGTTCCCCTGCTTTCGCTCAGCAAACCCAACGCGAGCGTTTCCTCTGCTGTGTGGCGGAACAATGAGGGCTCCCTCCCGAGGCACCTCCACCTGCTGTGCCTGTGGCCCTGAGGCTCCAAACGCCACTGACCCAGGGCTGGAATAAAAACTCATTCCCTGTGGCTTTTCCCGTCCCTCTGGATGTGTCCTGTGGCCCCAGGTGACCCTTCCTTGGCAGGGGGGCTGGACCCGCTGATCTCCAGAGGTCCCTTCCAACCCCAGCCCTTCTGTGGTTCTGAGCTCCTCAGGAACATGAGATTTCTCTGCCTTGGCTGCTGTAGACAGAGGCAGAGGTTTCATTTTCCTCCAGAATGCACAGGATTCTGTACCAGATTCTACAGGAAAATTATAGAATATGCAAGGCGACAACCAAAAATATTTTATGGCAAAGAATTTCCAAGAGTGTAGGTTACCAGCCTGCTCTCGTGTTATATTTGGTGCTTTCTGGAGGAAGTGCATTGCTTTATGCTAAATTCCTTACACCCCCTTGCTCCTAGCATGGTCCTCATGCACAAAAAGAATGATCAGGTTCTTGGTATTACATTATTCAAGGTAAATGGATATTTAATAAATATTAGCATTTTCTTTGGAATAAGTAAATTTTAGAATTTACTGAAAGGCATCTCTATTAATGCAAAAGGAATATTGCTTTATTCTCCTTGAATAGGTTATCTCAGATTTTCAGCCAGAGTGCCATTTCTAAAAAGCTGCTTTAATAGAAACTGTGCCCCACGAAAGAGTAAGAGCTGGGTGTGAAGCCTCCAAAGCTATTCCAGTCCCAAGAGAGAAATCAAAACTAAAAGATTTGTTGAGTTACTTCAGAGTCTGCAAGGAAAAAATTATTTCTTTTTTAAAGGAATTTTTAAAAAATGGATTAAAAGAAAGGAAAAAGCCATATTTCGATGTAACATTTTTAATTGTTTTCTCTAGGTTTAGCGGGGCTTCTTTAGTCCATTTATGATCTTACTATTCAAGGACTTTCCTCAGCTGCAATGAGCACTGTTTAAATTTACCATTAAACATTTATTACTGCCCTTCCCACCCACACTGTGACTATAAGAGCACATTACAGGTGGGCAAGCTTTGGAAAGAGAAAATGGTTTGATTATTTCTGCTCCACGTCCATGAAACCTGCAGGGGTTTGCCGTGGGCCTGACCCTGGGGCTGTCCAGTGCTGACATTTCCTTCAGCCCACTGACATTTTCTATTTTGATATTCAGCAGGTCCTTTAACTTCTGTGGGTTTAAAAGCTTCTGAGCTGATGAAGGAGGGGATGGCAGCTTCCTGAGGTCATTGTCCCACAGGTGACCCCCTGGAGCAGGGACAGAGGGGTGGAGTCTGTCCCTCTCCTGTCCAAGGGTGGGGACTCAGTTTAAGGCTGAAGAGAACAACTGCAGTACACACAGGAGCAGATTAAATCATGGGTTTGGCTTTAAAATGTTTTAAACACTCGAACAGCCGTGGTTAACATTGCCAGAGTCAGCTTTCTGTGTGGTCAGCTTCTGCTTGGGAATTCTGGGGGGAAAAGATGGATTTCTATGGCAGGCAGGGCAGAAACCAAGAAGTTTGTCAGGAATAAAATGTAAAACAAATACGTGTCACGGCCATGAGAAATGCTAGGGTTTTGAAACAAATGTGGATCACAGCTATGAGAAATTCTGGAGTTTTGAAACAAACGTGGATCACAGCTGTGATTAATTCTTGGGTTTTGAACCACAGTTTCAGTGCACTTCTAATGAAATCAAGGTAGGTGACCTCCAGTATGATTTTTTCAAAATCTCAAGTTCTTCTTCATCCTTTGTATTAAGAGCCAACCTAGCTGGACCTTTGGCATTTTTTGTGTGCCAGTATTTGCATTTATCCATAAAAGCAGCTGCAAACTGACGTTGTGTCTGTACCTGCCTGTCTCTCCCCCCGTTACTGTAGCTATAATTAAAACAGCTCTTCCCAACATGGACAGAGAAGCCAAAGAAGAATATTTCGTGGTCATCCAAGCCAAGGACATGGGAGGACACATGGGTGGACTCTCTGGAACTACAACAGTGACCATTACCCTGACGGATGTGAATGACAATCCTCCCAAGTTTGCACAGAGTAAGTGCCATTATTTGTGTGTTCTCCTGTTCTCCTTAGTCTTGTTTTTTGGGTTTGTTTGAGGGTTTTTTTGTTGTGGTTTTTTTTTGTTTGTTTGTTTGTTTTAAATCAAGATCTTTATATTGCCTGGGTTTTTAATGTAATTTTTAAAATGTAGTTGTTACTAAAGAAAGGTTCACAGTCCTCTGCCTGATGGAGAGCTTAGGAAAGGGAATTATGTCCACAGCCATGTACAGAGTTCTCTGCCTTCCTTGTTGCCCCTCTTCCATCCACCCAAGAGGGCCTGGAGACTCTGAAAATCCATTTATTTCCCCTCAGTGCAGTTGTTTCTTTGTGCTTTTCTGCTTCCATCTCATGCAGACAAGTGACACCACCAGTAAAAGACACATATAACAGATAAAAGGAATAAAGCTTTGACTAATTAGGCAATGCTGAAGAAAACACAGAGGATAAGTCTGACTCTAGATAATTGTTGATCTTTAATTCAAAATCCATATTTTCTACTGTGGTTCCAATGGGTGTCTTGCTGAGCTAGGTTAAAATGATTTGGCATCCTGCTGAGCTTCTCTGCAAGCTTTGTAGGCTGTTTCCAAGATGAAGACAAAAAGAAAAGAAGAGGAGGGACGAGCATAATGACTGGATTGATTTTATTTGGAACAGGTGCAATCTAATGCACTATAAAAACTTATCATTTTATCCAGCTTGTTCTGGAAAATTAAAACTTTTTTGAGCCAGCATCTCATTTTTGTATCATTTTTCCTTTCTTAGAAGTTTTTCTACCTAGGTGCTCAGCGACCCAGTGTAAAATTATGTTTTTTCCATGTCTTGATGACTTGAATGCCACTTTTGCTCCATTCTGAGGACACAGAGTAAAATGGGTTTGTCCTAGTGCTCAGCATATGATAAATATGCTTCTGTAGCCTGTGGAAAATGTACACAGAGAGGGGGAGAGAGAGAGAGAGAAGTCTAATATAAATAAGCAGAGGCAAAAGCTTATTTTCAAAATATATATTTTATTACCTCATCTTAGTGGTTTTTGACAGATAAGCACTCTGCACAATAAAAGGTTTTCTCTCATAAAGCAGGAAATGCATAATTTCTTCCCTTCGTGGCCCGTTGCATTGCCCTGCCCTCTGTGTTGGTGTTTGCCAGCAATTTCCCTGATAATGTAAATGGCTGTGGATGAACTGTATCACCGGAATGCAGAGGGAGGGATGGCCCTTTTATGTCCTGCTGCTCCCACCCAGGGACCACAGAGCTGCTCTTGCCAGCTTACCTGTCTTTTGTGTTGGACCAGCATTGTGCCAAAAAGCCTCTGGCTGCCAAAATGGCAAAAATCTGCCCCGAAAATCAGCTGCACAGCCGGGCCAGGCTGGGGCGAGCCCAGGAGCACAGCCTGTGCAGGTGGGACTGGCCTTTCCCAGAGCCTAGGGCATGGTGTCCCACAGACTGGGGACATCGACACCACTGCACCGTTATCCCTGGAATGCATCTGCTCCTGGATGAGTTTTCCTGCAAAAACAAGGCAGGTGTTGCCTCTGAAGCTGTTCCAGCCAGTGCAGGATTCCAGCCTCCCTCTAGGAATGACCACTGAGCATTATGCAAATTCATTAGGAAAAACTCCCCTGTGTGTGCCCTGCCTGGGTATTTATTATGTATTTATTGCTTTTAATGCTGAGCCACGGCAGGATCAGAGCCGGGTGTTATTACAAATCCTGCCTTTCACAGGCAGCATTCCAGGCTGGCTGCCCAGCACCGCAGAGCAGCCACGCTCTGCCCTTGGACAAGAGCTGAGCAAGTCGCACATTTCATTTTTTTTTTTTTTACACTGTTAAAGCACAGTTTGCATTTGCCTGGAAAGGAAAATAAGAGAGGATCAAACTTGCAATAAGCCTGGCCAGAATGAAATCGAAATTCATAAGATGTAATACATGCTGCTTGCACAATAAATGGTAATGAGCTCGGGAAACAGGGTGTTTTATCGGGTTATTGTTTCCAGGCAGGACAGAAATGTATATTTATGGTTTGATTTCAGAGTGTTAGCCTCCTGGGTTTTAGAAATGAAAAAGATGAACTTTCACTACTTCTGTGATCTCTCTGAAATAATTTTCGAGGCGTTTTATAAGTCGCCCAAGTTTTTAACCTGGCAGTTTAGCACAGAATGGCAATGAGGAGAGCTGTGCACTGCTGTGGCAACCCAGGGCTTGCCAAGGTGCCCAGGGTGGATATTTTGGTCAGCTCAGCACCATTTCACAATTCATCATTCTGGAGAGGAGTTTGTGTAAAAGCATTTGTGCTGCATCATTATTTTTAATTTATTTTTTCCTTAATATTTTGTAAACTATTTTAATGACTCTGAGAGCAAAACTTCAACTTAACAATGCAATCAGCTGTGCCTGGAGATTCAAACCACAGAGTGTGGACAGCAGGATAAATGATGAAGGCATAATTCCCTCTCCCAAGGCACTTCATTGCTTTGGCTGCTCATTGTTTGTGAGCCATTATGGATATTCGGAGGAACCTTGATGATCTCCAAATTATCTCCAATAATTTAGCCTAGGAACATTAAAACTAAGTCACTTTGGGACTGTGTTGCACAGCTAATACAGGTATTTGTGAATTCCTCACAGTTTCCTGCCCATTTGCAACTGTTGCTGCTGCAATCAGTGACAACAGGTAAAGCAACACCTCCAAAACATTGTTTTTTGGAAAATTATTACCTGAACTTAACAGCAATAACCACAGGGAGGACAGAGGAGAACAAGGCCAGAATCCTGTGTCAAAAACTATTTAAATAATCTCTATTATTCTTGAATTCTTTTTGCCTATTTTAACTCCTGAGCAGCATTTCATGTGATTAGATCGTGTATTAATCTTCGCTTCAGTGAGTGTCCGTTATAAAGAGGTAGAAATACAGGGACTCCAGAAAGAATTTGGGGTGTAAAATATGTGTCTTCTGGTTTTTACAATGCTGTTAGGAATAGGGAAGGAAAAAAGAACATGGGTATTTTGGGTTTTGCCTTAATAACATTCCTACCTAAAACAATATATCTAAATAGATTTCTGATGCTTTTTAGCTTAAGAGGTTTGAAGCAGGTGTAACAGAAAATAAGATGCTGACAATTTGAATAGCAATTTCTAGTGGATTTTAGTCTAACTCTCCAACAAATAGTAAACACAGTAATGATTGCTATGAAAAGTTATTGTTTCAAATAAAACATACATTTGGGGAGTTTCCTTGAATGTTTCCTGACTAGTTTCCCACCACAAAAGAGAGGTGGAATGGCTTAAACAAACAAAATCAAATTGCATTTTAAAGAGCTGTAAATATTTGAAGTTATGTGTTTGCACAATAGGTTTTTAAAGTATTAGACCAATTTCCTGTGGAGTAAAAGCCAACGTTTCTTGCTTGAATTGTAACTCCATGCCAATGAAATAACTGTGAGAAAAGGTAAGTTCTGCAGCGCTGAAAGGAGCTCAATAACACCAAAAATCCCTACGAGGGAGAAGCAGGAGTGGGAAGGACACTTATTCACAAGAAAGTGAATATTGCTGTGCGAGGAATGTTCTGCTGGGGAAGGGGGAACGGTGCAGAGCACCCAGGGCGCTGGGACAGGTGTAATGTTCAGTCTTTTCCTCTTCTTTGGAAGGTCTGTATCACTTCTCAGTAATGGAAGATGTTGCTCTTGGTGAACCAATAGGAAGGGTGAAAGCAAATGACCTGGACATTGGAGAAAACGCGAAATCATCCTATGATATTATTGAAGGAGATGGAATGGATATTTTTGAGATTACCACCGATGCCCAAACTCAGGACGGCGTTATTAGAGTGAGAAAGGTAAATCATATCTCTGTTCAAAATCTTCAACGTTTATTGTGCCTACAACTACCCAGGCGGAGTTTGCTCTGGGAGAGGCTGCTGGATTCCCAGGGGTTCTTTTATCCATGGCTGAGGTGTGGAGCCTGTGCAGTGATGAAAAGGGGTGTGTTGGCCGCGTCCCTTGGAATTTTCATGGAGGTGACAGCTGGGGGACATCCGTGGATTAAATGTGTTAATCTTAGCCAGGCTCCCATGGAGTCAAATCATGCAGGTTTTGCTCCCTTTTTTCCAAAGGAGAAGAGTAGCTTAGATTCCACTTCGGTGGTGGTTTAAATTTACATAAAGTCTTGGCTGAGTATTCATCAAAAAACTTCTCTCAATTATTTGATTTCCCATGTAGCTGTTCAGAGAAAAATAAATTGCAGAGTAATTATTAAATTCCCTGATGTGTGAGAGCTTGGTCTTCTGCCTTTCCTCGCGTTGAACTGTCCTCACTCAGTGACCAGGAATGCAGTGAATTTTATGAAGGAGATCAGGAGTTTCACGGGAGAAGTGCCAAATTTGGGCCCTAAAGAAAACCCTGATACCTTTTCTATGCTTGTACAGTCTTGATGTGTGCCAGGTGAGGGATCTGCATGTACACAACAAAAGCACCGCCCAGTTATGCAGAGAAGTACAGGGAGAGGCAGCAGAGAACCAAACTCCTCGGGTAAAGCCAGGAAACGTTAATTGCAGATTGAGCTGTCATTGTTTTCCGGGGAAGGAGCAGAAGCTGGTTCTCATGCTGGGCTCTGAAAAGGGATATGAAGATAATTTACAGCAGTGGCAGAGAGGCTTTTAACTGTGTAGCACAGATCACTCCAAATGAGTCTTTGTTTATGAAAAGCAAAAGTAAACAAAACCCAGACCACGATATTCCCGTGAGAAAAGGTGAATCCAGTGAGCACAGGTAATTAATATTCCACTTGTACCTGTCGTTAAAGAGGGCAGGCAGATTGCCTGTCAACGCTCCGTATCTCCTCTTGCTCAGTGAGTAGGTCAGCCCTGGAGATTTATAATAAACTGATGTGTATTTATCTAAATTTAGATTTGTTTTTTAAAGAGAAAACGATGATATACATCCCAGCCCTTCCTTCCTGTTATTTATCGTGTGCTGTGGCCTCTCCTGTAAGCTGAGGCAATTAGCCTTTTGCCCTGGTCCCCTTGGCTTTATTTCATAGCTGAGGCCCAACCATAATGTTGTTTCATATTTTCATTTTGACAGCAATAATAATTTTGGTTCTACTCCAGTAGATGATGTATGGAGGGTGCTGCTCACCACCAGATTTTCTTCAGCATAAAATCACGGGCTTTAGACAATGCTGAGTAAATTTTCAATATGATATTCTGATTAAGCATGGCTGAATGTATTGGGGTGCTGTCATTTCTGTAAAGCACATGAAAAGCAATTGAAAAAGTGCTACAGGAGCCATGATTGGCAAATTGTGAATATGCTGATTTATAAACCCCCATTCATATTTTCAAAAGCTTACTAATTTAAGAGCTGCTAAAGAAGCAAGGTTTTTCTTGTGTTTACTAGAATTTGTGAGAAAGAGCAAATCCCATTAGAGCTTGATTCATACCTGAAAAAAATCAACAGAATTTGAAAATATCTGTATGGAAGGCTTTGACAGACTTCCTGAAGATTCCTGTTTGTGCTCTTGCTGGTGTTTGCAATGCAGATTCAGAGTGTCTGTGTCCTCTTCTTTTCATCCCTGAGACATTATAATGCAAATCTTAATATCTTTCCAATGCTCGGCAATTTGCATCTTTGAAATTTGAATCGTTGTGAGACACAAGAGAATTATATGGTGAATATACTGATGTGCTTCAAGACACAAACTTGAATCTCCTATAATGAAAAAGTCTAACACTCAAAAGTGTCACAGATTTGGGGTTTATTTGGTATTTCAGTCCCTTAAATCCACTGAGTTTTCATCTTTTATGAGTTAATATGGAACTCTAAAATAGTGAAAACAGTGGTGACATGGCAGGTATATTGATAGAATAAAGTAATTTGTTTTGTGATTCTGTCTGTGGGGGGAAAAAAAAGGAAAAAAAGGAGAAAAGATACAGAAGTAGAAATTGCTACAGTTTCATGAAATTCCTGAGAGATGTCTACCTCATTTACTCCTATAAACTGAAATACAGAGGTACTTGTAATGCAATAATATTGAAATGCTTTCTTATATGATTAGCTCTACACTTTGTCTCTCATGTCCAACAAAAAATAATTGCCGGTTCTTTGCATTTCTCACATTGTTCTGGAAGTAATAAAATATTTATTGTTTGTGGAGCCAGTTTAATTTTTTTCCTTATCTCCAACCAGTGAAGCACTGATGAAGTGCATTATTGGTATGCAGCTGGTGTCACCCCCAACAAATTTGTGGTATTTATCTGATATGTAATTGTAGTGGTGTAATTCATGAGAGAGGGTGTTGCAGTAAATTCCTTGTGAAAAACAAGGAAGCAGGGCTGCTTTCTCCAGGCTGGGAAATAAGCAGCTATCAGTGGGTGCCTAGAAAAGCTGCAGGTTGGGGTTCTGGGCGAGGGAAATGACTGCATTAAAACTCATCCCGTGCGCTTAAAAACGCACACAGCTCCCATCCAGCAGCCTTAGTCACTTGTTCTCCACGGCCACGAGTAAAAGCCATTTATCTCTGTCCTCCCCACCAGCCCCTGGACTTTGAGACCAAAAAATCCTACACGCTGAAGGTGGAGGCAGCCAACGTGCACATCGACCCTCGCTTCCTCAGCGGGGGCCCCTTCAAGGACACGGCCACCGTGAAGATCGTGGTGGAGGACGCCGACGAGCCGCCGGTGTTCTCCTCGCCCACGTACCTGCTGGAGGTGCACGAGAACGCCGCGCTCAACTCCGTGCTGGGCCAGGTCACAGCCCACGACCCCGACGTCTCCTCCAGCCCTATCAGGTAGGGCAGCCTCACAGTGCTCCTTGGGAAAGCTGCTGGCAGATCCCAAGGGTGGTGATTTCCCTCCTCCTTGTGTGGCTGCTCTCATGCTGTTCTGTTTCTGTGAAAATGCCTGCGTAGGATTTGGTTTCTGATGTTGGATTTATCAGTTCAGATCATTTTCAAAGTCCCCAAAGCGCTCCTTGCCATGGGAGCAGTCTTATGAAACAGAGGAATGCAACGAGAGCAAGGGATGTGAGTGTTCCCTATGAGAAATGAGGTTGGATGGGGTTGAATCATCACAGTGCATCCCTGCAGTGAATTTAAATAATCCAGTAGTGTCTGCACTAACAATACTGAGTTTGTGCCATGCAGTTGTAAGGTTGTCAAAACATATTTTGTATTCCTTTGTCTAAACCCATTCCTGGTTTAAAGATACAAAGTCAGAGATGATTATGCCCATATGACTTTTGCATCTTCCGTTCAGAATGTTTTCCCTTTTTGATCTCATCTGAACAAAATCTTTTATTCCAGTTTGATCAGATCAGTGGGTTTTATTTCATTTGATGAGCACACATCCTCCCCTCCCCTTGGTGGTGATTGCGTGGTGTGATGAGGGTGTTCCAAGCACATTCTGCTCTGTGTAGTACTCCCTGCTAACGGCATTAGGAAAACCAGCACTAAAATGTGAAATTCATAGCAGAAGTTTATGTGGAGAGAGTCTGTTTAATAGTAATCATGGCTGTGCATTGCTGCCTCAGGGAATTTCAGCCAGGCAAGCAGTCTGCAGCAGCAGGAGGACGATGTCAGTTGTTATAATCCATCATTTTCTATCACTGTCATTTTCTAATCACTGTCACTTCCATCAGGTTTGTTGCAGAGCTGGACTTTAAACCTTTATGTACAGGCCCTACGTGTTGCATATCATAGTAGAGGACCTTCAAAATCAGAAATTCAGAATTGCAGCATGTTTGAACGCATTAGGACTTGTGTGTAGAGGTGTTGGAGAGTATTTTTGAGTTTTATACTAAAAACTGCAGGGGCAGCTCTGAGCTCTGCTCCGGACCAGGGACAGCACCCAGGGAATGCTGCAGCTGGGCCAGGGCAGGGTCAGGCTGCAGGGCAGGGAAAGGTTCTGCTTCCCCCAGAGGCTGCTGGCACTGCCCAGGCTGCCCAGGGAATGGGCACAGCCCCGAGGCTGCCGGAGCTCCAGGAGCGCTTGGACAGCGCTGCCAGGGACGCCCAGGCTGGGATTTTGGGGTGTCTATGCAGGGCCAGCAGCTGGATCAGTGATCCCTGTGGGACCCTTCCAACTCAGGATATTCTGGGATTCCCTGATTCTCATTTCTAAATCAGACTTTCAGAGCGAGATAAACACAGCACCAACCACCACAGATCCCTAAACAGAAGCCCCACAGCAGGGTAGGGTTTGATCTGTCACAGCTGAGGCTGTGGCTCCATCCCTGATGTCACTGCCGCTGCCCACGGGGACAGCAAGTTGAGTTTCTTCCCTTTATTCTGGTTCCACAGCAATTTCTCCTCCAGCTGAACCTCGGTTCCTTCCCTGTGCTCTGCCCCTGTCTTGGCCTGGCTGCTGCCCCTTCCCTGTCCCCTTGTGCCCCATCCCAGCCCGGCTCCACTCTTCCCTCGGCTCTTTTCCCACTCCTGTGCTGCTGCCCTGGAATTCTTTTCTCACCCTGCCTCCAACTCTTAATTATTTAGTCCGTCTACAAACCTCCCTCCATTCTAAAACCGAGCCTCCTTATTCTGTCCAAGCCCAAAAAACGGATCTGAGTACAAGATTTACCTAATTTCCACTTTTTCGTAGTTTTATAAAATCAGGAGACCTTCAAGCTTTTAAAAACAAAAAAAATTTGTGCGTGTAAACGGAATTAGAATTTTATTGCTTATCAGGTTGTATAGAAACACTCGGCATACATGAAACAGAATTGGCCCAAATTCATTACATTTAAACAAAAAAATTGTTTATTAGTATGACTCTTTTAAATAATAGATACTTTATAAGATGTTTTTTCTACAATATTGACTTAATAGCTAATTAAGGAATATACAGAGCTCAATTTTCTATGCAACTTTTTTTGCTCTTGTTTGCTCACCTGATTAATTCGGCTTTATCTGGGAGAGCTCTAGAGAGCTAAGATTTTTTTGTGGCTTTTTTTTTTCTTTTTTTTTCTTTTTTTCTTTTTTCTTTTTTTTTTGCATAGAAAATATTTTAAGGCCCAAAGAAAAAAGGATTTCAAGTTAGTAATTCTTCTGCTAAAAGAGAAAAATTACTAGTCAGAGACAAGTAGGGAGCAGAAATACAATTCCTTTCTTTCCAGTTTGAAACAAAATAGGAACCTGGCAGGTTCTAACAGAAATATGTGGAAGCACTGTTTTATTGATTGGAATGTGCATTTCAAGTGCTTCTCCTGTTATTGTATCACGTATATGATGCAAGTTTTATGCATATGTTCTATGATACCATTTCAAAAATATTAAACTTTAGTTAAAAAATTGGAAAAACCACCCAACAAGCTGTTCTGAAACTGATGGACAGTTTTAATGTTCAGTGTTGCCTGGCCTTTTTCAATGTGTTGTTTTTCTTTTCTTCAAAACAGAATTTTAGCAGGTACCAACGAATTGTATTTCAAGGAAATTACATTTTTCAATAGATATCTGTTCTATCAATATTTTGCTTAGCCAGAGCTCCTGCGTGCATTTGTTATAAAAACCCAGGCAGCACAAACAAAATCTGAATCACCTCCTGTGCTCCCAATAGCACGCCTGCTCTGCATTAGCCTGATGCACAAAGGCTCCACACATTCAGGGTAAATGAAATAAAACTTGCATATCTCTCCACGTGGGAAGAGCCTGATAATCGAGTCAAAGGAGAAAATGGTAAAGAATTTAGAAAAATTATTATAAAATACAGCCTGGAAAGCAGCTCGTGCTGTGGTCCAGTGGAAGGTGTCCCTGCCCGAGGCGAAGGCTGGAATGAGATGATTTTTAGGGTCCCTTCCAGCCCAGACCATTCTGTGGTTTTCTTTATTCTTTTTTTTTTTTAAGGAAAAAAAAATTGGTCATCCTCATTTCTAACCAACACACTAGGAGTTTGTTTTTTATGCTTGCTCTGCAGAGATGGAACCTTGTCTGATCTTCCTCTCACTTGATCTAAAGGCACAAAGCCTCTCACAGGTTTACAGGCAGGTGTGGGTGAATTTTGGGACTGTCCTGTGCAGAGCCAGGAGCTGGAATTTGGTGATCCTTGTGGGTCAGGATTTTCTGGGATTCTGTGATGTTTTTTTCTAATCCATCATCTTTAAAATGAGCAGCACAAGCTCCTCTTGATCCTTGGTTGCCATCCTGCCATGCATGCTGCTGAAGGGCCTCCTCATTTTGAAGGCTGATGGTGAAAAGGCTTCACAAAGCTGGGCAATAACTGCAGAAATGGTCTGTGGTTTGGTGTGTGCCAGCCCAGGAACTCCAGGATGGTACCAGGGCCACATCTGGATGCGTGGCTCTCCCTTGGGATGGTGCCAGGGCCACATCTGGATGCGTGGCTGTCCCTTGGGAGAGGGACCCAGGGAGCTCAGCCCAGCTTTGCTGGGCTGTGGGAAGGGGAGAAGGAGCATCCTGGGAGCAGCTTCAGCCCGGGAAGGTCATTCCCTGGTAGCAGCCAGGACTCACTCCGTGCTGCTGGCACTGGTTTCTAGGAATGGTTTATTTATCTGCAGGGAGTTCTGGTGGGTAAAGCACGGTGCAGGCGCGTAGCAAACAGCGGGAGCAATAATCCTCCTCCTGCCCTCCTGGAAATCCCTGCCCCTCCGTGCCTCTCTCTCTGGACAAGTAAGATTCACTGGAGCAGCTTTTCCCCACTCCTGGCGGCAGAGATTTCCTCTTTGGCAGCAGCTGATCATTTTCTTCATTCACAGCAGCCCTGAAAACCCAGATCCAATATTTTGTGGCTCCCCGACGGTGCAGTTGTTTATCTGTCACTAAGTACCCTGTCCAGTCCGCCTGGCATTAATAGAAATGAAGATTTGCCTCTCCTGGGCTGTCAGTGCTGGGAGTCAGATCCCAGCAGGAGCAGCAGAAAAGGATTTCTGCTCCTGTTTACACTGGTGCAAATAAGGAGTCGATCAAATGAAGTTGTAAGAGCAGGACTGAGAATCATTTCCAGGCTTCTGCTAAACCACGGTGGGGCTGTTCCTGTAATTGCCAGAGCAGACTCATAAACTAACCCAAACTTCCCAATAACCTGGGCTGGCTTGATGGCAATTTCCAAAGATATTATTTCCCAGGATATTCTTTTCTCATTTTTAGAGAAATATATGTTTTATGTAAGTTTTATGGATCTGACAATGCATTCCCATTAAGAAGAGTTACAACGCCATTATAATGAAAAGGAAGCTGCAAATGTGCTATTAGTTTTCCCAGGTTTATGACACTGCAGATTTTATTTTTTTGGTTTTGTAACAAATATTTATCAAATTAAAATCAGGAGAGGGTTTTACCTCTTTGTTGCCTTGGAAAGACACGTAACTTATGTTCAAAATGCTGCCTCTCGAATTGCTGGGTTTGTGTTGTGGATAAATACTGCGGGGATGAGGTGAAACGTGATATAATCAACACACAAATGCGTCACTCCCTCTTTTATAACCTCAAACCTTCATGGCAGCAAGGCCGTGAGTGGAAGTTTAAAGAAGCGTTGATCCTTAGAGAAAAACTGTGTCTTCCCTCCGTGGAATTTATGTCAAGCCCAGGTCAACAAAACACAGAAAGCATGGGAGCATCTCACATTTTATTTTGTTTGTGGACTGTAAAAATTGCACGGGAGTTTGATATCAGCAGAGTTCTTTCAGCATCATTACATAAAAATCAAGATTGGAAAGGCAGTTTTAAGTGGTGACTCGTTAAAAAGAGCTGATTGCTGTCTTGTCTTTTTTTGAGTGAAATCTCCACCCTGTGAAAGGCTGTGAGGTGTTTTTTACTAACTTCACTACCACCCGAATTTGACTTCTAATACTTTAATTGGAGCTAGGGACACATCAAAATACAGCAAAGATCCGTTTTCAAAAATGATTGCCTGAAGTTAAGTACCTACAGCTTTATTCTTCCCCACAAGTGACCTGATTTTCAGAAATGCTGAGTTTAGTGCAATTCCCATCAAACCACTGAGAACTGAGGATGTGGAGCTGACGACAAAATCAGTTTACTTAAATGTCCAAATATAGATGCATGTGCCCAGCTTTAGGCACAGATATTTGGAATTTTCCTTGATATTTTTCTGGTGCTCTTTTTACCAAACTAGTAATTTTTAAGTGAGTAAAACCAGTTCTTCTCAGAGTTTGAAAACAGAACGAGTAAATATCTAACAAATCCCATTTCCTAGTTAAAACTGGGGGTTTCCCCCTTAAATCTTTTAGTTGTTAAGTACCTTAGCAGTATGATCAGGTTAGCCTTGATCTCCGGCAGTGAAGTCTTTAAACACTTAAACTGTGAGATTTGGATAGGTTTTCATCATTTAGAACTCTTTTTAAAGTGAGCTGTATCTTACAGAATGCATTGCACAAGCAATCTAATTGCAATGTAACTTTCATTCTACATATGACCATATCTGATACTGAAATAATAAAATGAAAAAAAAAAAGAAAAGATGAACACAATAATCCTAAACTTTGAAATCAGATCCTAACGCTGTGCCTATTAAAATCGATTGTGTTAGGCTGGGATGAGTTTGAGTTCATTGGAATGTATTTATTGTAGCGTACAAAGGGACCTCCAGATCAGAATATTTTTGGAAATTGCTTCTGATAAAGCACAAACCAGAATGGAATAGCTGATTTTCAGATAAGTGCAATTCTCACTGTAGCAAAAAACGTTCTTTTCTTGGGGAATTTGAACAGCGTGCTTGCAAAAGGCAGGGAAGTGCTGAGGGAGCGGCAGTCTGGAGTCACTTTTCTGGCCACTCCATCATGGAATTGAGTCTGATAGCGAATCCTAACTCCCCTCCTGTGCCTCGCTGTAATGCAGAACAGGTGTGAAAGCTGCCAGTGCCTGTGCAACGCACACACACAGAGGCTTAACAGGCTTTTACAGAAATCCACAATTAGGATTCCGTAAAACCCCTTGAAGTCAATTTCTGTTGAACCTTATCAATAGTTTATCGCTCAACTCCCTCCATCCCTACCCTGCCTGTCAAGAAACCGAAGGCTCAGTTTTGTGAGTTGGGGTTTTTTTGGTGAATAATTCATTAATAAAATAACTCTGTGCAAATGGACAAACAGAAAAGCTTTCCTGGAGATCTGGAGCTGAGCCTTAAATCATCATCCTGCTCAATGCATTTTTGGAGCAACCCACTGCAGCTGTGGCTCCCTGTCAGGCTGCAGCATTGACCTGGACATTCCCATTTGCAAACTCTGTCAGATGGAACTTGTTTTGTTAAAAATCAGTGATGTCAGCCCATAAAAGAATCAGGCCTCAAGCATCTGCAGTGTTTTATAGGCAAAAATGGTGATTCACTCTGCTCTGCCCATGGAGCTGCTTGAACCATAGGCAAATAATGGGCTTGGTGAATCGTTCACGCTTCGTTAAACTGAAATTTATTGGAAAAATAATATTATTCAGCCCTTTTTTAAAACAACCACCAAGCCCCCCATTTCTGTGCACTTAATGCATTACTGTTGAAATTATCATCAGTTACTGTGAAATACCATAGAAACTGTCCAATAAATGTGATGGATTGTGTAATTAACTCTTGATCAGCACCGTTTTTCAGAGATGTTACCCAGTGAACCTGAGGGCACTTTATGACCTCCACACTGGGTATACAGCTAATTACTCCTTGGGCAATAATTATTAAGTTTTTTTAGCCTCAGTTTGTCATTTTGTCTTCTAAATTATTGCGCTATCGAGCTTCTCAATCCATTTGGCTGTAAAACTGCAGCTCTCCGAGGGCCTCCTAAATTGTCTGTGTGACTGTATGGATTACAGCAACTTCATTAAGTAGATTACAGGGCTGTCTGTTCTGCAGGTTCTCCATTGATCGCCACACTGACCTCGAGAGGCAGTTCAACATCAACGCCGAGGATGGGAAAATCACTCTGGCAACACCCCTGGACAGAGAGACCAGCACATGGCACAACATCACCATCGTGGCCACTGAGACCAGTAAGTGTTCCTGTGCTTTGTTTGTTGGGTTTATAATTGACTTTAACAGGCTCTGCGGTGGAAGTTTTCTCTAATTCGGTGAAATAAATTGTGTTGGGTGTTTAAATTAGAGAATTTTTGAAAGAAGGCTTAATTTCTGTGCAAGCTCTTTTAGTTTTCACAACTGTATATTTTTTTCCAGTGAATATGGTGATAAAGATTTTGAAGAGATAGATGAGTGCGTATGTACAGGGTATGCAGAGTAAATGTTAAAAAACAGTTCAAAAAGCCGAACCCAAAGCCTTATAATTAACTATATTAAGACGGGAAAAATTAAAGCTTTGCTATTGTGGAAGTAAATTAAAGGCTCAACCCAGACGTTCTTAATTCTGAGCGCTATTATGTTTCAGAGCCATAAATGATTAAGCACAGGGGTAATGTTGCATGAAAGTGGTGCTGTTGGATACATGTGGATGAGTTTACTCACACCCAGCTCCCGGCAGGAACCTGCAGTGTTCAGCTCCACGGAGCCCCGGTGCCTGCTCTGCACACCTGAGTCAGGAGAGCTGCCCTGCCCGGCACTACGGGTCAGGGATTTTAATCAAGGAGAATTCTTAATTAATTTGGAGCTGCTGACAGGATCACACACGACAGTATCATTTATTATTCCTATTAGTACTGCATTTTGGACAGTGCACTTGACACACAGCAGCAGAGGAGTGGGTGGGGAATGTGGGGCAGCTGCCCTGTGTTGGGTCCTGAACCAGAACACGAACCCCTAACCCCAAACCCTTCCTGAGAACCTCTCCTGCACCCAGTGTAGAGCAGCACCCCCTGTGATGCCTGATGGTTTTTGTCTTTTCTTTTTATCCCCTTTTGATACATTTTTATCCCCTTGCTCTGTCCCCTTCACAAACACTCCCTGTCCCTCAGCCCTACATGTGGAGAACCCTTGGAGGCTGAGATTGAGCTCAGCTTGGGGCTTCTCTGAGGGGAGCAGACCAAACATCCCGAGTGTCTCCAAAGCAGAGGCTCCAGCCTTGCCCGGAGCCTCCTCTCTGCAACAGGTTTGTTCAGCTGGGCTGGAGTCTCCCTTGGGGGGGTCATTAGAATGGGGGACAGTTCCCTCATTGGTTCAGTTTCTCACTGGGGATTTGAGGTCGATCTGCTCATTGCTGAGCTCCATCCAATTGGATCCGCGTTGGACCCGGGGGTGCTGCTCGGCTGTTCCCACCTGGGCCGAGTTGTGCCCCTGGGATCCCATTAACCCAAGGGAATGCCCTTCGCCCTGCGCTGCTGGGGCTGCCTCGGGTTTGTACCAGCCCTTAAGGCATCCCCGTGTGCACACAGCTGAGCAGCACTGCAGGCGTGGCTGTGGCCAGAGCTCGGTGGCCAGCGCTGCTCACTCCTGCACGCGGAGAACAGGTGATGTGATGGTTGCTTTCCCCCAAATCTCTTTTTGGAGGATGCAGGACTATGGCACAGAGCATTTGCAGCTCAGTTTCACAGTACTGTAGCTATGAACACAAGAAATTGGATAAAATCTACTTATTTGGCCTATTTTTTTTTTCTGTAATATTTTCCCTGTGATACTTGTTTTCAAAACCAAACGTATTAGAAGTCCGTGGCACACGTAAGTGAGAAAGGTGGGTTGGGGTGGAAACCAAGCTCCCAACTTACTCTCCTCATGCCCTGTGTTCCTCTGACCCTCCTCAGCAATTTGGGATTTCCCTGCCAGCAGTGCCAGCAGTGCCCTGTGGCTGTTCCATCTCACAGCCAAACAACACTTTAATAAATTAGCAGAAATACTTCCTGCTTGCAGGAAATCCAGGGCACACGAGGAAAGAAAGGAAGGTGTGGCTTCATCAAGCATACTTTCCCAGGTTAATGTCTAACCAGTTAATAATTTTAATGTTTTTTAGAGGAAAAATATATAAAGTGTCCATAGTAGCTTTCTGAGATCACAAGATTTCCCAGCAGCATGGAAAGCAGAATTATTAGTTTATGATCCAAAATTCTCAGACACTGGAACAGCAAGATGTAAAGTGAAGTCATTTTACATTTTTTTTCCTCCAAAAAGTCAAAAAGGAACAAGAGAAAAGGAATGATTTTGCAGGACACTTCTGCAGTTGATTTTTATATCCCCCTTACATGTGTGTGTCACAGCAAAGTTGCCAGAAGTGCACTTTGCTGAGCCACACAAGCATGAAGTCTGCCCATTGCATTTTCAGTCTTTTAGAACATAATTATACTCGAGAATTTTGTAAGAAATCAGCCTTGTCATTAGACTTCATGGGAGCCTCAGCATCTACTGCTATTGTAAAATTGCCTCTTATCAGACTGGCTATGAAAATAATAATGCCAATCTTGTTCTAAGCATTTTTGTTCCTGCTGATGGCTTATTTTTGCATTCCTAATATAATTATTTGACATTTACATAAAACAAGGGCTTAATTTCATAGACTACTGTCTTTGCTTATTTAAGTGAAATTATTTTTAAGCTCCTCGAGCAGAAATTAAATTTGCTTATAGAACTGTCAAATAGGGGAAAATGGGCATTTTTAGATTTTTTTCCGAGACAATAATAGGCAAAATCTCAGTTGTAAAATAGCAGAAATCTGTTGGAGGCAGACACAAGCAGCAAATGCAAACACAAAGTGTGTCATTACCATGCCTTTGCTGACAGTCTTATTAATGGACTGCTGATCTCTCCCAGGAAAATGAATATTTCGGAATTGCTTGTGGAGGAACATTTCCTCTCCCTGGGCTGGCCGCTTCCCAGGGCCTGTGCAAGGCTCTCCCCTCCATCTGCAGGGCAAGGACCAGACCATTGAATTGCCTTTAAATTTGCTTACTCCTCACAAGCCTGTAATGGCTGCATTTTTATTTCTTGATTGCCAGCACGGTCGATCCTAAATACGCCCCTGATTTAGCAACTTCCCTAGATAAACACCAGCTTTCCCCAAAGCACAGTTCACTCTTTCAGAGCTTTGTGCTGGTGAGATACCTGCAGCTGATTTTGTGCTCTGAGCTGAGGTAATTTTTAGCAGTTTCCTGCTGTCATCATGACAAAGTTATTTATTTGTATCACCCCTCAGCCACTGTCGGAGGTAGGAATCTTCCAAGGCAGGAATGGAGCATTACTGCTCCTGCATTTTCACTTGAAATGGGGATTAAGATCCTCAGACTTGGGCTGGTTGATCTTTTTAAAGGTGATCAGATTTAAAATGTGTGTGGGTAATTTTAAACAGTTTTAATCTGAATGCTCCAAAATGTGAATTTAACCCCTTCATGTCTGGCAAGAAAAGGAGGAAAAAGTGTGAGCCACTGGGGAACGTGATTCTTCTACGTGTACTTGACAGGCAAAAGACAAGTTTGGGAGCTTTTTGTGGGGTTTTTTGTTTGCTTTTTTATTTAGAAGAAAAACATTTTCTGTTCTTATTCATAGGCAAGTGTCTGGCCAGTGTTTGTTCAGAACAAATCCACGCTGTTGGTGACAAACAGCATTTTATTCTGAGAGCTGTACAAAGTGAGACATTTGGGATGGCGCTGTTTCCCTCCTTTAATGTCCCATTGCTGACACGATGTGTGTCCAGCAGGGCAGGGCAAAGGGCATTCCCTTGGGTTTAATGGGGTCCCAGGGACACAACTCGGCCCAGGTGGGAACAGCCCAGCAGCACCCCCGGGTCCAACGCGGATCCAATTGGATGGAGCTCAGCAATGAGCAGATCGACCTCAAATCCCCAGTGAGAAACTGAACCAATGAGGGAACTGTCCCCCATTCTAATGACCCCCCCAAGGGAGACTCCAGCCCAGCTGAACAAACCTGTTGCAGAGAGGAGGCTCCGGGCAAGGCTGGAGCCTCTGCTTTGGAGACACTCGGGATGTTTGGTCTGCTCCCCTCAGAGAAGCCCCAAGCTGAGCTCAATCTCAGCCTCCAAGGGTTCTCCACATGTAGGGCTGAGGGACAGGGAGTGTTTGTGAAGGGGACAGGGAAAGGGAAAGGGGATAAAATACATAAAAATGGGATAAAAAGAAAAGACCAGAAAAAGAAAAAAACATCAGGCATCACATGAATGGTCCCACAGGGAAGTTCCCTTAACAGCTCCAAGCCCACAAGAGCGAATTCTCCAGTCTTTTTGTGGTTACTCAAGATGAAGCCATGCCAAGAGCAATCTGTGGGAAAGAATGATCTGAATGAGATGAGCAGGGTACAGATGTAGGTGATACAGGTGATATTTACGTGCTGGTTTCAGTATTTCAGATGATTTCTACTTGTTCCTTCAGATTGAGTTATATGTGTTCCTTTAAACTCCTTCTGCAGCTTTGATCCTCTCAACTGCTACCCTAAATCTGTCTACTCCTAAATATTCCATATCTTTTACACATTTTTCCTATTGTCTGATTTCTTATGTCTCTGTCTTACATGATCAAATTAATTTTTGCCTCTTTGTTGTTCAACTTTCTTCCTCACTGATCTGCTCTGTGCTGACGAATTATCTGCCATGTAAATTTTTAAGAGAAGATAATGTTAGGAAGAACTTTGACATCTTTGAAAGATCCCTCTGAAGTGCAGGCTTGGGCTGTGCAGAAGAAATACACTCATGGCAAGGGCGAGACTCAAAGCTATTGAACCTGTGAATTGATCCCTAAATTTTCTTTCTACATTGCCATTCATCCAGGTTCACCCTGCTGAATGGAAAGGAGCAGGAATAATCAGGTGATGACAGGCTGCAGGCCCAGAGGCAAAATGATTCCCTGAGAATGAACCTTTATGGTCTGTGGATATAAAGGGTGGACGTTGTCACTGACTCTGGGCTTCAAACACTGAACTTATGAGATTTCTCATCAATTTGTGGTGTGGCGGAGACTTACAGGGGCTTCAAGTTCTAGCCAAGGTTGGGAGGTTTATTTTAAATTTAAATGTTTGAGAGAAGAGGGGTGAAGAGAGTCCTGCTTTGTAAGCCAGGGTTGATGGTGCTGCTCATGTGTCTGAGCTCTCTGGGGCTGTATCCTGAACAGGAAAGGAATCTGGGGGCATGTGCAAGTATTTTTTGACAGCCTGAATTGCAGTGCAGTGAGAATGAATGATTAAATTACAGACGTCTCTTTTGGTGCATCTTTTTTGTGTGTACAAAGGCTCATCACATCCTTGGTTCTCCGCTGCTCGCTTGAAATGAATTTTCTACCATTCAGTCAAATGTAGTGAAGTCAGGATCCTAATAGTCAGATGTGATCCCATTCTCCCGAACCCACAAATGCATTTTTTCCTGGTGTAGACGACAATTCCAGCTGTAACTCCTGCTCCCACTGAGCGCTGGTGCTGCTGGCATTAACTGGTTGGCAATTTTGCTGGGCAGTGGAGCAGAGCAGGGTTCAGGCTGGGCTCACCTCCTCTGTATTCCCCCAGTTTCCTGCACAGGTTTTGCAGCACTTACCGTGTTATGTGCTGTCAATGCTAGTCAGAGGAAGAGAAAATCAAATAGCCATGACTTATTTATTAGACCATTTTTGCTACAGATTGTGAATGGGGCTCAGAATCACTGATCGTTCAAGCGATCAGATTGCCAGACATGGATAAGGCATGTAATAATTAAACTCCATCCTCCCTCTGCCTCCAGCTCCATGGATTTCCATTTCCATTTCCTAATGGCTGGAACAGCCACCTTGCAGACGCTTTCCCAGCACACTCACTGTGTGAGCCATTAATGCTCAGGAGCTGCCCTCTGCTTCCATCATTGCTGATTAATTGATATCACAACAGCAGCAACGAATGGAGAACTGGGGTGCTCTGAAACCAAAGCAAAAGCTCAGAGAAGCTGGTTTAACTTAGCCTAGAAAGAAATTTATTAGCAACATAATTTGACTGCACATCATTCCCCTGATTTAAATATGAATATCCTGATATTTGCATACTCATCCCTCCTAAACTGAAGCTGAAATCTGCTTGAGATTCTGGTGAATTCTTTGGAAACAAAATATACTGCAATGCCTTCATTATTAGCAATGCTTATCTGAAATTCTCTTTTTAAAAAGTGAGGTAATCTTTTCCCCCAGAATATGTGTATTACAGTGTAGAGCTTCCTTGAATGATACCATAGATTTCAACAAGTAAAGACTTCTAAATATATTCCACTTGGCAGGCTCAGATTTGCGACAAACACATCAATAAATAACAGAAAGCCTGGCTCATTATCTCTAAGGACAGCTAAATGATGATCCCTTTAAAGTCCCCGAGCTTTCTATTTCACCCGATGGAGCACTGAGTGGACCACTCCAGCTTATATTTTCCTCCGAGCTGTGCCATGATTATTTGCAGCACTGGATTCCTCTCCCTCTTAGGCTGGATATTGGGAGGAAATGGTGGGCAGGCCCTGGCCCAGGGTGCCCAGAGAAGCTGGGGCTGCCCCTGCATCCCTGGCAGTGCCCAAGGCCAGGCTGGACATTGGGGCTGGGAGCAGCCCGGGACAGTGGGAGGTGTCCCTGCCATGGCAGGGGATGGAAGAAGTTGATTTTTAAGGTCCTTCCAACCCAAACCACCCAGGGATCCTGTGATCCTCACACTCAGACACAGCAGAGCAGTCCCCTGGGGAATTCAGAGGCAGTGCCTGGCAGAGGATGTTTCTCCTAGCCTGGAGCCCTGCCTTCAGCCATGTTTCAAATCTCTGAATGAGGGCTTTGAATGGCATTTCTGTTGTCCTTACCCTGCAGGCACTGCAGCCCCAGAGATATTATTTCTGTTGTGACTGACTGCCCGATCAAAGGGTTCCTGGCACTCAGCCCCACGTGCCAGGCGAGCAGCACTCCCCTGGCAGCCTCAGCCCCTGCCCAGGGACTGGGCAAAGCACCAGAGCTGCCACAACCAGCAGGAATTCTCGGGGCTAATTATTCAAAGCCAGAGGTGAAAATCTAGACAAGATCTTGACATGTAACTGGTGATTTGACCACAATAAATATTTTCCAGGCCCAGAGCAGAGGAGTCTCAAGGACAAAGCTGTGGGCTCTGTCTGACACAGGTAATTACCCACACCACCAGCATTCGTGGGAAATGAAGAAGCATGAGGCAATTTTGTCACCTAATGGGAAAGGGCATAAAGCCAGAGAGACTCTCTATGGTTTACCGAGAATATAAATACAGTAATTGAATCATCACCCAGCACATGCACTGCTAAAGTTACCTATATTGTGTATTCTGCCTTTAAAAAATGCAAGGACACTAATTAAAAAGGAAGAGAGCCGTATTTCTTCAGAACAAGCCTTCAGCCACAATGTACTTTTTAATGCCATGAACACCTTTGCTTTCATTATACGTTCATTTATTTCATTTTATTTAGCCTTTTATGGTAAAAATAACTATAGGCATTATTAGCGATAATTCTAACATTTTAGGGAGTTACTTTGGTACATCATAATTATCTTCTAACTTTGGGCTGAGTAAATTTCAGTAAGTTTGAGAAAGAGAAGGGAAAGAAGCCTTCATGGAGGTTTAAACAAGAGAAGCTCAGGAATATTAACCTTTTCTGCTTGACCCTCCTTGCTCTGGTCTAGTGCAACTCAAACTATCTAATCCATCATTTTTACACTGAACCACAGCCTTGACTCGGGTAGTTTTTATCCATTTGCACATCACTGCAGGGTGACACAGAGCTCCTCGGGTGCTGAAGGGGCCACTGAGGGTTTGCAGGTGGGCACGGGAGAGCTGGTGGAGCCCGTTTGCAGTTCGCAGCTGTGAAGGGTGGTCAGACACAGCCCAGATTTTCCCTTGAGTGTTTCACAGAGCTCAGGAACAGCAGGAGAGCAAATCCACATGGCTAATGGATTGAAGTGACCATGGTATGAGGAAATACCAATGGAAAAGGAGTGAACTTAGGAAACAACCTCTGGGTGAAACAGCCCCAGCAGTTCAGGAGCAAGCCCTGAAATCCAGGTATGGGATGCTGAATTCAGGAGCAAGCCCTGAAATCCAGGTATGGGATGCTGAGTTGGAGACCTTTGAGTCCAGAGGGAGGCATGGAAGGCAGGTGAGAATAAAAAATCTGAGTAATTCCGTAAAAAAGCAATAAAAGGTCAAAGAAGATAGTAAACATCAGTATGGCAAGGAAAAGGAGAGAGATCTGCATGAACGGTCTAAATTATGTTTCTGTTTACTGGGTATTATAAATCCAGGCTAGACTGGCAAATACTCATTTCACAAAGACATACTGGGGTTGGAACACTGTTCAAAGCTTAAAACACCAAAGGCTGGGTTATTTGATGGTGTTTGAGAAGGAAATAAGGTTTCCTGGGGCATAAAACAGGGAAGGATTCAAGCAAGGAGTACAAGCAGAAGTGGCCATGGCTAATTAATGCACAGAATATTTTTGAGTTACTTTGAGGAAATCTGGAGGCTGGTTAACATAGATATATGGATGATATATAGATATATATATTATATTAGCAAAATGCATCTTTACCCTGACCAGCTACCAACTGGCCATCTGCACTTTGAACATTGGAATGAGAAGTTCTAAGGAAAATCAGATTAATCTCAGAAATGCTGCGTGGAGTTCACCTCATTGGAGCAGCTGAGTTCAGCAGCTCTGAGCAGAATGGCTCTGTCTGAAACCTCCACTGGTTTTTCTGTGTGAGAGCAGCTCAGAGCAGGGTTTGTAATTTTAGTATAAATTCAGTGTAATTTTAGGCAATCTCCTTTGGGCACATTTCTGTCCAGAATAAAGCTTCTAGAATAAAGCAGCATGCGCTGAGCTTCCAGCAAAGGTGCCGGGGAGCAAACAATGGAACTGTTTTCTGGCTGAAGACCAAAGGAGATGATATTTTCAAAGTTCATTCTGATGAGCTGGGGAGGTCCTTTTTGCTTATTGCTGAAGGTTTGTTTATTGCAATTAGAAGGTTTGATGCTGAACTCCTGGAACCAGGTTCATATCCAGGATAGCCAGCAATGCTTTATCTGTGAAGGAAACAGGAGAATAATTAAATTGCACTGTTAAGGAAATCAGTCTCGGAAAGGAATATGAGCTCTAAAAGTAATGACATTTAAATGCTCCTATAATAAATTCTACTCTAATAGTGATTTTTATTAAAGCATTTTGATGTTTTGCCTATGAGTAAGGGAGGGATTTCATTTGAGCTATAAATTATTTTAGTTCAATCAGGAAATCATTTCAAATAAAAAAACCCCAAATATTCCAGACAACTTGTCCTCAATCAGCCTGCTTATTGTTATTATTATTGCTGCTAGTCGTTAGAAAATTTCATAGCTAATTATAATTGACAATAAGACCTTACATATCTAAGTCAATATTTTTATAAGATTTTAATATGCATGAGGTATTAGCATATTAATAATATAATTGCTCTAAAGTGTGGGCCAGATTCCTGACTGTTTTATGGCTGCACAACTCCCTTGGTTGAGCTGGAATTGAGAAAAACAGCAGCAAACCATGGCCTGGTACATTTGTTGTGTCTTAAAAGTTTCTCTTCAATCAATTTCTTTTCCTGCCTGCTCACTGCCTTGTTTTTAAGTCAAATTCTTTTCTGTCATTCAAGGACACCATATTATTTTCTGGATTTTTTTTTTTTTTTCTCCTTGTTATACTTAGAAATTAAAACCTGTTACTCCCTCACAACGATTGAAGGCATTGCACTGCCTCAGAAAGTCTGGAATCCTAATGAGGCTCGTGGGGCTGGGATCCACAAAACACAGATCCAGTGGCATTTCAGCACACTTTTATTATTCTAGAGTGTGTAATGAAAGGATCAGAAAGATGATGCTGAGCTGCTTTATTTTCCTAACTTTTTTCTTGCCACAAGGAAATGGAAAACCTTTGTTCCAAATCTTTGAGTAGAGTCTGACTTTTGCTGAAATGCTGCGTCTGCAGAGCAGCACTTCCTACTTGCAGGTGCTCCCAGAGATCACAAATGTTGTTTTTCTGTTGCTTAGTCTTGAAGTTCGGTATCATTTTCTCATTTGTTTTATGTTTGTTTGTTTATTTGTCTGACTTGCATTGACTTTTCGCAGAAAAATTTAACTGTAACCCTTCAAACCTTTCTAGCTTGCCTTTTCTTAGTCGTTAATAGGTGCACTGCTAGTAAGTGCTAAAATTTACCTGTATTTTTAATTTTTGCAGTCGTAATGATTCCCCACTGGAGTACACAGCACAGTTCAATTACTGAGGGTGACATAACTGCAAACTTCCTCCTGCCTTGTGTCCTCGTTAGAGACAGTGGCACAGTGCTTTATCACAGATCCAGGCTGTTTGCTGCCAGAAGTTGTTCCAGGCTGGTCTCTGGATAGATGTGTGGGTGGAAGGATGTCGGCAGAATTGGGTTTTTTTATTGTTTTCCCTTAAGGATTTACTTAGGATGGGTGAATAAGCTGGAATTGCTTCATTGTCATAAAGCTGACATGACTTTAGCAGTTTCCAGTACAACCCGCTCGAGCAGCTCCACTAATACTTTAGTTTGAATTATGTATTTGTTTACCCATATTGATGTGTCACATAGATCTTGATTATGTGTCATTGGGAATATAAAGCTCACTGTGGTCAAAATTAGATATGCAGAGCAGCCTCTGAGGACGTGCTGTTTGCCTCCCGAGCTGCTGGCAGGAGACAAGGACCCAGAGTTCTTGCTCCAAGATGCTGCAATTCCTGATTAGGATGCCCATTCCAGCTCTTTTCAAGCCTCATCCCAGCCCCTTGTTCCCCCTGCTTTCACATGCCGTTTCTCTCTCCCAGTGCCTATCCCAGGTACTCACAGAATCCCAGGATCACTGAGGCTGGAAAAGCCCTCCCAGCCCACAGAGTCCCAGCTGTGCCCAGTGCCCACCTTGTCCCCAGCCCAGAGCTCTCAGTGCCACCTCCAGGTGACACCTCCAGGGCTGGGCACTCCAAAGCTCCCTGGGCAGCCCCTGCCAAGGCCTGAGCACCCTTTCCATGGGGAAATTCCTGCTGGTGCCCACCCTGAGCCTCCCCTGGCCCAGCCTGAGGCCGTTCCCTGTGCTCCTGTCCCTGTGCCCTGGGAGCAGAGCCCGACCCCCCCGGCTGCCCCCTCCTGGCAGGGAGTTGTGCAGAGCCAGAAGGGCCCCCGGAGCCTCCTTTGCTCCAGGCTGAGCCCCTTGCCCAGCTCCCTCAGCCGCTCCTGGGGCTCCAGCCCCTGCCCAGCTCCGTTCCCTGCCCTGGACACGCTCCAGCCCCTCCAGGGCTCTCTGGCCACGAGGGACCAGCACTGGACACAGCCCTGAGGTCCCTCAGCAGGGCCAGCCCAGGGGACGGGCACTGCCCTGGCCCTGCTGCCACCCCAGGGCTGGCACAGCCCAGGTGCCATTGGCCTCTTGCCCCCCTGGGCACCCCTGGGCTCGTGTCCAGCCCCTGTCCCCAGCACCCCCAGGCCTTTCCCAGCAGCAGCTTTCCAGCCCCTCTGCCCCAGCCTGGAGCACCCATGGGGTTGTTGTGACCCCAGGGCAGGACCTGGCACTTGTCCCTGCTGTCCCTCACACCACTGGCCTCAGCCCGTGGGTCCAGCCTGTCCAGGTCCTGTGTACAATCTGTGTGTTCCAAGGAATGAGCACTCCTGTCACCCAGCATGTGGAGCATCTCCAATCTCTTCTGGCGTTTGCTTTTTGGAGCCCATGCCGGTGAATAGAAAGTGGTGACACTGAGGTGGAGTATTCAAAACACTTTAATCACATTGTGATTAAAGCCAAACCACCATTCAGAGTGACTTGGAATGAGCAGAAAGCCTTGAGTTTCAGGGTTGTTGGGTTTTTGGAAGGGTGGCACAAGGGGTCGGGGTTGCCTTTGTTTCCCAATCTCCTCCAGCCCCAGCATGGATGTGAATTAATTCCAGCATCCTCTGCTCCCTCCAGAACAAGCTCAGAGCTCTCTCCCCATGGCCCATGTTCCCATTCTCAGAGATTACCTTTCCTCTCTTACCATGCACAGCTAAATCTCAACAGAGCAGGGTTTTTTGATTTTCCCTTATAACCAGGTAGAAGGGGCCCTTTTCAGGCTTGTGAACTACATCTGAGGGGATGTTTTGCTTTTCTGCTCCAGTCTCTCCTTTCCATGCCCTTTTGATCTGTCTGTGCACTCAGACAAGACAGTATCATGCAAATACACCGAGCGAAAGAAGATACTTGTGCAGAAAATTACAAACCTTTCCCGGTTTTGCAAATGGATCTTACAATTCGCAGAGTATCAGAGGTAATTACAGAGTAACTATTTGTGAGGCTGCCGAATAACTGCACAGCTTCATGGCATGGAAAAATAGCAGAGAGGTTGCGTTTGAATGTCGAATTACAGCCTGACCTTGGCTGAGCAAAATGAGGGCTAACTGATTCTATCAGCATGCATTGTACCTGCATGAAAGGAATAAACTCCCTTTTTAAAATTTGGGTTCATTATCAAGTTTTATAAATCACTGTTGACCCTTTGAAGTTAACAAAGTACCCAGTTGAAATCCCTGGTTTAATTTAAAATAAACTTCTATTTGAAATCTTCAGCGATTTCAAATGTAGGCAATAATGCAGTGTTGTGAGTTGCAGTGGCAAACAAAGCACTGAGTGCAGGGCCAGGTGGAATATCCCCGATAAAAAAAGATTCATTTGGGCTTTTTGCAGGCAGGTCTCCTTTTTCTGCAAATTTTAGGTAATTGGCTCAGAATCTGTTTGGTTCTGGGTTATATGAAATAATTTTAATGCCTTATGCGCACTTATGTGCAAATTAAAAAAAAAAAATCCCACAGAAAAAGCAAGTGAGCAAAAACAGGACCTGAAGAATGTGGTTTGTTTAATTAACATTTTCTGGCATGGTGTGTGCATGTATCAAAGAAATTTTATTCTTTATGTTTTGTTTTGGTATTGTCAGCAACCTGAAAGTAAAATCGGACCTTTAGTCCCAAGTGATGCATCTCATGCATTGATTAAAGATGGGTGAGTGTGGCCTTCCGGAGTCACCTCTTTACAGATGGAGTTGCTGAACTTTGGGAACTTCTGAACTCCAAATTCAGCTCTGAAGGGGTGGATGATACTGAGCCACTTCTTGGTTAAACTTGTGACAGTCTCTCAGTGAGGAAATAGAAATCGAGTGTGACAAAGCTTTGCTCTTGCCTCTTTCGTCCTTCTGGAGCCCACAACAAAACAAACCAGCGAGCTGCCGAAAGGAGACCAAACTTCTCAACTCCGTTATTATTTTTCTCCCCGAGAATGACTTAAGGAACAAACCTGCGAAATATGTTCCCCATCTTTTCCTTTCCGCGCCTCTCCCACACAAATGTACACACAGAGCCTCGCCACAATCTGTGCTGCTCCGGCGAGCTCCGCGTGCTGCACAAATACAAATGGAATAATAACGAGCAGGCAGCGTTTGTTTCTTGTCTCAGCACCTCGCACAGGAACCTTCCTGCTGTGTTCTGATACGCTTCCATTGCTGGTTAGACAATCCACAGCTTCTCGTCTTTTAAAAATGCGCTCATTTCAATGGGGAATCGAAAGCTTCCTGCTGAACAGTTCTGTCTGGGCCCTTAGTTTGGTTGTTTGAGTTTTGTCCTAGCTCAGAAATAGCTCGTGTGCTGGTATTTTTAACAGAAATGCTGGCAATTACTGCTGCCTTCCTGACAATTCTGGAGTGGGTTTGAGGCACTCAGGCTCTCTTGAATCAGATCATTACCCAGCACTGCAGACAAACGAGCCCGCTATTTGCTGCACTGTGTGATTTCTGGAGCTAAGCTTCAACATAAATAAAACCTCTGTTTCACAACAGCATCTGTGTATCGAAGGATTCCTGAAGTCAGATTTGTCAGTTTTATATGACAGAAAGATTGTTCTAAGCTGTGGCATTCTCGAGGTGAAGGATTGCCTAGAGAAAACAACAACATAAACTCTAACAGGAGAAATAAACTTGTCCTGCCTGTGGATTATCTTAATAAAGTCATCAGATAAAACTTTGATAAAGTCATGGGGACTGGAGCTGTTAAAATACAACTTAATAAGTTTGAAATATTAGGGATGTAAACCAAGCGCTGTTGTTTTTATTAAGTCAGTGATTCAGATTTTGCTTTGATTTCTCTGTTAGAACTGGAACTTTCTCTACTTCTAATCTAAAATATTATTATTGTAGAAATTTCACTGAATCAGAGAAGCGTGAAATTGCCATTTCCAAACTATGGGGTGGTATTAATAATAATAAAAATTAAAATAATAATAATAATAATAATAATAATAATTATAGGGTTGTTTTTTAGGAATCTACCTTCTATTCAGGTACTTAATTTTAGGTAGAATGCAAGACAGCTAATGACTTTTTAAGGAGAATGTTGAAGTGATTTTGGATTCTTTAATTACATAAAGGAAGACTGGACTAAACTGGATTTCTTTGGGTTAAATAAGTTATAAACTTCATTTGGGGCCACAATAATTCTCTTTATCTCAAAGAGTGGGAGTGGGTGTGCTCAGGGTGAAGGAAAACACTTCTCCAAAGTGGAATTTCACTGGAAGGTTTGGGATGACAAAACAATTCGTGTGTTCAGGGTGCTGGGCGCTACAAGCTGTGGGTGCATTTCCCTCCCCATCTCTCCCTTCCTCAACAACAAATCTCTCCACGGTCACAGGAAGCCTCGAAGGCAGTGCATATCCCCTTGTTTGGAGATTTCCAAACCGGCTGGCTCTCTCTTGTGTTTAGTAAATTAATTTTTTAAATGAATTCTCATCAAGTTTCTAATTATAATATCTTTAAATTTAATGTTTGTATTTCTGATGAAAGACAAACATTTTGGGGGCAGTCACAAGGGACATGAATAATTTCTTTAGAAGCTTATCTAATTAATTACATTTCTCTGTAATGTCTTTAAAATTTGAACTGCCATAATTTCATTAATTTAGATAAAAGTAAATCTTTAGTGTTTAAATATGACACTAGTGCTGAGAATTTTGATAAGCTTGAGATTCATTGTCTGTATTTTTAACAAATGAAGATTTAAAAAAATGTGTTCAAAATGTTTGGGGTTCATGATTTGCACATTAGGTTTTATTTGGTTTCAAATACGTTATTATTTCATGGCATAAGTGTTCACCCCACCTGTTGGTAAATAAGATCATAAGATGCAAAATGGACATAAATGTTGCTCATACAATATTTCGGTGAGTGTTTCTTTTTCTTCTGTAATATGTTTCTTTCCCTGTTGAAACTTTTGGCTCTCTAAGATGGAAAACATTTAAATTCTGATGTGTGGTGATCTTCCACATTCTAAACAGGAGGAATTTTAATATTTCAGATGATCCCAGAAATATAAAGCTTTTTCAAGCACTGGTATTTTTGCGTCTGTGTTTTTAAAATTGTTACTTTTATGCCAGTTCAATGTCAGTAGAGCAATGGAAATTTGCGCATTTCGATTTATGGGCGGAGCCTCACAAATCATGGATGTCTTTAGCACACAAGGAGAAAACGGGGCTGCAAAGGGAGAGTTTGGTGAGGTCACAGCGGAATTAACCTCGATGGAAACCACAGAAGCCACCGCGTACGTGGTGATTCTGCCTTTCTGCACCTCTGTCGCTTGTAGGGCCTCAGTCTAAACTGAATTCATGGGCTTGCTCTTCAGGGAAAAATAATCTGAAATATTTATCAGTAGTCTTGAAGCAAATTAACTGAGCTGAATTGAGGGAAAGACACAGGCAGCTGCCTCAAAGCTGCTCAAAGTAGATGCAAACTGATGGTTTGGCTTTTCTTGCCTTACAGTTCATTCTGCTCTTCACAGTGATGAGAAATTTTATGCAAAATAGCTCTGTATTATAAATAATGAGTCGTTACTTCAGCGAAGAAAGAAGTTCACAGGGCATGGTTTTGGGCAGCGGTGGATGATCAAAGTGCTTTAATAGCCCCAATTACTGTCTAGATCTGCCCCTGTCAGTCTCCCATCCATCTTTTCCCAGTGTGGGTCAGCACTTTATCCGTGTTTGCAATGAAGAAATAAGAGATGTGCAGTCAGAACAATTAATGGAGTAAAACGTGCTGTTCTCTGCCAAAGATAAACAACAAAATAAATCTCTGCTCTTTGCAGCCTTCCCTTGTCCATGGCTAATGGACTTTATCAATAAAACAATACAAACTTCATCAAAGAAAAATCTCAGCAATTTAGGCCAAGAAAGGTCTTCATTGAGCTAATCTCCAACAAATGCTGTGTGCAGGAGGGATCTATTTATTCTTTTCAGCCACGGAGCCCTGGCCATCCTTCTTTATCTCACGCCCCGCGATCTGTTCCAGTGTGGCAGCCCCATCCCAGGAGACAGGGACAGCGCGGTCCCAGGGCAGGTGCCGTGTGTTCCATTTCCAGTGAAATTCCCTCACTCTGGGCTCTTTCCCCAGGGAACCACAGCCAGGTGTCCCGTGTGCCTGTCGCCATCAAAGTCCTCGACGTCAACGACAACGCCCCCGAGTTCGCGTCGGAGCACGAGGCCTTTCTGTGTGAGAACGGCAAGCCTGGACAGGTGAGTATCCCGGGATTTATGGGCTGTGGGAGACCGGGCTGGAGCTTCTCCCTGGCACCTTTGGTCGTTTTTATTCCCAAAATGTGTGCCCATGTGTTCATGCTAACAGATCTCGACATTAATTTCAGACAAACTCACGGTCACTTTCTGTGGGATGTAGCTCTGTACATAAACAAACTTCCTTTCCTTAAAGCAGCACTTTAAAGTAAAGGTTTTTGGGATGATATCTTGAAAAAATCCTTAAGCTCCCAACGTCATACTCTGTGATGGAGCTCAGCACTTCATGTGTATTAATAGGTGAGAGTATAACCCAGCCTGAATTCCAGTTCAGTTATTGAGCTTCCATGCAGCTGCTCCCAGGTATAATTTAGAAGAAACAGTTAAAACAATAAACCCATTTCCAATTGACCTTATCTCAGTTATAATCTCCATTCAGTTCTTACTTTTCTATGACAGTTGGGGAAAAAAATAAGACAGCAAATCAGAACTTGATGGAAAGTGGAATATATTGTAATTGTGTTTAAAGTATCTAAAGAGAGTGTTGGAGAAGGAAAGTTCAAGTTTTCATTATATTAAAAAAAGAAAAAAAGGTTATTTCCTACTTGATTTAATGAAAAAAAGGTTGGTGAAGGAACTCACACAACACTCCCCAAGGTGAGGTAAACAGCACCACGTCAGAAGCAGGATTTAAACTGTTTTATAAACTGTTCAGTCTTTCTCAAGGAAAATGGAGCAGATTTGTTTAAAGGTATTCACTTTGAAGGCCAAATGTACAGAAATAGGGAAGAATATCTCATCTGCCACCTAAATGACAAGGTGAAGATTCAAGAATATGCACAGACATTTAGAAAGTAATGCAGTGTAAATGAGATGTAACTTTTGTCCAGCCAGAGAAACCCTGGGTGTTACAACAATTCGATGTTTTTAAACTTTGCAATTTATTTCTAGATGGTGACATTTTATTTAAATAAACAGCAGCTGACAGCATGACACGGCTTGTTACTCCAGCTATTCCTGTGTCTCCTGTGGGTGTTAGACATCAAATTCACTGTTCTCCAAAGGAGGTTACCTGGCAATAGAGTTGGACGTTATTTTCCTTTCAGTGGTATTAAATGACAACCTGTGCAGCAGGGTATGGCAACCTCCTCTGCCAGCCCTGTGTTGTTACAGAGGCTGATTGGACTTCAGCACCCTTTTTGTTTAGTAAAATGGTGTCAAAATGTGTCACTGGAGGAATGAGAATCCTCTCTATCCACGGAGGAGGAGAGGTGCCCTTATGGGCAGACAGCCGTGTCACTGCTGGCATTTCAGCTCCTCTGGCTCAGAGCGGATTGCTGTTCAGCCCAGGGTGGGGTTCAGGTGCTGAGGAGTTACAATTTCCAGGAGAGATTCAATCCTGATGGCTGTGCCTTTATCCAGGACTCAGGGAGCCTCCCTAAAATCAGAAAGTTCTGTTGCACAGTGTTTTCTGACTGCGTTTATCCAGGTATTCCTATCACATTGCAGGTGGTTTAAGAGATGGTGAAAAATGTTCACATTTCATTTTGGGATAAAACAATAAATGAGATGATTAAGAGTCAGCAGGTAAAAGAGGCTTTTGTTTAAGCACTTACAGAAAACTTTCATTAAAGCATGATATCCTTCATCTTACCATTACCTCTTACACTCTTGATCTGATGGCAGATGTCACTCTTGAGCATGAATCCTGGTGTGAACTTTACAGATGGTTATTAAATATTTGGCTGCCAGCATGGATGAGGTGGCACTGATCCTGCAATTTATTCTGTGTTTAAACAAATAACACCACTGGAACAGTAACCAGTCCAGAATAATCACCAGGGTTAGGTTCTGAATTGAAGTTGTCATTCAAAAATTATCAGCTCCTGTAAAGATTTTAGTAACTCCACTACCTTGCTGTGTTTTCTTATGCTTATTTCTATATTCAGGTTTTGGAAGAAATCGTATTAATCAGTCAGGATGTAGAATTCAAGACACTACATAGATCTCAGCTATGAAATAGCTGATATAAGATCCTACTCCTTGGACAGTAGGAAAAGCCCAGTTTGGGTGGTTGTCCAAAGCTTAAACTCAAATGTTGCACGGGCAGGAAAGGTGCAGTTGTCTGAGGTATTCCAGTCCATTGACATGTGCAGTTCAATTTCAGTTTAAATCAAATTTGATTTGCCATAAGGGGGATTGCATTGGAGCAGTTTGTAAAATGTGCAGCGCAGCCACTAAAGGCATTGCACCATCCATTGCAGTTCACTTTCTGAGTGCTCTCTTTGGTGTTCTGATGGAATCGCAGTAGCAGGTGCAGCTGCTGGTGAGGGGACAGGATGGACCAAAAGCTGTTGGTGTGCAGCTCTGCCAGCTGCATTTTCCTTGCCTTTACCTACCTCTAAGAGCACAGCTGATAGGAGAGGAAAGGGAGGGAGAAGGAATTATGTTTGTCCATATATGTATTTATGTGCTCCTTGCACATCTTTACACACAACAGAAGTTACTAGAAATGTTTTTGTCAGTTTTAGGGGAAAAAAAACCAAAAACAACCAACAAAAAATTTGAATGTACTGTTACAGTACCTCTAAGTTAGCCAGAAATCAACTCCTGCCTTTTCCTATTATCCCCGGCTTTTTTTTGCATAATTCCAGTTACTACAGCCAGAACATTCATGGTTTGCTGGCTGTAGCTGTGCTGTTGGTCGCTCTCCAGCACAGTAAAATTATTTTCCTGTGCTCCTAGAACAGAAGTTCTGTAATGTCGAGTGAGAAAAGTGCCTGACTCACTATTCCCCAGTCCATACTCAGGCTTTTCCAGGGAAGTGCTGTTGGCTGGAAACAAAGCTCCAGGATTTTCACTGGGGTAGTGCAGACAGCGATATATGGGAGCTGCAGGCAGCTTTAAACTGGAGCAATATAAAACTGAGTGCACTGCTCCTCCAGTCTCCCGCAATTTGTCTCTATTTTATTCACTTCTCCTACCAGAATTGTTTTTCTTGCTAATGGGGGAAATCTTCAGGTAGATCTTGGTCTGTCTGCAGTCAAAGGCGGGTTCTGGCAGTAAAGGGATGGCTCCAGCTGAACAGGCAAAGTTAAAATTGCTCTGTGGTGAGTCTGCTCTTACGGTGTTGTGAGGCTGCAGAGTAATGCAGAAATAACCATGGGCAGCACTGAGACTGCAAAAGCTTTTCCAGAGTTGGAAATAAGTTTATTAAAATCAGAAAAGTGTTTATTAGTGATAAGGAACCATTCTGTGTAAAATTAACAAATTGCATCACAGGAAAAGACTTTTAAACTGTACCATGTGCTAAATTTGCATGTAGGTTGTTATGACACGTTGATAATAAATTTGTTTTTCTATTTATCCTTGTATATATATTATTTCAGCACATGTGGCTTTGTAGAACTGCAATATAAACCTACAAATTAGAAAGGCAAGTTGTCCTCGGGGACCATTTAACTATTCATTACAATCCAGAGCTGTCTGCTAAACAAAATATGCTGATTTACTAGGTTTCTGCTAAATGTATGTACAGAATCAAATGCACACATGAAGTATTAATACAACATCAAAGCTGGAATTTTACATGTAAGAATTTCAGAAATTTCAAGACTGAACAGCCAAAGGGTTATTCACTTCCACTGGATAGGCAGTGAAAAAAATCAGTTTTGTTTCCTTTGACAAGTATTTACCAATTTCACTGTGCTGGAACACCTTTGGGGTTCACGTTGTTGCCAGGAAAGGAAAGACATCTGTGGAGGGCCAGAGGCCGATGGCACCTGGGCTGTGCCAGCCCTGGGGTGGCAGCAGGGCCAGGGCAGTGCCCGTCCCCTGGGCTGGCCCTGCTGAGGGACCTCAGGGCTGTGTCCAGTGCTGGTCCCTCCTGGCCAGAGAGCCCTGGAGGGGCTGGAGCGTGTCCAGGGCAGGGAACGGAGCTGGGCAGGGGCTGGAGCCCCAGGAGCGGCTGAGGGAGCTGGGCAAGGGGCTCAGCCTGGAGCAGAGGAGGCTCAGGGGGCCCTTCTGGCTCTGCACAACTCCCTGCCAGGAGGGGACAGCCGGGGGGGTCGGGCTCTGCTCCCAGGGCACAGGGACAGGAGCACAGGGAACGGCCTCAGGCTGGGCCAGGGGAGGCTCAGGGTGGGCACCAGCAGGAATTTCCCCATGGAAAGGGTGCTCAGGCCTTGGCAGGGGCTGCCCAGGGAGCTTTGGAGTGCCCATCCCTGGAGGTGTCACCTGGAGGTGGCACTGAGAGCTCTGGGCTGGGGACAAGGTGGGGATGGGCACAGCTGGGACTCGATGGCCTCGAGGTCTGTTTCAACTCTAATAATTCTGTGGCTCTGTGAGTTTGTGATTCTCAACCATGTTGTGACCACAAATAAGAGCAGGAGAATTCCTTCAGTGGTGTTCCTTTGCACGACCACACAACACGGAGCAGTAAAGTGCTCCTATCAGCACAAGAATGAAAACTTGGAAACAAGAGTTACTGGACTCTTCTCACTCCTATGGAGTAAAAGACACCACAGTTTTAGATCACTACAGATATATTATGGTTTTTCTTGTTTTTTGGGGTTTTTTTTTAAGAGCTTATTTTAATGCAAACGCACAAAGAAATAAGGTTGCTATGGGAACTCTAACTCTTAATTCCATGATGTGTGCATGTAACACAACAAATACAGAATTGCACTAAGCCTGTCTTTTGCATATAATTTTTGGTGCATTTTCAGAGAAAGCAAGATTTTGTAAACAATGCAGGGAATGGATGGAATACCAGTACAGATCAAATATTATAACAGCCTGACAAACTGTGCCTGTTCTGTGCTTTTGCCCTTCCAGATTTCCCTGTCCATTCTCCTTTTCCCTCTTGCTTTCCCATTCTTTCGGTGTTTGAAAAATGGAACAGCCATAAAGTATCTCTGTCTAAATAGATCTGTCTTGTTCAGGATCCCAGCCTGAGCTGCCCTTCCCTGGGATGATGAATGACTGGAGCTGCTGCAGCCCCGGGCACATCGCACGTGGTGCTTTGGTGCCTTTCACCTCTGCAAAGGGAAAGCTGAAAATATTTCCCATCTGCAAATGGCTCCAGCTCTGTGCTGGGACAGGCAGGAGCTGCTGAGAGAATTTTCCACTCTTTATATTTTCCCCACTTTAGGATCCATTCTTCAGTTTTGAATTGGAGATCTCCTTTGTAAAGAAAAAACTGAGTTAGGCCTTTTTTTGTCCATCTCTTCGAATAGATTTGTTTGAAATCCTATCAAGGTTTCTACCTTGGTAGATGCAGATATATAAAAAAAATCTATTTATGTGAAATTTAAGCAATCTATTTTTATTTCTGTAAATTTTTGATAATGAAAATGATAAAGCTGACCTATCTGGAGTATGATTAGGCAAGGGATTAATTATCCCACATTCCTTCCTAAGCTGGGTTGTCCTACAAATATCAGTACTTGGTGAAAGGTTTTGTACACACATAATTTCAAATATTTATGTTTTGGAGTTAATCCCTGTGATTATCTAGTAAGATTTTATTCTTTCTTTGACTCTTGAAGAACATTAATATGAATTTGACTATGGTCATATATGTAACACATACAAATTGATAGTCCTTGTGGTTGAACCAGAATAAAATGTTAGTTATTGGCATTTCCTTAGGGAAATGTGGAAATTTTAAAATAAAAGTCTATGAATTTGGACAGCATCAAACCCTGCTTCCATTTTTCACTGTACACTTTAAAACTAAAATTTGTAGTGATTCCTAATTTGAATTTAATTGTCCAAGAAATTACTGGTGCATTGCTTTAGGCATTGCAAATAAATACGTAAGACAAACATTATTGGATTCAGTGGACGTGGAAAGGGTCAATAATTCTAATTAAATTGCTTATAAACCTCATCTAGTAGGAGCTAACTAGCACTGGAAGTCAGGTCTGAGGGTGGGATCTGGATCCATGGCTGGTGTTGTTTGTTTCTCTGGAAAGGATTTGGAATCAAAAGCAAGTGCACCAAATATTGAAAAAATCCCAACAAAAAAAAAAAATCTCAAAACCCCCAAACAATCAAACAAAAACTCTCAAATCTCCTGGTTATTTTAAAATAGTGTTTGTTCCTTTCATAGCCCTGTGCAGCTTTGTATGATTTGAAGCTGATCAGCTGCAGCAGCTGAGTGATGTAGAAGGTAAAAATTGTAACTGGAGGTAAATCCACTTCAGACACTGCAGCTGGCCGTGGAAATCATGTGAGGTTCTTCATACACAGTTATTTGATTTTTCAAAATACTCTTCTCACTTTATTATCCTGCATTATTCTGGGAATCATTAGTTAATAATGCTATTTTAAAACAAATAATTGTATGTTCTAGTATAGGAGTACCTGAGGTTTTATTAGAATGAAGGGGAAAAAATAGTCTTAGATATTTTCTCTTCTTTTTTTTCCCTTCAGTTTGGTTTATTTATCATCTAAAATTTCACATCCGAATGAATTAAAAAGAAATGATCCAATGAAGTGAAATGTGTTGGGGGTGGGGGAAGGAGAAAGGATTAAAGATACATTGAATATCCAGGTCCAGTGAGAAGCGTGGGCATATAATGAAGGACTGCCACAGGCATCACGAGTGTTTCTGAAGCCAAATTGTCCTGCTTTTTTTGTTGAATAATAATTGATTACTGGTCTAAATCAGTTTCTGCTGGCCTCTCTTACCTGTCTCTCTTTATTCTCTCCCTCCTCCTTCTGGAAGCTGTTGAAAAGGGGCAGATCCAGTTCCTCCTCCCAAGATTTTCAGTCTATAAAAGCCTTGCGAAGTTATAAATGATCTTTTTTTAATTTGGCTTGGAGAGAAAAGAAATGTGTCCAGTAAATAGAATGTGGTTTTTTTCAGCACTGTCTGTTTCCCGGAGTGTGAGAAGCTAACGAGCCTGTTTCTGTTGCAGGTAATTCAGATTGTCAGTGCCGTTGACAAGGATGATCCTAAAAATGGGCATTATTTCCTGTACAGCCTCCTGCCTGAAATGGTCAACAATCCCAATTTCACCATCAAGAAAAATGAAGGTAAATATAAAAAAAATAGAAAATAGCTCTCTCAACAACTTAGTTTTGAATTGTTTTGTTGACTTCCAGTTACTTTGCCAGTGTGTCCTTTGGGCAATTAAAATGTAAATAATCTGCTCAATGATATCTCTTAAGCTATTTCCAATAACTTTAAAGTAGATAAGAAGAAGGTAAAATGAATATGGAATTTAGATCCAGAAGACAGCCCACTGGCTTAAATAAAATGAAAGGATGGATTTACTGCCTGTATTATTCCTGTTAATTTGAAATTCCAGAGATGTGGTGTAGGATGAAAATCGGAAACTATGTTGGTAAATAAATGTTGATTCCTGCACTGACTGTTTGTGGCTGGGAACATAAAATTAAGTGTCTCCTAAATCTCCCAAGGAAAGCACCTTCTCAGCCTGTTTGTTGTGGGTATAAAGGTCTCAGAGTGTTCTGGTGAGGAATTTTTGCTAGAAAGAGAAATCCCTTAGGTCAGCAGAGCCCGGAAGGGCACTTTGAGTCGCTGTGCTTTGGAGCCCTTGTGGAAGGGCAAAATGCCATTTTGCAGGGCTGTGGAAGGGGACAGTCACGTCTGATGGGAAAAGAGACCCATTTCATGTTGTGGAGCAATAAATTTATCCTGATGCTGTCCTCTGGCACACGGATCTGTTTGAAGGTCAGGTGAGAGAAGGAGCCAGGACTGATCCCAGGAACGCCAGAAATAGAGCTCCATGTGTTTGTGCTTGCTTGAGCATTCAGCAAAGTTTCTATCCTGGCTGTTCTTAATGAAGCACTCCCTGCCAGGAATTCCAGTCAAATCCAGGCCCTGATTTGAAATTGTGAGAAAATAAAGCCCTGTTTAGTCCCTCACTAATAGGAAGATGTTTGTGTGAGCTGTATGTGCAGGAGTGTAAAAGTAATACCTGAAATGTCAATTAAAGGGAAAATGCTGTTTGCATTTTTTATTCTATCTGTTCAGCCTAGAAGCATGATGGCACTGTTTTGCTAAATGACACTGCACCTAAATTCTTCAACCTGCTTAAATATATCCTGTATTTTCCTTTTCTTTCGATATGCTTTCCTCTCCAGCATTCACAAAGCGTGTCTCTGCTTATATCTCTATTTTCTTGTAGTAAATGAGTCTCTGTGTGTTTGCTGGGGAAGATAAAACAAACCTCTTCAAAATGCATTTCATAATCATCAGCGGTGTAACACAAATTGAATTAAGCAGCCCAAATGTGAGGTGGTTTGCTTGGCACAGCATGACAAAGTAAAAGAGATCTTAGCATTTCTCTTCATGTTTAAATACTGAGCTCACGTCGCTAATTACCCTTGTCCTTCCAATCTGTTACCTGTTTAAGACCCACTCCTGCTCCTACTCACAGACAATGGCAAAGTGAGCCCTGAGCTGAGTGGGAGTGAGGAAATGTTCTATGTAACAAGGTGTAGAAAAATAAGTCCAATTTTGTTACAGCATTGCCCCTCAGTTTTGTGCAGTTTTTAATGTGTTTGAATCAGTTCAATGTGAAAATCCTCTTAAAACAACCACCTGAAATCTCTTGAAATTAAAAATCTGCCTGAAGAGACTTTTCTGATTTAATCCTTCAGTATCCAATAGTCAAATTCCAGCTATGCATGCCATCCTTGTCGATCAGGACTGCTCAGTCAGGGCTGCAGTGCATGGTTGATGTTAGTGCACGATCTCCCACAGGAAGCAAATATTCCTGTCAGAGCCAAAATCGGGGTCTCATTTGGCTGAGGGGAGTTCTTATGTCCTTTAAACACCACAGATCTTCAGTAAGTCTTTATTTCGTTATGCCACTTAAACAATGAACTTGACCATGACTTTGTCTTGAATATATCTGCCACATAAGCATGAGTGATTATTCCTGTAGGCCTAAAAAACCTGAATTCACAACTGAAATTTCTCTTTTTTTGGTGTCTGTGTTGCTGAGTGTCTGGACTGTCCATAAATAGGTTGGCGTGGTCTGGAGCTGTCAGGAAATGCCTGTACTGAACTCTCCTCTCCTTTGTGGAGATCAGATCGATGCTCAGCACAGCAAAGCTTGGAACAGAAAGACATTCCCTCACACTGGTGGCCAAAATCCTTGACACCTCCCTGACTGTGTCCTCAGCCTCAATTTCCTCCCAGAGTCCTGGCCCTGCCAAAATAATTCTTCAAGGCAGCAGAAACTTGATGGCTGCTGCAGAACTGCTGTCCTCTGGCGTACACGGTGCAGGGACTGCATTTTCTCACTTCTCCTGCTGCAGAAACCCAATTTGTGCTTGCTGGAATTAGCACATTTCTTTATTTCAATCGTTGTTCATACCTTGCCTTTCTTCAAAGCTCTCTTGAGGGCAGAGAGAAACAAAAGTACCCCACCCCAAGAGCGTTTGTGAAAGGATATTGCCCTCTGGGGTTCTCCTGGGCTTTAGGTCACTGTGGCATTTGGCACTCACTTCTCTCCTTCACCACGTCATGATGTTGTCAGGTCTGGTGGCTTACGTGTGCAAACAGTGCGGTTTGGCCTCTGCCAGGAGAAAAAGCTGCAGTGTCCTCTTTCTGCCCCTCATGCTGAAGAATCCATCAGCTGCCTGTGATCTGGAATGTCCCCTTCCTGTGTGGAACACGAGCAGAACCATTAATCAGTTTAATTTGTTGCACCCGGGCAGATTCTGTTGTTCAGACCTTCCAGATCACCCTAAGGCAAGTTCCCACGATAGGCAGTAATTAACTGTGCTGCTGACACACATTGCAAATATTGTGATTGGCCCCGTTGTTACCGAGAAATGTGTTTGACTAAGTGACACGACAGGTGTCTTCAACAGGAACCACACGAAAAACCCCGAAACACTTCTCAGAAGGTTTTATTACATGAACAGAAGTTATGCTGTGCTTACAGTGCCTTGAAACGCTGCGCTGGTGTTCTGTATTTGCTCGGTTTGTTGAATTTCCATATTTACCATCCCTTCTGTAGACGAGATACCCCAAACTGCAGAGGCTGTGGTGCCTTTCTGCTGTAAATAATGTAAAAAAAGGGAATTGAAATGCCATCAAGCGTCTCACTGAATGTCTGGAGATGGTCTCTTAGCAATCTTTATTTTCCATATCTCCTGATGCTTTTTCTCTGTCCTTTTCTGAGCTCAGATGTCCTTTACTGGGTGGGGTTTGTAGGTTTTGTGCCTGGGGTTCCTGGGCAGTGGGTGATAATCCTGCGCTCTGGGGCTGTAATCAAGGCACACTGATCACTTGGACTGCCAGGTGCTAAACCCTTTATCCCCTCTCAGAGAAACACTGGAGTTACATAACCAAAATACAAGAAGTTAATGCTACATGAAAATCCAGTCATGTGCTCTGGGTTAGTCCTGTGACCAAACCTGTGACTCGGGGACGTAACAAGTCCCTGGCTGCACAAACTCCTGACTGCATCTCTGGGCACTTTCCACGTGCCTTCGTGCTGGGTTTTCTGCAAAGGAGCAGAAGTTGGGGAAAAAAAATGAAAATCTGTGTTTTGTGTGGTGTGTCTGAGAAACTTCGAACCAGAAAAACCTCCAATTTCAGATGAAAATATCTGATGTTTAGACAAGTGTTGATACACTCGAGCAATGTGTTGTAGACTGCCTGGAATTAACCCTTCCAAAAAAACTGTAGGCTCACAGTAAATGACAAAAAACTGACAGGAATTGAGACAACTGATGAGGATTTTGTACTGCCATGGCATCAGAAAGCTGAGATGAGACCTCTGGAAATGGAATTGGGATTTGTTGACAGCCTTTTTTTCAGGTGAATGGGCTTCACCAATCCAGTGCCAGCACAGGGATCTTCTCCTGCCCCCCAACCACCCTCACAGCAGGACCTGTTTTCAGCACTGAAGTCTTAAGGTTTCCTTGGATTGTTCAAGTGAGAACAGAATTCTGAGCTAGGAGCCTTTTCACACATGCAAACATTTTGAGACGCTGCCAGTGCAGTTTTTACTGTCAAAAACTACCAAACACGTCTTTGCCATAAAGAGACCTGAAGTTTTTCCCCACAAGAAGTTTCCATTGCTATCCCATTTTTCTGATGCCAGATTCTGTTTCCTAATGGGATAAACCCCACATGGGATGTTCCATGTTGCCTTTGGATGCAAGGGTTCTTCTGACAGGAGAAGTGGTGCATCTTTCCTGGATAAATGGGATTTTCCATCCCTCTTGTGCAGCAGAGCAGTCCCAGGATTGCCTGGGCCGTGGGCAGGGCTTGCCTTTGGGTTTAGAACCTTCCTGGCACGAGCTCATATTCCTGCTGAAATCCAAGTGCCTGATTGGGCTCCTAACAGGCTGATTATGGACAATCAGCCTCCTCTCCCCCAAATATTCAATCTGGCAAGTTGAGCTCTGAATTTGGTCCTGGTTCTAGTGAGTTCATATTAAAATGTTTGGGGTTTTTTTGGCTTTTTGTTTAACTGAAGCATTATACATCCACTTAAGTGAGGAACTGTTCTGTTGGTTCTCTCCAAAAAAACTCAGTGTTTATTCTGAGCCATGTTTAGTCTGTTACACCTGTGATACTTGGAACAGCCCCAGGAGTGATCATGCTTAAATGTCCATTTATTTTGTTCTTTCCTTCAAGTTCAATCTTGCCTGTGCTGCCTCGGAAGTGCAGGCACTGTGTCAGCTATTTTAAAGGGAATGGCCTGGTACAATCACTTCAATCACTGGCTTGCATGCCTTTGTATATTATTGATTATTTTATCTTTCATCACCTCTTTGTGATTAAAAACCAACTATTTCTAAACTATTTTACAACAGCTGAGGAAAACAATTGCATGCAAGCACTCTTAGATATCCCAAATAATAAAAACAAATTATTAGCACTTTTTTTTCTTTGGAAAGTACTTCTGTGTCACTGTGGTTTTAATACAATAAAACCTGGATTTTTCCCCTCTCTTTTCATGAAAATATTTTTAGCAGCATCTGTCAAATCCATACCTGGAGGGCGAGTCTTTTGTTCCCACCAGAGTCACTCTCATGTGTTAAAATAAGTCTTTCCCTGGAACAGTTTCTTTTGGCATTTCTGGAGAAGTCTCTGTGCCATTGTCTCAGCTGTCAGCTGAAGCTCCTTCTGGGGTTTTGATTGACTTTCCTCTCCAAACATTTCCCTCAGAGAGCTTCCCTGCCCTCCTTCCACCCTGCCCAATTTCAAAGGTAACCCCCTGACCCCAGGGACAAATTGCCAGAGCAGGGACATCATTAAAGCCATCACTGCTGGGTGGATGTGCAGAGACAGCACCCAGCCGCTCCCTGGGATGTGAGCAGCACATCCTCGCACATTCCTGCACTTTCAGGCCATTTTGGGAAGCTTTGGGGCCCAGCTGCCACGTGCCCCAGGGTGTTCCACAGCGGCGCTGCTCGAGGGAAAGCACATGCTTGCATATTTCTGATGGGTTTAATTATCGTCCTCATCTCTTTTATAGATCGGTAATTAGACTTTCCGACTCCAAAACAAACCAAATCGCATCCTCGTTAGTGGTTCTCTTGAAATTAAGTGATGTGCTCAGTCTTGCATCTTGAAAGTTATTATTTTTCTACCATCTGTCTCAATATTGGTGGCGTGGAAGAACACCCAGAATATGAGGCATGATCTGAGAAAAAGCAATGATCACCATCTCTTTTAACAGACAGGGCTTTGTCACCAGAAATCCCCAGGAATCCTTGCATTAAAAGGTGCAGTCGGTGTGAAAGGAGCAGAGTTAAAAATAAAGCATTGCACTGTATTAAATAATAACAAACACAAAGCTCTCTATTATCTGGCACCGGGGTGTCAGGATCTGCCATCCACAGGCACACATCATGCTTCTCCAGGAGTGCTCGTGGTGTGAAAAATGTATTATAAATATCATACCAGCAATCTTTCTCTCAGCATGGCATTTAAACTGGAGTTGTTTAAGTAGCAAAGTTCAACATTTTTATAACCCGTGCATGCCAGAAGAACCTCTGTTCATTGATTTTTTTTGTGAATAATAGAGTTAATGATGAAATTGCTAATACAAAATTATAGAACTATTTCCATTTTAGCGTGGTTGAAAGATTTTGTTCAATAAGTCCTTTTGTGCATATATTAGAAATTGTAAGTTATAGAAATTAAAACAAAGCATAAAGATGTTGTTATTTTGCTGAGTAGGAAGGTCTAAATATTATCAAAACAAATCACGTGATAGTTAAGGTAACTAAGCTCTAGGAAACATTGTCTTTCTGTGGATTAAGAATAATCTGGCATTAAATTTTTATTCTTTTCCCAGAAAATTCTTAATTATATTCTGGATACTTGTCTTTCTCAGCTAAAAACAAAACATGATTTACAGACCTGAAGTACCACATTCTACTGATGGTCTGCAAGTTATCCCAAACTGCTGAGCCCCTTCTTGGGAATTCTGTCTCGTGTGCCTTGTTCTGCTGCGGGGAAGGGTGGCAGGGTTACGGTGGGGAGCAGGGGACACAGAGATGCCACTCCATCCATGGGCAAAAAGTGGTGTTCAGCCAGTGCAGACAGCTCTGCTGGAGCAAGTGCTTCTGCTTTGGGTGACAAGTGCCTGACATAATTCATTTTTATAGCAGAGGAAATGCAGTTCCTTCTTTGTGGTACTCGGGTTCCTTTACCCTTGGTCCTTACACAATTCACCCGCCTGAAACTGCTGTGGATCAGAAACTGTGTTAGATCATCCTTAGGGAGAGAAGTTATCAATTTCCTTATTTACATATCTGATAATTCCAAGGTGTAATGTCACCGTGAAGAACAGACTGAGTCTAAGAAGCCTAAGAAGAAGAGGAGCCCTTTCTCAGTGACAAAGTGACGAGGAGCTGCGTGAGGAGGAGATCGGTGCTACAGATCTTTAGATTATTCTCGAGTTCTAGAAGCCCTGGTAGAATTTCAGATTAATGATAACGTTCCCAAGGGTCCCCAGCACATTCCAGTAGCGCTCAGAGGTTCTGTCCTGCCAGGCACTGGCTGCATTCCCATTTGCACTGGATGATTTCACCGGGCACTTGAGGTGATAAATCTGACTCCTTTCTGCTGTTCCCAGCAAGGCTCCACTTCCCCATGGTACAGCAGCGTCCGTCCCATCCAGCTGAGAGTGCTGTGCCAATATTCTCACTCTGTATCTTTCTGCTGATAACTCCCTGCTTCCTCCCCGCTCCTCTCTTTACTGCCATCGCTATCAGCTGTGTTCTGCTATTCCCTGAAGTTCTGTTTTCCCTTGATATTGAATATCAATCGAGTGAGATTTGAAACAACTTCCCTGGCAGGGATGGCTGTGGTGGTGTTTTCTGGAGTGATTGCATTAATGTGGATGGGCAGGCAGCGTTTTTCCACTCCTTTATGTGTCCCTTCCTTCACTGACACCTCTTCTGCTGTTCCCAGCTTTCCTCCTGCATGCAGATCACTGCTCTTTCCAGCCTCCTTTCTGATCAGAACCACAGACCAGGTGAAGGCTCGGTGCAGTTCTGCTGCAGACACTTTCTGGCCCTGTCTGGGTGACTGAAGCTCCTTGCAGTGGTTGTGTGCTTGTCACCTCTTTGCTAGGCCAGAGAGGTGCCTCCTTCCTGGGGCACACAGCTGGCACAGAGAGCCAGGATCAGCTCTCCAGAGGCTGCCTCAGCTGCCAGCTGCTCCAGACCCTTCTGTCTGTCCTGCCCCCCTGAATCCCTCCTCACTCCTCTCCTGTATTCAGGGTGCAGGACTCCAGGCAGATTCCCTCTCTCCTCGCCCTAAGCCAGAGGTGATCCATCAAGGCTTCACCGGACTGGACAGGCCAACCTGATGGATGAAGCAGCAAGGAGGGGTCATCTGGTAAGCTGACCGTCCTCTCCCAGGCATCTCCAGCTGCTCTCCAGCTCTGCTGTGCTCCCCAGCACGGCTGGACTTTTGATAGTTCTGCACTGGCAAAGTGTCTCCTTTCCTGGCAGCCTCTGCCAAATGCTGTGTAACCTTTCCGTGCTGTTTCAGTTCAGCTCCGTGGTGACAACTTCTTTCCAAGCCTCCCAAATGCAAACTTTCAGACAGCTACGGAGTTGTCTGTGCACATTGGAAAATCAGCCTAATTCCCACAGCATCCCAATCCTTTCAGAGCCTGCCTTTTTTTGGTCATTTGAATCACCCACAATTACGCAGTTATTGCAGAGCATTGATGTAAACATGACCCAGCCCCAGGCAGCATCCAGGGGGAGTGATGAGACCCAGGCTCATCCCAGCTCCATGCAGCCTCCCATTATGCATACATGACTAAAGAGACTTTTACTTCACTCCTCCTTAATTTATTATTTGTGCTGCTAGCAACAGAGTGTTGCCAAGGCGTCAATTATGTTTCATTTTATAAATCAAACTAATTGAGAACCAGATGCAATCTGAGTGAGAAAGATCTGAGGTCAGTGTTGTGCACCATATGCACGACAGTGCTTACTCATGATGAGGGAATGGTTTGGACAGCTGTGAATTTTCCTGCTGTAGGAGTTTCAGCAAGCTCCGTAGTGTAACGTCCTGAGCTCTCTTTTTCCAGTTTATCGCCTTAATTTCATAATAAAACTAAAGAAGAGTGAGTAAGGGATAAAAGGTTGTGAAAACAAAACAGGAGAGCGAAAGAATTTGGTCAGTAAATTGTCATGGGAAGCTGTCTGGTTTAGGACTAACATGGAACCTGGATGAAAGAAACAGCAGAGAAGGACAAATGGAATCTTCAGCGTGACTTAATTTCAGATACATAATGGGGCAATAGGCATTAAATCAGATATCCCAGAGCCCCATGGACACCCTGCTGTGCCCTGGGCGCTGGGCTGGCCCTGCTGGAGCACGGAGGTGCCACCACGGGAGCCCCTGGGGCCCCTCCAGCCTCACCCAGCCCGGGGTTCTGTGAAACTTTGCTCCACCAGCCTTTAATCAAAGGTTCCCGGAGTGCTCTAAAAACATAACTCCTCAAAAACTCACATCACCCAGGATTATGATACTCTAGGACTTCAGAAGTATTTCATAGTAGTATTTATAGCTAAGTGAATATATAATATTTGGAGATAAATTTCCAGATTTTTAATCAGTTACCTTCTATAAGAGTTAAGAGATTTGTAAGTGCCACTTCTGGCTTGATGGGTACATCTGATTTCTCCAGGTTTTCTGCAAAAAAGCAATTTCTGTGGTGGAAATGTGCATGGACAATGCACTAGGTTTGATTTCCTGGAAATGGGTTTCATTCCCTGAGTAGGAGGAATGAAGTGCTGAGGCCAAAGGTTCTGGTAGAGCCTCTGCCCCATCTCCACCTCAGTAATTTACCCAGCAGAGTCATACTGCATCTCAGAGGTTCCGCTGTGTTCACCTCATGGTTTTGAATATTTGGATTTTCTCCCTAAGTACCCAATGGGTAAACATGGCACAAGATTATTTTTCTTTCTTTCTTTCTTTTTTTTTTGTACTTTGTAGATTTATTGCTGGCTCTCATTATGGAATATCTCTTTGTTTTGTCGTATCCTACATACAGACTGTTGAGGAGGAATTAATTTATTAGTTGCTCTAATTGCACTTTTGTCAATTAATGAGAAACTAGATAGGAATCTCATTTTAAGGTTTCAGTTGCAGTAGAGATTAAAAGACCACCAACACTCCTCTACTAGAGGAAGACTAAACAGGCTAAAAGTGAAAACAATTTAAGCAGGAATCATCACTTATTAACTGTTAATTTTCCCTTTGATTAGGAAAAATCTCCTTTTGCACGTGGACCCGCCATTAAAAATAGAAGGTATTAATTTTTCACACGTAGCCTTAAGGCTTATCTGGTTAACTATTACACAACTGACATTCTAATGGGAGTTAAAAAGCTCTAAGATCGTGTTCCAATTTACAGCTTGTTTTGAACCAATTCTGCCAGTGTTTCACACAAGGAAGGAGCTGGAATCACACTCATTCTTCCTGACCGTGACATTGATTATTTTGTGAATTCTGTGCCTCTGCATTCTCCTGAATCTGCCTGGTGTGCTTGCACATATTCCATGTTTTATATGGAAATATTTTATATGGAATACATTTCTATTTTATATTTTACACACCCTTTTATTTCCTCCTTACTCGTTTTGAAGAGGTGACAGTTTAAGAAGAGGTTGTATCTCTGTCATAGCAAACACAGCAGTGACACACTGAAGGAAACAGGAAATTTTTATGGTTTTTTACTACAGCTTCTGACATCGAGAATAAGGGAGACAAAACTTCTTTTTAGTTGGTTGGGGGTTTTGTGCCACTGAGGTTATTTTCCCATCAACTCCCGATTTTGTAACTTTTCTGGGTGATCTTGTTGTAAAATATGTCACTTTGTTGGTCTTCATTTAATTCTGTCTAATTAGGACGTATTATATTTGGCAAGCAGCCAGTAATTAGTGACATATTTATGTAATTATTAGCATGTAATATTTATATAATAAATGTGCCTGGAAGGCAATCCATGCAGAGGGCAGGGGGAGGTAGAATCCATGATTTGGCTGAACACAGAGACCTTGCCCACTGAGCCGAGGGCAGCAGAGACGTGAAATACCTGGGCTGACCCGGCTGCTCTGGGGAGAGTTTGCATCCCCGGGCGTTATCGGCTGTGATTACCAATAATCAGCAGTGATTAGAGAGGGAGTGGGGATGGGCCCTGTTTGCAGTGGGATAATCAGGCAGCTCGTTAGGGAGGGAGAAATAGGGCTTGGGGAAAGCTGTGCCCATGTGCACAGAGCAAAGGCCAATTTTGGGGATCAGGGGAGCTGTGTGCCCGTGTGCACAGAGCAAAGGCCGATTTTGGGGATCAGGGGAGCTGTGTGCCGGTGTGCACAGAGCAAAGGCTGATTTTGGGGATCAGGGGAGCTGTGTGCCTGTGTGCACAGAGCAAAGGCTGATTTTGGGGATCAGGGAAGCTGTGTGCCCGTGTGCACAGAGCAAAGGCTGATTTTGGGGATCAGGGGAGCTGTGTGCCCGTGTGCACAGAGCAAAGGCTGATTTTGGGGATTAGGGGATCTGCGTGCCCATGTGCACAGAGCAAAGGCCGATTTTGGGGATCAGGGGAGCTGCGTGCCCGTGTGCACAGAGCAAAGGCAGTGCCCCCAGCCTGGCCTGGCTAAGCCTGGGCTCAGCCCAGCAAACCCCACTCTGGCTGGAGGCTGGGCACTGTGTACATCCTGAAACAGGAACCGTAAATCTGTAGGTTTGGGATTTTTCGTCCATGTGACTCTACAATAAGAGCTAAGTCAGGATTAAAGTCCTCTTGGTGGAGTTTTGAATGGAGTTTGGTGTTGAAGTCACAAACCTTAAAAGGAGCACCAACAGTGATCTCTGCATGCTGATGGGAGTTCTCTGCTCTGTTCTAAGAACATTGGGCTGTCTTGGGCATGAACACTGAATTTTTTTCTTCTCTTTAGTGACATAACAATTTCACATCACTTTCTAAACACACAGAAAACTTTGGCTTTGTTTGTGCTGTGTTGCAAAACTCTCATTTGATCTAACCTAAAACTACAGCTAAAATCTAGGTTATTGGAAATAATAAAATATAGAATAAACCTAATTCCTGTAGCCTTTCCCAACTTGTCGCTCCCTAACCTTGCTCAGCTCTGTCCTGTCACTTCCTGTAACGTTTTCATCCATTATTTGTGACCCTCCTGTAAACCGTGCAGTGTTGCCCCAGCGCAGATTGAGACCCTGTGATCTCAGAGCACTCCAGAGGAGTGATGGATTTGTGATTGAGGAATTGTTGTGAAGTTTGGAGCGTTGTTGTTTAACTTGGCTCGGGGTTTCCTGGGTGAATTTGGACAAATCATTTCCTCACTGTGCTGCTGCTGTGGATGCAAACACTGCAGAGAGTGAGCAGCTCCCCAGGGGCTGGTGAAGGCTGAGAGGTGCAGGAGTGCTCTGAGGGGTATTTTGGATTTTTCTCAGTGTCCCAGACAGGAAATACCTGGGATTTGCCTGTCAGGGGAGGAGATGGTGGAGCCCGGGCTGCTGGCAGCTGCAGCTGAGGCACTGTGGTATCTTGGATAAAAGCTGCAAAACTAAATACAGAGGGAGGCAGTTTGGACTCAGTCCTACACCTGACATCTCCTTCCGTGTCATCTTTATCTATTCCACATTGTTACAGCTTCTTTGTACTAATATTTTCTATTTTTAAATAAGAAAAAAATCTATAACAAATCAACTTTTTCTTGGTTTGTGCCTTTCTTCAGCTAACAGGCAAGATCAAAAGATGTAGTTGCTAAAAGCTTTATAGAGTTCTAATCCAGTCTGTCTAGCAGAACCACTGGCTTCAAAAATTTATATATAGAACTTAGCTTTTTCCAAACTAAAATTATTTTTCTTAAATCTTTTTTTTTTTTTTTTTTTTTTTTTTTTTTTTTTTTTTTTTGTCCCCAGTAAGGAAACATAACTTTCTCAAAGTATCTGCTGGGGTTTTTTTCTTTTCACCTTTTTGACTTTGTACATTTTTTCTTTATGATCACAGAGGTTTTTTTGGTGTACTGAGATGTATTTTCCTCTGCCAGTAGAACCCCCATCTCTTCTAATATTTTTTGTGATCGTGCTTTGTCTTTTTAGTGCAGCTTCTGCCTAAACACTTTACTTGTACTTTATCAGACTCTTCATCACGAATTAGAAGACAGCAAAGAACCTTTGGAAAGTGTTCTCTGAGCTTACTGATCCTTTCTGTATTTATACCTCATCTCTTCTCTCCTCGGGATGCAGAGAAACACTGAATCAGAGGTCTTTTGTTTGGTTCAGTTGTATTTCCACTGTGAATCCAGATGTTTGGCTGGTTTTAGAACTCCCATCCTTGGAGATATTCCAAAGCCCCCTGGGCGAGGCGCTGGACTCGGTGTAGCTGTGGGGAGCAGGCGGCCCGGGTGACCTCGGCAGGTCCCTGCCAAGCTCGCTCAGGCTGGGATTCCGTGAGAACCCTGGACAGCTCCGGAGCTGCTGCTGTGGTTTTCACCCATTAACGCTGACTCTGGAACATCCCGGGGGTGCTGAGGCAGAATTCCAGTGCTGACACCTCGCCCTGGCTCCTCCTGTCCCAGTTCTGATTGTGCCACACAAGGCACAGAGCAAAGTTGGGCTCTTGCAGTGCGTCCTGGGCATGGAATCGGAATTCAGATGCATCTGTGTTCCCGCTGTGATTCTCCACGATCCGGCTGTGTATCCTAGGCCGGAACTTGTGGCTGCTCCAGGTTTTTTCCATGTAATGTTTGCCTCCTGTGCAGAAACATTCCAAAGAGCCTCTGGGATTTTCATTGGAAAACTTTTTCAAACTATTCCACTCTAGAGATGGGTAATTGTTGAGGGTTTTTTGGTGTTTTGGGGGGTTTTTTGGTTGGTTGGTTGGTTGGTTGGTTGGTTTTTGGTTTTTTTTTTTTCACTCACTGGATCTCCTTCTCTGGATGCCTTTTGCTCTTCCCTGCATTTCCGAAGACTGTGAGTTTTCCCCATGGGAGTCACGTCCTGGGTGAGAGGTGTGCATGGAACAAGGCATGCTGTGAATGCTCTGGGTGGGAGACAGAGGTATCAATTACTGCCATGAAGGGCCTGATGATAACGAATTGTTATTGTTATGTGTAATCTGCATATCAGAATGGCTTCCCAAAGTCATTATCGCGCTGCCTGAGTGCCCAGGGGCAGTGTTACACCACAGCATTGCAGTCTTGCAAATGACAAAAAGCTAATATAACTCTAGATGACATTTACGAAAATGTATAATGGCACTGCTCTCAGGGCTCTCGCAGAAATTATTCTCGGGGAACTTCAAGGGAGTTCTGCGTGTATAAGAACTGCAGGATCTGGCACTTTTTACAATCAAAGCCACATTTCTTTCTTCAGTGGCACCAGCTCAAGAAAATGTTAAGTCAGAATTGTTTTTAATTTATTTTCTGACTTAAAATGCCCCAGCCAACGTAAGCTGTATTTAACTTTCAATGCTCTTTGGCAGAGAGGACGCAGTCTAAATTCCTTTTCATAGGAAGTTGTTATGTCAGAGTTATAAACCTCTGAAAATTGGCATTTTGTAATGGAAGTGCTGACAAGACCTTTATTACACCAGTACAAACAGGCAGCATTCCAATAAATGCTGGTTGCTGTTTTTATAGTCCGGGGGTTGCTTTCTGCTCCTGTATTTCAAAGTGAACATTATGTAAAAAGTAAGTGGCATAATAGAAATGCACTGGCAGGGCTGGAATTTGGCTCCTACTTTACAACAAAACCTCAATATGGTTGATAGCTCTGATTACAGATTTAGTTTTTAAGGGCTGGGATATGATTTACTGGTTAATTGTTTTAAATCTTTACCAAGTGCCTGTGTGCGTTCAGCACAGTTGGAATGGAAAAGCTGATTCTCATGGCAGGGAGAGGTGGATTTTAAATTATTTAAATGGCAAGAACACATCACACTGAAAACCCAAAAGGTTCCTACTTAAGTTTTATGTTTGTTACTGTGCTAGTCACAGTTTGCACTGTAGAAAGAAAGATTCACTTCAAACATCTGGGATTGTCTTCACAAAGTCTGTGAACTTTTCCAGGCCTGGAAGTCACAGATGTAGGAATTGGAGGATGTGTGTGGAGTGAGGCAGGTAAAGAACATGGGAAGGAATTATTGGGACTTTCCCATCGCCTGTCAGCAGCACCCTGAATGTCCCAGAGCTGCTGCTGGGGATTCAGCTCTGCCAGAGGAGACCACACAGGCAGAGTGGTGCCTAAAGCTGTGCCCGCACTGTGGCCTGAGGGGCTCAGAGCCTGTCTGCCACCAGCCTCTCCTCCCACACTGCCTTTGGGTATTCACAGAACACAGAATCCATTATCCCTCCAGAGAAAATCCCTCCTTGGGATGGCTTGGCTTTTTTATTTATCCTTGCAGCATTCTTGTTGGAATCTGGTGATTCCCGTACTGGAAAGTTCTTGGTTCAAATGCAAAATATTTGTAAAACACAGTATCGCTTTCTGAAACTTCTTGGTTGAAATGACAAGAGAACAGAATTAACTAGAATATGTAGATCTCAAAAGTGATCCATCAGTCGATGCAAATTGCTGTGTTAATAATGTATTTTTAATGCTGAGCACGTTTGACAGTAATTTCATCTCTCTCTCTGAACCAGAGCCTGGCACCCTGCATTAATTCTGCCCGTTACGGCTGCACCCCTCGGTGCACATGCCATGCAGGGGTGGCATCCAGGGGACGCCGGGTGTGTCACAGCAGTGGCAGTGGGAGCAAACAGCTCCAGGACTGCCTGCTGGAGCACAGAGCACAAACACCAGAACTGGCTCTGGAGCCAGGGCTGTTCCAGCACTGCCCACACCTTCCCTGGCCTGGTTTCGCCTCCCATTGCGGGAGCATCAATTCTGAGCGGCACCAGGGCGCTGGAAGAGGGAAATGTGATGCCTGAGTAACCTAGAGCAGAGGCCAGGGAAGATTCAGAGAATAAAATGGGGATTTATTGCAGGGCCTTCAATAGGGACACCTCGGGCACTCAGAGCCTCTCCGGGAGAGGCCACACCCAAGCTGGACCCCGGGGCACCAGTTTGCTCCACTTTGATCAGTTTGGATCCATTCCCAGATCAGGGTTCATTCTCCAGTGACAATTTCAGGGGATGATGGAATTGAGCCCAAGTCTGTCCCCCCTTTTAGAGGCTCCGTTTCCATCTTTGGGGGCCTGGAACAACGAGGTGTCCTTGAGTGCAGCCTGGAGAGGATTTGTTGTGTCTGAGCAGGATGGGAGAACAGGAGCTCCCAGCCCGTGGGGAGTGTGAGAGTTCCACACTAAAGCAGGGCAGGAGCTGGGAAATAGAAAAGCTCAATCTTAAGGCATCAAATGGACATTGCAGGGTGGGTGAGATTCAGGCAGCTGTGCTGGGTGCACTTCAGACAAGGTGGAGCTTAAACAGACCCAGAACCTCAAATTCCTGCTTGGACTTGCTCGGTGTGTCTGTAAATGAAAGAGAGAGAGAGGTGCCATGTCCTAATTATTTCTCTGCCCCGTTAACAACAACCCTGGTACCATTTCAGCCTCAGCGCGTGCTTCTGCATCATTATTTCTGCAGCAGGGATTTTCTGTCCTTTCTTCCACGAGTTAAAAAAGCAAGGTACAAAATACAGGAGCTGCTGCTGGACTGCAAGGGACCATATAGTTACGTTTGATTATAGCTCTGCTGGCCTAAAGGTCAGAGGAAAGTTTTAGAATACTTAAGAGACAATTATCTAAAGTTCAGACTTTTCCAAAGGAATAGAGCTGGAAATTATACAGACTATTATCTAAAGTTCACGTTTTCAAAGGAAGAAGGTAGGAGGAAATGCTTATTCATCATCACTTTGCTGTTAATTTGTCTGGCTTTGTTTTTTTTCTCCTTCTGTCAAGATTTTATTTACTACAAGCTCTGTGTTACCCAGTAGTACTAACATAATTATTCCCCTTTCCAAGAAATTTTAACATGCGAGAATGATGTATACACGATTAAATATTACTTTGCTCATGATGCAAAATTCCCAGCAGTACTTTTTATTTCTGCAAAGGACTGCATGGAAATGTGTTTAGGGTTTTTTTATTCATTAGTTGATTCAGCTGTTCAATTCTGGCATAAACTATTATTATTTAAGCCAACTGGTAAAGAGAAAGAAGTAATCAAAGATACAAAATATGTGACATTTTCCAATTATTCTTCTACCAGTACATTTTCTCACATGAAATACTTTTCTCCCCCTGTGTTTTAAGGGATTGCAGGAACTCCAGGTCTAGAAAGAACCCACAATCGTTCAAGTTTGTTCATTTGGCCTAGGAATGTTTTGTGAATTGCCATTAAATCTGCCGGTCTGGAATGCAACTGGCTATGGGGCAGGAGAGACAGTTTGATCAGTCAGCTGAATTTTTATAGCAAAAACGTTTTTTCTTTTGAACCTGCTGTCTGCTATCAAATTTGACAGCAGTCATCAATCTGCTTCTTTGAAGACAGCACAAATTTTTGACATTTGTGAAAAGCAGGTTGGTTTGGAGTACCTGTGGATGCTTCAGTGCCCATATGGTTTGGCCATCATAAATCAGGAAAAATGTACTGTACAAACGGCCTCTCTTTATTTTCAGGTGATTTTGTAAGCCTTCTATTGGAATAGAATATTTCTATCTTTACCACAGAGATTAGGGAAAGGGTTCTTTTCCTTCTAAACTGCTGCTCAAGGGGATTTAGTTTGAGACAGTCAGCAAGGAAGGCCTGGTACAGCTGTAAAATTACACAGGACACAGTTATAGATATATTTTTTTATATATGTTATCCTAAAAAGGTATTTGTTGTGCATATGTATAGCCATGTTGAAAACAGTAAGTTTAATAATCACAAAACAAATTTTTTATAGCAGTTCTAATGAACAAATAGATTATTTTTTTCAGCTACTAACAGATTTATAACATACAAATTCACAATTGTACCCTTTTAATCAAATATTCCTTTAAAATGTGTTTCAGCCTAAGGCAGAAACAACAAAAAACCCCTGTCTTAAATGGGTGTTCCTCATAAAGCATTTTAATGGCATTCTTTTGGAAGCACTTCCAACTTGTACTAAAGTGCAGTCTGCAAGGAATAAATCATTTTTTCAGCTCAGGGCCCCTTTGTGAGCAGTGGTTTTTTCCCACGTGGCCATGGATGAGGGCGTGCTTGGAGTTGTCACCTCTGGTTCTTGTGGTGGGTCAGAAAGGAGCTCGTGCCTGTTCTTTCCCAGGTATTTTGGGTTGCAGAAATAAAAAAGAGATTTTGAAACAATTGAGTTTGAGATCTCACACGTGGGGCTGCAGTCACTGGGTTTGTTTCTGCAGGGCAATCCCACCAATCAAAAGAGGTGTTATTTGTAAATCTTTCCATAGAGAGAGGGTCTTATGGAGAAAATATTCACAAGAATTTTGATGAAGGGATGGCTTGGAGCTCATGGAGTAGACAGTGACTTCTGGAGAGACCTCGGTGTCTCTTGGCAGCTTTATTCCCAGGCTCTAAAAGGGATGTGGGATCTTCCCTGTATCCCAGCATTTCTCTGTCGATGGGTTTGAATTCTGAAGAAAAACAAAACCACCAGTGTTAGTAATGATCTTCTGAAAATCTGGGTTTGACATTGTGAGGTCTCCACTAGTGAATCTCAACTCTTACAGGAGGCATGTGCATATTAATTATGGTTATTTATTATTACAGGAGGCACGTGCGTATTAATTATGGTTATTAATGGTTATGCGAAGCTGTAATGGCATCAGCTCTCTCTGGGAAGGTCTCTCCTTGTGCCTTTGCAGCTGATGGCTGAATATTCCAGAGCTCACATCCCTCCAAATGCCACAGGCTCGGGTTGTCTGCCTGCTTTTTGGTAGTTTCCACCAAAACCTTGATGATAATAATTCCATTTCTTGATTATTTCAAGTTTGGGGTTTCTATTTAAGAATAGATGCTGCTTCTGAACGAGATTGGAAATGAATGAGCTGTCGCTGTCTTTTCCTTATGAAAACAAATGAGGGAGTGTCACAGTGAGGATATTCCTGCTGCTCCTCTGCTTGTGTCAAAGAACTCTATTTTATAGAGAGCCTGTTTGAAGTTTAAAATGTACACAAAAAGAGACCTCCAACAAACAGGAAGAAACACATTTTTGTCATTCTGCTCTTTCCAGCTGTAGAGTTTCCAATTAAAATTCTTTCTTCATATGAGTAAAATACCCGCAGCATAGATAACGACTTCTACCACCAAGTCCTTAATACCATTAATTATTTGATCTTTCTGAGGACGTTATAAAAGGGAGAGAAAAAGAAAGGCAGAGTTCTGTAGGTGTAAGGTGGCCCAGCAGGGAACCCCACTGATCTCAACATGTTTGAGGCTGCAAGGGAATTAAAGAATTGCAGTAATGTGTGCAGAGAAAATGACATTTAGATGCAAACTGACTGCTTATGATTTTTACTTTTGTTCTGTTATTTTACTGTCTGCCTTAAAATGGCAACATTCATTCTTGCACAAGGTGGGAGATGAAGGAGTTGGCTGCTGCCTGCTAATTTCACATCCTGATGGCTGTCGATGCCATTAAAGTCACTCGTGTCCAGCAAATCCAGAAGTAGCTTTGGATTAAAATGATTACATTTACATTCTCTCAAAAATCTTTCATCCAAGAGCCTCAAAAGAGATCTGGGAGATTTGAGAACAGTTGGGGAACCTGCAGAAAGCCCTTGGCCCTGTGGTAATCGTTGTGGTTATGCAAACTGCCTTTGTCTAGAAACCACGCTGGACATCCTTTAAAGACCTTCTGTGTTGTCATTCTTTGTTCCAGCTGCGAGGGAGACATTCCCAAAGCAGCCCCTTTCATGGTTATTTCAAAAACCTGCTTGTAAACTTCAGAAACGGAGAGGCAGCCAGTGAGCTGAGCCACGGGTTTGTTTCATGTGTAAAAAAGTCAGGAGTGAGCTGCAGCTCTGCCCTGTGGCTGTGCATTCCCAGAGCTGTTTCTCTGACCTGGCACCGGTGCTGAGACACTCCCAAAGGTCTGACACCACTCCCGAGGGCTGCAGGACAGAGGGCAGCTCCTGCTCCAGCCTGGGCAGTTGGAACATCACCAGGGAGGGGCATTCCCAGGACTCAGACATTTCCATGAACTTCTCCCCAGAGAAGGGCACGGAATTCCAGGAGACTCGTTCTGCTGCAGCACCTGCTGGGTGTGCCTCCTGACTGCAGGCACACGCTCAGTGTCTCTGCCTGTGGCAGCAGCTCAGAACCCAGAAGCACAGAGCTTTGGGGTTTCTACGTGTGATTTTCCTTGTTTTGCTCAAAGTGACGGGAATAAGTGAACCCCCCAAGCGGCACTGTAACGAAGGCCCAGTGGGATAACTGGGAAAAGGAGGGGAAGGTGGTTGTCCCCTCTCCTGCCGAGCTCATTCATGCAGCAGTGCTGGAGCTTGTTCCTGGAGGAGATTCCTGCTGTTTTGTCAGCTCCAAGAGAGGAAAATGTCCACAGAAAGAAGAAAGAAAATCAGATAATTCAAGTTTATTTCTGATCAGCTGCTAGGATTTATCTTCAAGTTCTAGGAACCAACTAAAATGTCATCTAGAGAGTCATTGTTCCTCACTCAAGAGCCACATCTCCAGCAGCACCAAGATATATTTATTTTAAGATGCAGCAATGAAGGGGAAAGAATTTATTGCTAAACAAAATGCTGAAGTCAAAGGGAGGACTTGCCAACTGTTGGCAAAACAACTTGGTCATTTCATTTTGCTTTTTCTATTTCTTCTGCTTGCCAGTTTCTTTCCTTTCCAGACCTAACATGTTCCCTTTTAGTCAAACACAGCAGTTTCTAACAACAAGAAAACAAACCAACCCCAATCAACAACCAAAACCCAACCAAACAAGCCATCTGTAAGGAAAGAAAGTTACTCTCTTCTCCTTGTTTGACATCTCTTTTGAATAGTTCGGACTGTCCAGTGTTGCAACTTATTTTGCCCTGAACTAAGAGCAAAATATTCCAAATGTCTTGTGTGTTTTTTGCTTTCTCTCATTTCTTCTGAGCTGGAATTGATAACCATTACTGGTACCAGGTGGTTTCTTACGCTCTGCAAAGCTCCGCTGCTGGGAACTTTATTTTCTCCATCTCTCCTCCTTCCTCTCGCTTTTTCTGCTCCTGCTATTTGTCTCTTTAGAGACACCCTTCCTTTTCCACTCAGTTGTGCTCTGGTTTTGCCTTATTAGAATTTTCTGCAGCAGCCGGGATGGCAGCGAGTGTCTCAGGGGGATGGGAGGGATCTGAAGCTGTTCCCGACAAGTGTAGCTCCGCTTTTTTTTCTTCCTCAAGCAGGTGCCTACCCTGCTTTGCATATCTGTAAAGTGCAGTGGGCTCAGCACATCCATCTCTGCTGCAGCTGGGGCAGAGCAGGACTGAGCAGGTTCACGGGAGGGAACAGGCTGTGGCAGGACAGATTGGGGAGCGCCGTGTAACAGAACTGTAAAAGCCTCTGGAGTTGGGAATAAACGACTGCAGATGTGACACTTCTGAGTGGGATTTGCCTCAAAGAGTGAGCTGGAAATGGAGCACCACGGAGTTCTCTTTTGAAGAGTTCAAGCAAACGGATTAAGGATGCAACTTACGCTGGGATATTTTTAATTTTGCAGGAGAATGTCAATGGGCAGATGAATTTATTTGCCAGTATTTGAAAACAGGGAGGGGTGCTGAGGGGGAAAAGAAGGCTGTCATATAAAAAATGGAACTTCTACCCATCACAATAATCACTCTCACTTTGGTAAAGCTGTACACACCCATACTCAGGGACACTGGGCTGCTGATATTGTCCCACCATCACTTTTGCCTTTTTTTCCTGCAGAGAACAGGGATGGCACTGGGCATGATTTCACTTGCACACGTGTGCTAACACCTCTGACACACCCAGCCAAGGGAGGGGTGCACGGTCTGCTCCCCTCTACACGTGTGTTAATTACTGGCTTCAGGCACACCTGACTGCTCCCCTGCAGCACGGTGGCACATGTGACACTGGATGTCATCAGGGACTCCGGTCCTGTTTGAGTTGTCAGAATTCTTAAGAGCTTATCCCTGGAATTTGTCCTCAGTAAACACATATGCTCCCTCTCATTTTAAAAAGGGCACAAAGAAGAACCAGACTATTTATTTAGCTCCAGGGTGCCATCAGTTTTGATGTGACTGTTTCCAACTAGAATAGATAAAACCTCAGGATTCCTGGGTGGGGGGGAAAAAAAAAATCATTAGGAGTACTTTTTGTTCTAAAAATCATTAGGAGTACGTTTTGTTCTGCAGAGTGACCATGTTTATTCAGCTTTCTGGAGGAGTGAAGTTTTAGATTGACCTTCATGTGTTGCATACTCTAAATGCATGAAAAATGCTGAAATGGTCACATCATCTGCAATAGAAATGATAGCAAGAACCTCTCTAGGGCGAGGAAATGTGAGTGGTGTAATAGGGATAGGAAAGTGTGGAAAATGATGGAATCACAGAATGTTTGGGTGGGAAAGGACTTGATCTTCAGACCTGAGCACTCTGACACATAAAGGCTCGTTGATATCTGATAGTGACGTGTTCATAACTGGCTAGAATCTGAAATTCTGTATGGATACTCTAACAAAAATCAACTTGTGTTCATTTGATGGCAACTGAGTGGCTCGGAGAGATTTCGCTGTGTAACTCAGTGGCTGGGCAGGATGCCATGCAGTCAGATGCCTCTTTATATTTCTAAAATTACCTTTCTGCATATGTGTGCAGAGGTAAGGATGTCCTAGACTCATTTCCTCTCTGCCTCCATGGGAGATGCAGCCTGGTTTGCTCTGTTTTCATCATTGAGGCCCCATAAATGTTTAGATCACTGAAAATTAGGCCCTTAACTTTTAGTGCATTTAGCTTTTCTTCTGTCTTCATATAAAAAGGGAGAATCTTTTATAGCAGTGGGAAATGTGCAATTTGTGGTTGTAAGGCAAGGAAGATTTGTGTAAATTGGTGAATGTTCTTTAAGTTTGGGTCACTTTAACATCTTATTTCTCTCTTGTTTTGCTGGCTGGATTTTTATGACTGTGTGAAAACAAAAAGGGGTGAATCACGATGGGAAGGTATCTGTAGGGCTGTATGCAGAGGAGAAATAAGGGATTGCCATCATCCTCATCATTTTACCATGTGACCCAAGAAAGTGCAGACATTGTGGACAGAAAGGGGAGGCATTTCTGTGCTGCTGGCACAGGGAGGACACGGAATGGTTGTGTTGAGGTTTCCTGAATGCACCGAGGGGTTTAGCTGTGTGCTGATGATGCCTGATCAGGGGCTACTT